>OX453321.1:19589706-20072206 GCA_949710035.1 Crambus lathoniellus
GAACAGACTAAAAAGTACAAAATAACCGTCTATTCAGTAACTGAAATTAAAAAGCGTGGTGCGCCCTTTGCAAAGCACGCATTCAAGTACTTAATATTAACAACGCGCACCACGCTTTTTAATTTCAGTTACTGAATAGACGGTTATTTTGTACTTTTTAGTCTGTTCCTATAAAAGTGTGTGGTTTTAGTTTTTTAAACTACATATTTTATATTGTAAAAGTGTGTTTTGTTGTATATTTGAGCGATAACAAGCCACTAAATAATAGTTAAATCTAGTTTTGTATTGTAATTCGTGTAAATTGCTACAGCAACCATCGCTGACTTAACGATTTAAAAAAGAACTTAGCGATGTTTACGTCAAACATAGCGTGGAAATTTGAAAGCCCGCTGAGCTAACCACACATATTATTTAAACAATTACTGTCACGCGTAATGACGTGCCAGATGCCCGTCTTGCATTTCCCCGCATAACACAAGGACACATAATATCCTACTTATATTAATATTATAAATGTGAAAGTTTAGATGTTTGGATGTTTGTATGTTTGTTACTCAATCACGCCAAAACGGCTGAACGGATTTGGCTGAAATTTGGGACACAGATACTTTGTAGCCTGCCGGCCTAGCATGAGCGGCTTTTATCGCGCGATATGATATGGTACGGCATGTTGTCTTGCTTACCCCACTAAGGTGTAAGCAAGACGGCTTGCCGTATCATATCATATCGCGTGATAAAAGCCGCTCATGCAAGGCCGGCTGGAGAGGAACATAGGCTACTTTTTATCCCGGACAAGTATCACATTCCCGCGGGATAACGTAGCCGCGAGCGGAAAGCTAGTACTATCTAATGATTGGTTTCCTACTATATATAATATTATAAATGTGAAAGTTTAGATGTTCGGATGTTTGGATATTTAGATGTTTGGATGTTTGTATGTTTAATATAAGATTTTAAACTTTCGCGTTCCATTATAATTATAAACAAGAGTAACGGGACTCAACGCGACATTTATTATGAAGTACATATTATTATGTACTTACAGCTTGACGTTTCGGCTGTAAGTACATAATAATATGTACTTCATAATAAATGTCGCGTTGAGTCCCGTTACTCTTGTTTGTATGTTTTTTACTCAATCACGCCAAAACGGCTGAACGGATTGGGCTGAAATTTGGGACACATATACTATGTAGCCTGGAGAGGAACATAGACTACTTTTTATCCCGGAAAATATCACATTCCCGCGGGGTAACGTCGTGAAGTCCACGCGGGCGAAGCCGCGGGCGGAAAGCTAGTGTTTTATAAGATGTTTAATCCAAGTATCGGCTGATTCTGTTCTGTATGCAGTAAAATCAATGTTATACCTTTGCCATTTGAATAAAAATCTTGTTTTAAAAATAAAAATAATGATTTAGTGGCTTGGTACGAATCAAACATAAAAAGCATACTAAAAATACACTTTTACTGTAACTCAAACTACACATCCACCGAAACTCAGATACGTTTCTCTCAACAATCTCCAACAGAAAATTATTTCTCCAAAAAAAATTACCTACATTTATAAAAATACCCCTAATTTGTGAGGAATCACCACAACCTGGCGGCATCGGCACTGACTTACCGAACCGAATTCGATAACTAACGATCGCTATCGCGGAAGAGACTTCCACCCCTGTATATCGTTACGACTATACTGTAAATATTAATAATAAATTATTATTATTATTAATATATTATTTTTTTACAGTTTAGGATTATTATTTAGGTTTTATATGACTTGGTTGTTGACTTGTGTCCACCAATATGACTGGAATGTTCAACGTCCAAGTCACATAAAACCTAACTATATCAATAAAGAAATTGCAGTAAGGAACATTAGAGTTGGCTTGACTTTACTGAGAGATTTCATTTTTAGCGCTTGGACAAACCTTGTGGGTTTATAAATAACTAAGTAATATAAATAAAAAAATAAAATAAAAAAAATAACTTTTTACAAAGAAATAAGCAGCTCCAGCGAGAGTTGGCCAGTTTTTTTTACAGGATGTTTTTGGCGGGATTAATATTGTACGTTATAATATAATATAGTATCTAATGTTGTATAGAGAATTGAACGGAACACTTCGTGCGCGAGTCCGACTCGCACTTGGCCTTGGTTTTTATATAATGCGTGCTCTCGTGTGTGCCAGATCATTGAAAACCCAAATTAATCGATAAACTTTTTTTTCTAGGTTGCCCCCATGGTTATTCAAGATGAGTCAAGACGCGAATGCTTCACCCTCACCTAGCCCCAGCATCCTCATTCCAGAGTCGCCAGGGAGCCCTAATTTACTAGATCCGCCTTTTCCTGAGGGCCCAGATTTTTCTCCAATACAAGATTCCGACACCTTTACCCCACCACTCAACGAGGAAAGCAATGATACCATCGCCACTAGTCATGACATTAACTGGAGACGTGATGCAGTTGCTGACGCTGATGATAATTCCAGCTCAGTGCTACCTCATAGTTCTACAAACGAGGATAGCAATGCCAGCACTGTTCTGCAGTCATTAAACGAAGAATCCAACAGTTTAATATCGCTACCAGAAGCTCAAGTCAGGAAAGGAGATGTCCACACAGACGAACCGCCCGCGAAAATCCGCAAAGTCTCCTCTCCCAACAGAAACGAAGATCTAGACGGCGAAACTTGCCCAATATGCTTAGACTCATGGGGCAACTCCGGGGAACATCGTCTGGTAGCTTTAAAATGCGGTCATCTATTCGGTTCCAACTGCGTGCAGAGGTGGTTGAAAGCGCAATCGACTAAGGAAAGAGCTTGCCCGACGTGTAAAAGCAAAGCACATGTTAGAGACGTTAGACACATCTATGCGAGGCGTTTAGTAGCTGCAGACACTTCCCAAGTCGTCGCCTTACAGAAGCAAATCGATGTGCTGCAAACAGAGAAGAGTAGAGCAGAATTAGAGCTTCAAAAGTCTAGAATAGCTCACAGAGCTTGCTTATTACAGCTAGAAGTTCTAAGAAGCACATTACTCAAGTCTCAAGTCATCAAAGAAGCGCCCGTTAGAAGATCTTGGAGATTCGCGTTAGAGAAAAACATGGAGATCTCCAAAGACGGAGGCTGCCGCGTTTTGACGTACAATTGCAGGACATACGAGCTGTACGTGTCTCAAAAGAGCACTAACTATCTATTCCCCGGATATGGGATAAGAAAAGTTAGCTGTGTAGATTACAAGTTGGGGCAATTTGTGCATCTTCATCCGAAGCCGATTCGGGATATTACGTACTCTCAGCCTAGGGATTTACTACTAAGCGTTGGACTGGATAGCTCTGCAAGGATAGTTGAGCGTGGTATACCTAGCACTACAGTCCAGGCAGGGTATCCTCTCTGGTCTTGCTCCTGGGATAACATGAGGAGTAATGAGTTCTACGTCGGTGGAGTCGGTGGGGTTATCCACCAATACGACGTCAGAAACACTGGTACTTATATCACAAGACTGATGAACCCTAGCGACGTTTCACCTGTCGTTTCCCTATGTTCTACGGAATATGGTCTGCTATCGTGTCAGTTGAATTCCTGTTGGCTGTGGGTTGCTAATATGAGGCAGTGGGAGCCGCGCGCGTTGCCTATAGAGGGACCTTTCATGTCGTTGTCTTACGACAGTGAATACCATAGGGCTTTGGTTTCCTGCCGCCCTGGAGCGAATGGAGAACGTTCTAGATTGGCTATGTGTAAATTAAAGATGAGTGTTCCAAGCGGGGAGGTTTTATTCGACATTGAACAGACTTTCAATGGGTCTGCGAGGTCTTCCGTCATGTCTAGAGCTAATTGGGTCAAGGCTCCTGGTGCGTGTTGGGTAGCGGCCCATTCTGAGAGCGAATCAACGCTTTTTCTTCATGGAGTAGATGGGGCTAGAACCATGTCCCTGCCAGCATCAGAACCTGCTTTAGACGTATGCTCTGTGCAGCTCAATGGAGATACGTTCGTGTCAGCTCTGTCCGAATCTCGACTTAGGTTATACAAGGCAGTGCCGACGAACTCATGATATTAGGACTACTTATTAATATTTTTCGACTGATTCCTGTGAAAAGTTTTGTAAATAGTGTTTCGAAATACGGGTTTATGAGCTCAAGTCAAGTGAACTGTTATGAGATATGTATGGAATATGAGTCTATGAGTTGCGCTGGTTGTAATATATAAATAGTTATTAACGAACGGAAGACTACCAGTGAGACTACTATTCAAAATGCCATATTACTTTATATCTTTTGTGGATTCGAAAATATTTAGTGCAGTATAACATAGTTACATACAACGTAAGTACATATTATTATTAAATAACTTATCCAAGATTTTTGGCGTTTGGTACGAAAAGTTTTGTTTACCAACACTACATAATATTAAATCTGTGACTAAGTAATAGAATAACACTCAATTTTGTATGTTTGTTACAGACAAAAAAATATATAATTCTGAAACTATTTTGTAGATTTATATGACAAATTATGGTCACACTCTGGAAATTAATTTTAATTGTTAGGGTACATAGGGATTGCGAAATAATTTTAAATTAAGTTGTAAAATTACACAATGCCCACTGCCAACAGGAAGCCTCACGAAAATATTCAACTCAAGACAAAGTTATTAATCATAATAATCATAATCATAATCATAATCATAATGTGTCTACAACCTATGTCACGAATCTCTTAGATACCTACTTTTAAAATCGCATTATTGATTCTGAAAAAAAATATATACCTACCTACTTAAATTAGACGTTTTAGAATTGGTTTTAGATAGGTAATTAATAACTTACAAAAAATACTATTCCTGATACAACAAAGCAAGCATATAATTAACCAGTTTTGTATAATTTAGATAGCATTTATGTGAAATATTTAGATTTTGCCGACACTGCCATACGCATCGCAATGAAGATATGTCAATAAAATTGGGAATATGAATGATGCTATCTCTTTCTGACTTAACGACAAAAAGAGAGGCAAAGCTGCCGTTTATAACTTTATAGATTTAAAATGTTTTACTATAATTTGTAATATGTGTTATGTTTTGTACTATATTATGTTTATGCTTACGTGGATGACGTATTTTTATCTCGGGTTTGTAATTAAAATGACATAAGCTACATAATTAAAATATAATTTGAGTCTGACTCAGAAGAAATATGTATGAAAATTGCATTTAAAACATTTTCAGTTCAAGAAAAATATGTTTAGATTGATTATTTTAAATGTCGTTTTTTTTATTTCTTACTCTGATAAAAAATATGTTCGAAACTTATTACGGAATTTCCGACTTTAAGTCCCTAGATATAAAGATTTATGTTTATGTGTTTATGGGTTTTTGTCCCACCGTGGGACAAAAAAATCGTCGTCTGCGCAGCCTGCAATCGATATTTTGGTTATATTAATATTTTGTCTTCTATTATTGCTGTCTCGTCTCTAATACTTACTTATTTTATTTTTAATTCTATTTTACCATTATTTTACCTAAGTACTTACTTACACAAACAATAAAAAGTCTATTTTTTTTTACCTTTTCACATTTACAGTGCTATTATTATATTTCACATTTATTTTGAAAGTTAATTTAATTAAGTACCTGCCTAAGTATTAGAAAAAATGAAAGGTCATGGTTTCGATTCTCCCTTTCCTTACCTATTATACCTACCTACCTACTTTGGAAGCGAGTCGTTTTTTGTTCTAATATTTTGTAGTTTGTTGTAGGTGTACTTAATGGAAAACTACAAATAAAAACCATTTTTATTTTCTGTTTATGCACCATTATTTTATGGAGTTTTTATTGTTTTATTATAACCTATTGTAATTATTGGAGACGCTGACGGCAATAGTTGACTTGTTGTGATGTAATTTTAATGCATTTATTATTTTGTAAATAAAGTTAATAAATCGATTTTCTTTCATTTTATTTACTTTTAAACATGATTGTGTTTATCGGTTTTTACCCGCGTCCCGCGTGGCAGTGTTACCAACACTCAAAAATATTTTCCCCTTAAGCTGAAATCAAAAACCCTAAAAACAAAACATGGAAATCCCTCAAAAAAATATTTTGTCAAAATAATGATTAATATGCTGGTGTGCTACATTACGGCAAACATGGTCCTTTCGTCCTATATTTGTCCCAATTTTTCGGAATAAGAAAAAAGATAATAGTAATCGATTTAAATGGTCCATGCCATGCCAAAGCAAACTTCATTTTGGCACGGACCGTGTTCGGAAAAGATCGACACTTCTGAACGCATCCCTAATGTCACGTCAAATTGACATTAGCTGTCACTTGAAGTTGACAGTTAGCTTGATTGGACTTCTTGTAAGAAAAATGTCGGATTAATTTTGCTGAATTGTTAAAAACCGCTCGCGTTGAATATGCCTGGCATATCGAGCCTGAATTGAATCTTAAATTATCGATTTGATCCCGTTTTGTACGACCAAGATTTTGACGCCATCTTGACGAGTGGCCGGTCGCGGTGCTTTGAAAGATAACCTTCCACCACGCGTTGTTGTCGGGACAATATATCTTAATAAGCAAGCCCCGCGTGTGTTATTGTGTATTGTTGGGACGCCCAGTGTTTTGGGACCCTGTGTGGTGTTTGTTTTGTGAGTAAGGTGACGAATTGGTAAGGTCTGCAGAAGAAGAAGAAACATCAGATGGGGGCGCGCCCCCTTATACCACTTCTGCCCCGGAGACCTTCGACACCACGGACCCGTATGTAAAATTCACCTTAATTTGAATTGAGTCGCTGTGTATCGCAGTTCAATTGTTCAGTTACATCCCGGCTGAAACCAAGTTTTGTCCGGAGTCTATACTAGAGATAAGCTTCCACTGCGCTATGCCGATTCCGCGGGTCTAGGCAGGGGTGTACTGAACATTTCTTGCGTAGTTTGAAGGCCTGAGAGGCCCACGCAAAAACTTTGTCTATTAATCAGTGCCGTTTTGATGACCATCTGGTCCGGACTGGATTAATTTGTACTTGTAAATGGTAATTAACTTGCATTTGAAAAGTAAAGGGCATTCCTTTGTTATTGGTTCCATGTCTTGTAATTGATTGTCATGTATTGAAGTTCCAAAATGTAAACAGATGCCTTTCTTTGTTCATAATAATTATTATTTAGTTTTGTTAGCAAATTTGAGTTGTGAATATTGACAAGTTGTTGCTAAATAATAGCTAATAAAAAGTTGTCCTAAAAAGGCTTGGGTACTTAATAAGTTTGCACTCCATACTTAGTGAAACTTAAATGATTTAAGACATTATTTACACATTGAAACTTATTGAAACTTGTGCTTTGAAATAATTAAAATTAGCTTGTTGTATGTTGATATCCAAGTGAATTTCAATAGTCAGTGATTTGTTGAACTGAATAACGTTTGACTTATAAAGTCAAAGTTAGTTTGTGTCTAAGTTATAACCTCTTGAGAGTTAGAGTTATAATTATATACTTGAGTTTTGTTGTTTTCTGATAACCTTCAAATATTTAAGAGTTTGTGTCATTATAAATACTTTGTTGTTGTAATATTGGAATTTTGTGGTTATTAATAACCTCCAAATATTGGAGATTTTGTGTTATAGTGAATATTTTGAATTTGTTGTTTTTGTTGATAAATTTGTGACGTTACAATGACGGCCTCCTCTGCTAAAGCCAAAATACGTTCTGAGTTACGGTGGTTAGCTTCTGCGGTTGCATTGTTGGATCGACCGGATAGGACGGAGGCCTTGTTGAACAGATACGTAGATCTGCCCGTACGTTTGGCTGTTGTTGATGAACAGTATGCCTTATTTTTGGAAAAGACTGTTGAGGCCGATGTGGAAATGCGACAAGAAGTCGGTTTGGATGTGGACCAGTGTTATGATTTTGCGGACAGAATTACCCAGGTGGCTCGACCTTTGCAAGTGGCAAGAGAGAATGAACCGAGCCCGTCCCCGGTCACATCTAAGAGTATGCCCCCTCTATTTGCTAGATTGGCCCCCTTAGATTTAAGGCGTTTTGCTGGTCGTCTAGAGGACTGGGAGGGCTTTATTAATATTTTTGATAGTCTCGTACATGCCCGGGATGATTTGACCCAGGGCCAGAAGTTGGCTTACTTGTTATCCGTGTTGGAAGGGGAGGCCCTTGAATCGGTTCAACATTTGGCCCCCTCGGATGAAAACTACCCTATTGCTAGGGATTTGATTGCCCGTCGGTACCAGAACGTACGACGTCTGGCGGACAACCATGTTGCCGCCATTTTGAATTTACCCCGCGTTGCCAGCGTGATGCACTTGAGAGTGGCTTTGTTGAATCCGCTGTTGGTTGCCTACAACGCATTAAAAAACTTAAAACTCCCAGTGGAGCAGTGGTCGTTTTTGTTACTGCACATTGTCCTGGGAAAGTTGCCGGACTCTGTTAAGGTCCGTTTTGAGCAGCAGTATGGTGGGGATAGTGCGACTTATCTGCCACCCTTCTCGGACCTCTTGACGTTCCTGGAAGGAGAGAGTAGACTGGCAGATAATTCCTCTCTGGCCGGTCCTATGGGACCCGAACGACCTGTGCCACAGAGTAGGTCCCCCACCGGACCCCCCCCGTAGGGGGCGTATGGCCCCTCGCGCGCCCGGCCGCTATGCCGCCGTCCAGGAGACCGCCCGCTGCTTGTACTGTCGGGAACCGGGTCACGGCACGACCCGTTGTGATAAGTTCCTCGACCAGCGCGTCCAAGGCCGTCGAGCGATCGCGCGACAACGGACATGGTGCTACTCGTGCTTGGGCCTGCACATGCAGCGCGAATGTACCCAAGCGCACCCATGCCGCTTTTGTAAGGGCAACCACCATCCCCTCCTCTGCATGAACAGCCCAGAGGGCGGCGGAGCGCCGCAGCGCGTCGCTGCAGGATCACCTCGTATGGGTGGGGGTCTCGGACCCCCCGCGGTGTTTGCATCCCGCAGCGGTTCTAGTGGCCACCAGAGTGGCCCCAGACGCTCTCCGCCACGTTTGGAGCCTCAAACGGGCGGGGGTCCCAGGGACCCCCCATGGGAAACCGATCCCCAAGGATGGGGATGAGTTATGCGAGCGTTGCCGGAGGTCGTAGAGGCCCCCCGCGACGTTTTGAGCCTCGCACGGGCGGGGGTCCCACGGACCCCCCCATGGGAAATCGGTCCCCAACTAGGGGGTTCGATTTTGCGAGCGTTGCGGGAGGTCGTAGAAGCCCCCCGCAACGTGTTGAGCCTCGCACAGCCGGGGGTCCCCGGGACCCCCCTTCTGAAAATCGGTCACCGTGCCCCCGCGACTATGGGGCGACGTACAAGGTGGATGCTAGGCACCGATTCTCGCCGCCGCTCGCCGAATACCCGCGTTTGGAGCGGCGCCCGCCCCGTCTTCAAGGGGCCGGGAGATATAACCCGCCTGATACCGGGCGAATTGGACGTAGGCAGTATGTGGGAGAATGGGACCCACTGGATCGCTATGAGCGACCCCCTTACCATGGGGGGACGTCTGGGGACCCCACATACTAGCAATCAACGTGTTTACGGTCGATTGTAGCCACCCCTCCAGAGACCGTTTTGTTGCCCACGGCCTCTGTGCTTGTCAGGGGATTGAATGGCGACCTTGTGGAAGTTCGCGCCTTGTTGGATTCCGGTGCTCAGGGGTGTGTTGTGTCATCTTGGTTAGTTAGGCGGTTGGGCCTCAAGGTGCACCCCCACACGGAAGGCGTGAGAGGTGTTGGCGATGTGAAAGTCCCCGGGTTGTTAGGGCATGTTGACTTCACATTTACATCACGTAATAAGTCCACGCCAGGCATTAAGACCTCGGCGATTGTGTTGGACACAGTTGTTGGCCGTCAACCTTCAGTTGACTTGGGACCGAGTATGTTGTCTTTGGTGTCTGATTCCCCACTCGCCGATCCAAATTTCTTCCGCCCAGGCCCGATTGATGCTCTCCTTGGAGCCGATGTCCTGGGGCGAGTTTTGTTGACGGGCAAGCGAGTTTTGCAGCCAGATGGCTTGGTAGCTCTGCAGACGACACTCGGTACAGTTGTGATGGGCCCTGCTCGCCGCGTTTTGGATTCCCTTGATGAGGATCGCGGTCTTGTTTTTAATGTGTCTCTCTCCGAAGTGGTGCAGAAGTTTTGGGAGGTTGAGGAACCTCCACCAGCCCCGCGGGTCGACCCAGTAGCGGATGAATGCGAGTTGTATTACCAGAATAACACTGGTCGCCTCCGCTCTGGTCGTTTGACCACCCGTCTCCCCTTTCGTGCCGGCCGACCTCCTCTGGGCGAATCCCGACCGCTAGCGGAACGTAGGCTAGTGGCGATGGAGCGTCGCATGAGCAAGGATCCGGTCTTCCGCCAGAAGTATGTTGAATTCATGCGGGAGTATGAGGAGTTAGGGCACATGCCCGTGAGCGATTTGGATTGGCGCTCCGTTGAGCACCTCTTTTTGCCGCACCACGCCGTTTTGAAATCCGGAAAGATTCGGGTGGTCTTTGACGGTTCGGCTCCCACCTCTACTGGAGCGTCCTTGAACCAGTGTCTGCATGTAGGTCCCAAGCTGCACACGGAGATCTCAGACATTTTGACCAACTTCCGGCGGCACCAAATTGTATTTATGACGGACATCCGGATGATGTTCAGACAAACGGTCATCCATCCAGAGGATAGGAGGTACCAATTGATTTTGTGGAGAGAGAGTCCTAGGGACCCCTTGTTGATTTATGAATTGAATACGAATACGTACGGTTTGGCTTCGAGCCCGTTTGTTGCGATTCGTTCTTTGTTGGAGTTGGTCGAGAAGGAGCGCTTGAGATACCCTCGCGCCTCCGCCATTTTGGCCAGTGACGTCTATGTGGATGACATTTGCACGGGCGCCTCATCTGTCTCAGAGGCGATTGTCCTGAGAGACGAACTCACCGCCCTTTTGAAGTCGGGAGGTTACGAGTTGAGGAAATGGATATCCAACTCGCCTGATGTACTGGTAGGTTTGCCCGAAGAGCACCAGCAGGACCCCCACCTATTCGAAAATGTTGATAATCCCCATGTGGTGACCGTCCTTGGCGTACAGTACAAACCGGTCTCTGACACGTTCACTTATTGTGTGGATTTACGACCACCGAAAGTCTGGACCAAGCGTTTAGTATTGTCTACTGTCGCACGTACCTTTGACCCCAATGGGTGGATTTGCCCCGTGCTGTTTATGGCCAAGTGTTTCTTGCAACGGTTATGGGCTTCGGGTGTGTCGTGGGATGAACCCCTCTCGGACGAGTTACTCCGAGATTGGTCGAGCTTCGTTTCATCCCTCCCCGAGATTAATGAAGTGCATTTGCCGAGGCTATTCCTCCCTTCTGAAAATTGTAAAGTTACTCTTCACGGCTTTTCCGATGCCTCCGAACGTGGATTTGCTGCGGCCGTGTACCTCCGCACCGTTACTGTTGACGGAGTTGTTGCTGTGCATCTGGTGATAGCGAAAAGCAAAGTCGCTCCCCTTCGGACTCGTCATACGATCCCGAGGTTGGAATTGTGTGGAGCTGCCCTCCTAATGCGTTTGTTGAACCACGTATGGCTCACATTAGGTCGATCTATTAAGATACAAGAGGTTTATGCTTGGACGGACAGTCAGGTCGTCCTTTGTTGGTTGAAGGCTCCGGCGCACACCTTGGACGTGTTTGTGGCCAATCGAGTGTCGCAGATTTGTAATTCCGACATCGAGTTGATTTGGAGACACGTGCCGGGAACCATGAATCCCGCGGATTGTGCGTCTCGGGGTTGTGTAGCCCCAACCCTAATTAACCACCCCCTCTGGTGGGGCCCACAGTAGTTGATGCGGCCTGAGTCGGAGTGGCCGCCCTCTCCAGCGTTGTCGAACGTAGCCGTTCCTGATATGCGGGCATGCGTCCTGGAGACTAACCCCGCCGGGGAAAAGGATTTGTTGTTGGATCGGTACAGCTCCTTACAGAAGCTGCTTGGTGTTACCGCTTGGATCAGACGTTTTGTGTACAATTGCAGAAACCCACGCGCGAGGCGTGATTCGTCGGTTCTCACTCCGGACGAGCGTAGGGACGCGCTCTTGTTTTGGGTCCGGAGAGTACAAGCTGATAGTTTTGAGTCCGAGATTGAAATTTTGCGTTTAGGCCGTCGCAAGTTGAAGGGCGCGGTATCGCGATTGAATCCCTTCCTGGACGAGAGTGGGCTTTTGCGAGTCGGCGGAAGACTTCGAAATGCGAACCTGCCGTATGGAGCTCGTCACCCCCTTTTGTTACCTAAAGCCGGACATTTGACTCAACTGATAATAACAGATCGCCATGTGAATGCACAACATGCTGGCTGTAATGCTTTGTTGGCCATTTTGCAGCGTGAATTTTGGATTTTGTCTGCTCGTCGAGCCATTCGCACTGTGGTTTTCCGTTGCTTGCCTTGTTATCGATTGAAGGCCGCGACCATGCAGCCCCATATGGGTGATTTGCATGCTGATCGCGTCACGGAATGTAGAGCTTTTGCCGGAGTCGCCACCGACTTCGCCGGTCCCTTTACTGTAAAGGCTTCGAGACTGCGTAATGCTAAAACCTATAAATCGTACTAGTGCGTGTTTGTGTGTTTGTCCACCAAGGCTGTCCATTTGGAAATTGTCTCGGAATTGTCTACCGAAGCCTTTGTCGCCGCCTTGAGCAGATTTGTTTCCCGTAGAGGACTGCCGACATTGATACGTTCCGATTGTGGTACTAATTATAAGGGAACGTGTAATTATCTTAAGGAAGTAGTTAAGTTTTTTGTTGATAATAAAATAGACATTGGAACCACCCTCTCCCGGCGTGGGATAATCTGGAAGTTTAGCCCTCCAGCTTGTCCGACCTGGGGAGGAATTTTTGAAGCTTATGTAAAGGCTGCCAAGACACACTTGCGTCGCGTGATTGGAGAAACTATTCTCACGTTTGAGGAACTTGATACGGTATTTTGTAAAATTGAGGCCGTCCTCAACTCGCGACCCTTGTGCCCGTTGTCTTCGGACCCGAATGACCTGGAAGCGTTGACCCCAGGTCATTTCTTGATCGGACAGCCCCTTTTGGCGTTGCCTGAATATCCGATTCAGGATGTAGGATCCCATCGTTTGTCGCGATACCAACTTTTGAAACAGATGTCCCAAAACTTCTGGGCACGTTGGTCGATGGAGTATTTGCATATCCTACAACAGCGCGTGAAGTGGACAGATAAAACCACCCCACCCCAGACTGGCGACCTCGTGTTGATTAAGGATGCTAACCTGCCGCCCCTATGTTGGCGAAGGGGGCGCATTGTTAAACTCTACCCCGGAACTGACGGAGTTCCTCGTTTTGCTGAGGTTTTGGTTCGAGATTCGGTTTTGAAGAGAGCAGTTAGTGGGCTCTCCCGATTACCCGTAGATTGACGTACCGTTCTTAACGGTCCGGGGCGGGGGGATGTTCGGAAAAGATCGATATTTCTGAACGCATCTCTAATGTCACGTCAAATTGACATTTAGCTGTCACTTGAAGTTGACAGTTAGCTTGATTGGACTTCTTGTAAGAAAAATGTCGGATTAATTTTGCTGAATTGTTAAAAACCGCTCGCGTTGAATATGCCTGGCATATCGAGCCTGAATTGAATCTTAAATTATCGATTTGATCCCGTTTTGTACGACCAAGATTTTGACGCCATCTTGACGAGTGGCCGGTCGCGGTGCTTTGAAAGATAACCTTCCACCACGCGTTGTTGTCGGGACAATATATCTTAATAAGCAAGCCCCGCGTGTGTTATTGTGTATTGTTGGGACGCCCAGTGTTTTGGGACCCTGTGTGGTGTTTGTTTTGTGAGTAAGGTGACGAATTGGTAAGGTCTGCAGAAGAAGAAGAAACATCAGATGGGGGCGCGCCCCCTTATACCACTTCTGCCCCGGAGACCTTCGACACCACGGACCCGTATGTAAAATTCACCTTAATTTGAATTGAGTCGCTGTGTATCGCAGTTCAATTGTTCAGTTACATCCCGGCTGAAACCAAGTTTTGTCCGGAGTCTATACTAGAGATAAGCTTCCACTGCGCTATGCCGATTCCGCGGGTCTAGGCAGGGGTGTACTGAACAGACCGGCATGCTATATTTATTGAACCATAACACCTAGCCAGGATCTCATTATTAAAACATTTTGTCCCTTTTTTATGGAACCCGCAATGCCTAGAATCAAAACGAAATGAAGCGCCGCGCCGTTAAAAAAAATAAAGGTATGATTTGGTCCACGCCAAAATTAACCTACATCTTGAAAATCTGCTTATTGGAGACGATTCGCGTAGAGGTAGAGATCGACATCATTTAGGACTTTTTTGAACTTGTTGACTGGACTATTATTACGGAACATCCAAAAATTATCATAAGTCCCAAGACACAAGACTCAATGCCAACCTCAGAACAATAACTAAAGCTATAGAAACCGTACTAAAATAAAAACTGTGTATCAGCTATCGTACTCACTTTAAGTAATTCAGCATACATGAGTAAGAGTGAAATAGACAATCTTTTTGAGTTTCTATTGTTTCTGTCATTGTCACAAGCTCGTAAAGTACAAATGTCAAATGGTTCTAATTGATTGTAATATAATACTACCAAAATAAAAATACGTCTTTGTTGAGAACGTAGCTTCTGAGGTATGACCAATTTAATACGAACGTATTACAATGGTCGAACAGCTTCGCTGGCAGCTAAAGTGAAAATTTATTAATTTACAAGGAATTCGGTGATAAAACAACAGGAAAGTGTGCAAACAGGCTCTATAAAGAGCTTGCATTCCGTGTCTAGGATGGTTTGTGTTGTTCTAGACTGTTAGTCTAATAGGTATATCACGGAAAGAAAATTCGGATGAGATTGAATCATTTCATCGGTAAGTTTTGTTTCAAAATTCAAATATTTTTAAGATTTTGACATCAGTATTATCCGAAAATTTTAATAAATTAATATTATCAATAGAAATGTACGTGAGTTTTGGTCTATTTTTTATATTTTTTTGCATTTCTGTTAAAGTTGTTAAGGTTATGATAGTGCTGTGATTTTTCTTTATCGATGTTAACAATTTTTACTTCTTTCAGATTTCCCAAAGTTGAAACTATTATAAATGATTGTATACGCCGTATTTCAAAAATCAACTGGACAGCAAAAGTGAACAGTCACGTTATGCGTAACACTTTGGACTACAATCATTTGAGCCAAATGAGAACATTAAAGATATGTTTAAAAGAAAAAATGGTTTCTTTATTTTAATTAATTGATTAATTTCCTTTTCAGCTTAATTCACTCTAATGTTTGCAATAAAAGTAGGCGAAGGAACCAGCATTACTATGTGCAATTTTTTTACTTATTATATTATCAACTAGCGGATCCTCGCGGTTTTACCCGTGTGGTACCCGTCCCCGGGATATAAGATAGCCTGTGTCACTCGGGAAGGATGTAACTTTCTAATAGGTAGTAGAAAGAATTTTCTAAGTCAGTGCAGTAGTTACTGAGATTAGCACGTTCAACCAAACTCTTCAGCTTTATTATAATCACTACATAGTATAAAACAAAGTCGCTTTCTCTGTCCTTATGTCCCTTTGTATGCTTAAATCTTTGAAACTACGCAACGGATTTTGATGCGTTTTTTTTTTAATAGATAGAGTGATTCAAGAGGAAGGTTTATATGTACTTTTTATCCCGATATTCCCACGGGAACGGGAACCACGCGGGTGAAACCGCGGGCGGCCGCTAGTATTAGTATAGATTACTGAAGACTGCAAATTTTTTAAAAAGAAAGTGGTACTGCATTTATAATATTGCAGGTGCTATACTTAATTATTCATTGGGTCTACTCACACGTACCACAACCACACAACTGTGGGCGGGGTGTATTTTGTATTGGAAACGAATATCTAGTACAATTTACCCGTAAGTACCACATTTTGCCGTCATTATCGACCGCGTGCGTAAGTAATACCGACCACCACCAGCGACGACGCTGTGAACTAGCAGCCGGCCACACCGCATACGATACGACGTATCCACATCACAACTACTGGCGACAACGCAATTACATTGACATTTTGTCCCACAATCACAATGCAACTGCGAAAAGCTGCATCGACACCACATTTTGTCGCTGCGATGTGGTGTGGTTGTTTGTGGTAGTTACGTGTGCGTCGACACATTGTCATTGACATACATAGAGATTTTAAAAATGTAATGTATGTAAAATCTATTTTTAATTTATCGATATTAATGTCGATGACGTTGCATCACTGGCGTAAATAAAACTTGTGACAACCTTATAAATTAAGAAACATTAGACTGTATACTATCTCTTTCTTACACATGTACTACTGCATAAGATAAATCACTACTAACATACAAAAAAATCAGAACTACCTCATTTAACGCAAGGCAAAATGTACGATTTCCATGGACTACTAATTAAACCAATTTCCAATAGTATATGTAACCCCATTTAAGAATAATCTTGATATTTCGTATTTTTTTGAGGTCTTTTCGAAAATAAAAAGTGTCGAGCGAGCCAAAATCATAAAATCGTGTTTCTGAAACTATACGATTCTAGTTAAAGGTATAAAGAAATACATATCTTATTACCAGATTTGTAACAACTCTAACCGTCCTATAGTTTTATATCAAAAGTCCATACTTTTTCCGAGTAGCGCCTTAACGCAAGTAAAACTGTGGGGCACAGCTAATTATACCATACATCATTAAATTAATTAGATTATATTATAATAATTAGACTCATCAACTACCTGCCTATGTTAGTAATTAAAAATAGCAAAACGCATATCATCCGCATAATATTATTCCGCCCCCAGCTTAGCCCGCGGTATTGTATTACACGACGTTATCCCGCCTGCGTGAATGTTATATTTTTCCGGGATTGAAAGTAGGTAGTTAGCCTATGTCGCTCTCCAGCTCCCAAACTATCCCTATACCAAACATCACTTTGAACTTTGAAGTGCGCTCTTATATTCTCGGCCGTTTTTTTACACTGCAACCGGTTATCTAGTGTTATTGTTGATCAAAGAAACAAATACAAGCAAACACAATTTCAAAATAATATTAGTTATGAATTTTGGCCTTTTCACCACAAAACATAACTAGTCATTTCACGAGTAGAACATTAGAGCCCAGTGTTGCTAATTGTTTTTTTCCCTTCCCCAAACAAATATTTGTCCCCACAATTACGCAGTTTACCCACCGTTTAGGGAGATAGGTACTTAACCGATCGCGACCGCGAGCCTATTAATTATTTATGGCAACAATAGTATGGGCAGGGTTGCCAATCTGTCGTTTTAATATTATCTTATTTTTTATAACTTTTTTTTATGGATGAACTCTACACTCTTAATTTTAATGAGTAACTTCTTACAATAATTTGGGGGATATTATGCTCATCAATACCTTCCAACAACTTTAACTATAGGAAGACTTACAAAATCGTGAAAAACAATGATCTGTTACATACATTTTGGTCAAGTCGTTATCCTACTTTTCTATGGAACAGCTGTTTTGTTTCCGCGATTTATGGCGGGTAAAATAACAGTACCTAGTTCGTATCGTATTGATTCATACACTGAAGTGTCTGTTATACACTTCAGTGTATGAATCAAGTGAACTGATTACCTATACAATTTGGACGACAATGCGACAATAAAAGAAAACATTACTGCCACTTGTTCATAGAAGTACCTATTTAGGTACTTATACTATCAAAATGTGCCTGTAGGATAGAAATTATAGTACAAAATAGTTTTTCAAACAAACTAAATAGGACCAAAACAGATAAAAAAACAGCACCATTTGCAATACCTACCATACTACAATGTCAGATCAATGTCAATAAGACGCGAGACGAAGGCGATGCCTTGGACTTTTGGCGCCATTTAAGCAATATCTTAGTAGGTACTCTATTAATTATAATAGTATATTATGATACAAGTGAGCTAACGTTGCTCATTATACACGAGGCTGTGGGTTGCAGCCGAGTGTCTAGTGAGTAAGTTGCTCACGAGTTTCATACGCACCTTTTCAACACACTTGCGAGGAAAAACAAACATTTATTGCATTCATAAATTAAACCTAATATTAGTAGTAGTAAAAATTCGTCCTTTTTTTTTTGTGGACAGGCGAAGACATCATGCCATACTGCCAGGTCTTTAGTAAAAAACCTAATATTAGCTAAGGGAAAAAGCGCGCAAGTTTTTTTTTGCACGCGCCAAATGTAAGGTCATTGATTACATACAGCCATACAGCCTACTTCAAAATAATTATAATAATAGTGATAAAACGTAAATGTTTTATAACAAATTATTGTGAATTATAAATAATTTGATAATAATATACTTAATTATGTTTTTTTTGTCTTAATTAGGGACACATTTATTTATTCTAAAAACGTTAGTGGATTTTCAACCGTATAAAACCTCTTTGTTGTTACAAAAAAAGAACTGTACGTATTCCGAAAAGCTTACACGACTCGTCGAATTTTGCTACAGCGTAACAAGTGATAGCAAAATTCGACGAGTCGTGTAAGCCTTTCGGTAGCTTAGTTGGTCAGAGCATCGGGCCGGATTCCCGGAGGCGCGGGTTCGAATCCCGCCTGGAAGCTACTTATAGGGCTCGTGGTTTTTTACTATCACATTTTTCCTATACTTACAAAAATTGCATTGTGAATGCATAAAAATAATTTAAAATCTTAGTTAGGTACTTACTTAACTTTGTAGGGATAATTCTATTACGCAACTAGTACTGTAATATTATTATGCACGCGTGTGTTATAGTTCGGTTTATGGCCCTAAGATCGATGTAATAAGGCTCACTTTTTTTTTTATCCACAACGGGGTAGCACTTAGCCTTCATCACACCTGATGTTAAGTGGTGATAAGGCTTTATGAGCAAGTGTGTTGAAAAAATTATTTAACTACTGAACTATTGGATATGTTTAATTGTTTTGTCCGAATTACAAACTAGGAAAACATTTAAGTTACTGTCGCATTGTCGACTCCACATTGTACCTACACGGAATATTTAACATATTCTGCCTGTCGACAGCCCTGTCGCGTGCCCAGCACACCTGCCGGCAGCCATTGATTACGTTTGAGTGCTATAGATTTATTGTAACACCGCACACACAACACTATCGCGTCGTAACATCGTATCTAAATCAAACAATGTACTTACTTAAATATAACATTTTTGGCTGATTTTATTGCAATTGATTAGGTACGTTTTTTTATTAACCTTAGCGGGGTAGGTAGCACTATTTACGTTTCATCACACCCAATGTTAAGTGATAATAAAGGTGTGCGCATACGAGGGACTTTTTGTCCGTCAACATAACCTAAATGTGGTAACTTTCGCCGCAAATTCAACGTATATCGACGGTTATTGCATTCGTGAAGGTCTACCGAGGAATCAGGAGTCGCTAATGATGACTGAATGAAAACAGCGACGGGCTATGTCGCATGTCGGCGGAAAAATAGTGTGCGCAGGCTAGGCCTAAGCCTGCAGGTGGAAGCAATTTTACTTATCTCTAATTGCCGGAACATAACAATGCTGAAAACATCGTTGTTATAGCGTCAGACATAATAAGATGGTGGTAGCTAAGCTAGCCAGGCGGACTTAGAACTAGTCCTACAAGTGGTTTAATTACCTATTGTTACACCGCACAACACTATCGCATTGTAATTGTAACATCGTATCGTATCTAAATACGTTTTAGAAAATTTTGATTTCATAATATTCGATCTACAATAACATTACACTATTGTTGATGGAAGTTCATAATACGATATTGTTGTAAGCAGAATTAAAACATCAGAAAGTTAACTAGATTTTTCTCAGTCAAGGTTTTCTGGAAGAGATTGCTGGACCCTAGGTATGTACGGTCGCCAGCACGTCGGGTTACTATTACTACAAAATGTCAAAATTTATTAATTGAAACGGAACTCTTATCTGTTGGACATAAGGTTGAATATTAGTTAAAGAAATTTGACAGTCTGTAGTAACTTTACGTGCTGGCGACTGTACCTGAGCTGTTAGAGCATTGTTAAAGTAAGATTGTGAAAGAGATCTATGGCTCTATCTATACTCAGTGTATAGCTCCTTAGTTTCTTGCGTAGGTAACTTCTCAAATATTTAGGGGAGACTGGGTACAGTTGATGCGGAAGGATAGCTATACGGGTCCGGACCATATTCATGTGTCCGGACTCCGGACTAGCCTTCCGCGTCTTTTCTACCTTGTAACTAACGACACACCGCTAATATTTTACGAGTTATAACAAGCGTTGCTTCAACCGTACCCTGTGTCAACCATAACCATACTCTCCCATACTCTCCTATGTTAAATACCGAAGTCTAGAGCACCGTAGACAAGCTTTTATTACAAGCTTTTTATTAACTTGCCATGTTAGTTAGTTAGTTTGTTAGTTAGTGGGGGGACAAATCTTGCAAGCTTAATTTGACCCACTTCCCAGTGCCCGATTGAGCTGAAACTGTGCATACAGGTTTGGTTTGGATGACAACACAATATTAAAGTACAGTCAACAAAAAAATTTTTATAAAAAAAATAAACCGCCTTCAAAAAAACTGCAAACAAATTTCGCTTCCCAAAAACACGTAAAAATGAAAAATAAATTAAATCATTCAATTCAAAGGACGAAAGTCCGGGAATTTTTCTAATTAATCTTGGAACTTACTGATCTGATTGAAGTCGGTGCCAAGCCATGTAATATTATGTATTTGATAGGCTATACGATTCACACCACTCCGTGCATGAGTAGGTTTTGTGTGTTATTCTTTCACTAAGTATTTATTCTTGTTACTTTGGGCTTGTCACCGACTTCAATCAGATCAGTAAGTTCCAAGATTAATTAGAAAAATTCCCGGACTTTCGTCCTTTGAATTGAATGATTTAATTTATTTTTCATTTTTACGTGTTTTTGGGAAGCGAAATTTGTTTGCAGTTTTTTTGAAGGCGCTTTATTTTTTTTATAAAAAATTTTATTTTTCCATTTTTAGTATAAGAACGCTACCAAAAGAAACCGCAAAGTGAGCAAGCGTAGCGCAATGAGCAGCTACTAAAACCCATATCTCGGACAAGAATCACCACAGAACACGGACGGACACATTTTCTCTACTATGTTCTGTGAGAATCACCATCTCTTACTCTGTTATAACTGTTATGCACACAGAACACAAAATTATTTTTTCTTTTAATGTTCTGTTGTTTGTTATGCACCATCCACCATCTGCTAACCTAAAAAACTTGAAAGAATACAACTTAAGGTCTCGGTGGTACGTAACCAAACATGCTTTAACTCCTAAGGAGTTTTACCTTCCATCATCAGCTCACCTAAATAACCTGAAAGATTACAACTATATTTTTTTACGTATCAACAATAATTCAAGAATTATCCTCCAACTCCTAACCATTGAGGAGTTGTATCTTCCATCACCAGCTCATGATGATGAGCTGATGGCTATCATATGCAAGTGCTTGAAATTTTTTAGAAAATACATAAAACACCTAATCTATCTTCGGGTTTATCGTTCCCCTGGATTCTACCATCAGATCCTGACTTGGTTATAATGAGACCAAAACAGGAGTATACTCTTTTAAATAAAAAGAAATATTGAAATTGGTAAATAGTATAGATAGTAATTTTTCATTTAATCCTACGACCAGCCCTTGCAAACGTTGCTTAACCGCAACGATCGCAAAACGCGGTGATAACCCACATCACCAATCGAGGTCCTGGAAGTGAAACCCATATACCCATTATACTATGACATAATTAGTATATAATTAGTTTCCGCGTGTCACTTTATTGACGCTATTTTGAATAACAAACTATTCAGCCCGAACAAAAACCTAACGTTTACTTACATGGATGACATTATACTTTCTGCTAATAATTCATGACTCCCATGACATCAGGCCCCATATCTCCGAAGATTGTTATCGGATCTCAATGAAACTTATATGGGACCAAATCGAAAGTATACCCAATCGAACAAAAAAACAACTATTAAAATCGGATCACTAACGCCAGAGTAATCGGTATACATACATCAAACAAAAAAAAAAATAAAAAAAAAAATACGGGTTGAATTGAGTACCTCCCTCCTTTTTTTGGAAGTCGGTAAAAGAGTACGAAGTAATGTATTTTGTTGTTATTTTAGCACGGTTTCGAGAGTTTTTGGCGCCATCTTGGCGGGTTAGGTTAAGTGGATATTTTAATTAATCGCAATTTGTTTCATAGTGGACTTTGTGACTCAAGATAGGTGTGGTTTTGTGCCCCAAGTGTTTACGCAACTGGACGATGTGTGGAATGATTAAAATATGCGCTATCTCGGTAACGTGAAGCCGAGTGTTTTATTGTAGTGGTGACTACCTCAGCAAGAATTACCGAGAAGACCGACTCGACATACTTGACGCCAAATACTCCAAGAAGCATTAGAATGTAACACACCTACATTCTAATGAAAACATAAGAAACTATAATAACATACATAATACTCAAGAATTGGCAGTATGGCTTGATGTCTTCGCCTGTCCAAAAAGGACGAACTTTTTTACAATACAATTAGCACGGTTTCTATAGCTTTAGTTATTGTTCAGGTGGCCTACCACAAGCTCTTAGCAAACAGAACAAATGCAGGGCAGTTTTATTGCAAGGTTTAAAATAAACTTCTTGCTAATCGTACCATAAGCCAAAATTAGCAGTCTTTTAGCAGGCCTGCTGCACTGCTGTTGCTATTGAATGATTGTCTCTGGCATGTCGAGCCAAAATGTTGTTTGCGTTCGAAAACTAAATATGATTTTTACCGGTAAATACCGTTTCGTATTAAAGTAACATTATATAAATAAAATACAATAGGGTAAGGCCGACTAACTTTGCCGATTTCGTATGATTGACAATGTCCGCAACTTTGATTAAATAAATAAAAAAATAGTGACGATTTTTAATGAACTAATAATCCTACTAATATTATAAATGTGAAAGTTTAGATGTTTGGATGTTTGGATGTTTGGATGTTTGGATGTTTGTTACTCAATCACGCTAAAACGGCTGAACAGATTTGGCTGAAATTTGGGACACAGATACTTTGAAGCCTGGAGAGGAACATAGGCTACTTTTTATCCCGGAAAAATATCACACTCCCGCGGGATAACATCGTGTAGTCCACGCGGGCGCAGCCGCGGGCGGATAGCTAGTTTATAATAATTAAGTAACATTTTCACTGTAAAAATAAAAAGAAATAAAATTAGTACAATGTATTTACACATTTAAATTGATGCATTTTTTAAAACACTGCGTTCTTGTTCCATACAAAATTCGAGTGTCTTCATGATACCTTGCATTGGATATTGTTGATTTATTTGAGTACTAAGTCAAGAATACACAAAGTATTGTGTTTCCGTAATAGGGTGACATAGATATACGAAACATATTTTATGATTTAGTAAATTTGATTATATTTTATAATAAAATCATTGAAAATAAAACGTGTCACCAAATATTTTGCGTCCGTTACATTTTCATCCGTTACCGTTTTAGGCAGATTTCACTTTAAAAACTGGCAACATTTACCATTTTTAAGAAGCGCCAACACTGCTCTGGTTGACGTTTATGATCATAGATGCATCTATGTTTATGATGACAGCTTTATTTGACCATTTTGTTTTAAGAAAAGTGTTGAACGAATTTCTGCTCGCTGCCTGTCCAACTGATATTTTCGTGAAAAAAGCTATTTTTTGTTAAAGTAAGTAAATGTTTCATCAAAATTAGCTTTAAGAAGTGTGGCTAATGGTTGGATACATAGGATTTGTGCAAGAAATTAGGTAAAATACAATAGAATTAAAAGCGAGGTTAGATTAACCATGTAGCATTGGCGTCCGTAACCGTCCGTAACTCGAATCCGTTACCGTCCGTTACCTAAAGCTCAGTTTACATCAAGGTTTTCTATTTTATATCGGAGAATATAAAAATGATCATGATATTGCACCTCGCTGCTACATGTGACTATACTGTCATAAATGCGAAATAAAAAAATCTTAAAACTCGCTTTCTTTGAAGAGTTATGATGTTTTAAAATATATAATCTAATATAATGTTACAGAATTATTGTGGGTTGTTGCACAGCTACTTAGTTCAGCCGGCCTAGCATGAGCGGCTTATAACGCGCGATATGATATGGTACGGCAAGTTATCTTGCTTACCCTGTCTGTGTAAGCAAGACGGCATGCCGTACCATATCATATCGCGTTTTATAAGCCGCTCATGCTTGACCGGCTGAGAGGGAACCGTTTTGTTAATTTTATATTTCAAGAAATGTACATTTTATCTAGATTTTTAGAAATGGCACTATTTTTGTTGATTTAATATTAAAAAAATTTATAATAAACACAAAATTTCAATGTTTCTTAATTTGATTAATACCTACGTAAAAGTATTGTTAGTTGTTGCACAGTCAGGTGTGAGAGGAAACCATTAAGTTCATTTTTAACCGACTTCTAAATCAAAAAGGAGGAGGTTCTCTATTCGTCTGTATGTATGTTTTTTTTTTTTTTTTTTTTGTGTATGTCCACCGATTACTCGAAAACGGCTTAACCGATTGAAATGGTTCAAACGTTATTACATCAGGTTGGTTTCCAAGTTGGTCCCATTTTTTGAAATTTTGAAATCGGTTCAGTAGTTTTTAGGAAATCTTGAAAATACTGTCGTTTTCGTTACCACGTTATGTGAATTTAATACGTATCTTTAGGCATAACTCCTTTGTTTATAAACCGATTTAGATGATTCTTGTTTTGTTAAAAAGGGGATACCTCAAGGTATTTTAACCGACTTCGAAAAAGGAGGTTTTGAGTTTGATCACATACCTATTTAGTATTTACCAGAAAACACGTAAATTGCCGCACGATGCACTAAAAAGAGTGAAATAAAAATTATTTTTATAAAAAAATAAAACCGCCTTCAAAAAAACCACATCAAAAAAGTAAGAAATAATTCCTCACCAAATAAATAACGTAAGTACTTTGAAGTCGGGCGGGTTTTAACAAAAACAACAAGAAATTGTACATGTTTCACGCCCGACTTCAAAGTACTTACGTTATTTATTTGGTGAGGAATTATTTCTTACTTTTTTGATGTGGTTTTTTTGTAATTTTAAGAAATGGTTCATTTTATACTAGAGGAAATGGCACTCATTTTGTTGATTTAGTACTTAAAAACTATTCTAAGAGATAATAAACACAGTAAAAATACTAAGTTGATATTTTTATTTTGCAGTTTTGTTTAATCTTTTTTTATAGTATATGAACTAGGCTTTACAATTTTGTCGCGTTACCGTCCGTTACCGACCGTTACCGTCCGTAACCGCGTTTACGGCAAAGTTGCCCGGCCTTACCCAATAACAATGCAAAGGAAAACCTAAAACAAGATGTTTTTATGGAAATAAAATTGAACGGCAGTGTAAAAAAATGGTTTTAAATATTATTCTTGGCAGAGTTTCATATACAAGCGTCACTTCTAGTTTCCGAACGTTACTCGCAACTAATGCTTTTTTTTTACTAATGTGTTTGAAGCTTTGGTTTCAAGTTGGAAAAGTGACTAATTTCAACAAACAAAGTTAACACAGTTACTTAGACCCGTATTCTAGAACGATACTCAAGTGGAGATCTCTTCTCAAGCTTAGTTAGAAAGGGATGCGAAAACATGCACCGAATACATTCATCCCTTGCTAACTATACTTGAGAAGAGATCTCCACTTGAGTGTGTCGTTCTTTAATACGGACTTCTCCACGAACGCTGCGTTCGTATTAAAGAAAAAAGCGCTCGGAACGCTTCACAATAATGCAGCAGTAACCTACTTGACACGGTTTGTTGTGCCATGGAATGCCCCCAATGTCCCCCACAGCCACAGATTTTTCAAAGAAGCCGGTGGCAAAAAAGGACAAAGCAGACAATACCTAAAATAAATAATTTAAATGTTACAAAGTTCGAGAAAATAAGAATCTTGTAAGACTCTTGTTTTAATTTTTGAATGGGTAGAACTCACTCACTCTTGCCTGAACGGATTAATCTATAGATTTCGTTGCTGCTGCAGTATCAGCCCCCGGATTCACAAACCGTTGGAAACGCTCCCGACAGCGGAATGTATGCACTGTCTCTGTCACTCACTATAGAATAGGCAAAGACAAAGCACAGAATTCAAATCAGATTCTGTTTCCGGTGGTTCGTGAATCGGGGGGCATCAGAGGTCTAAAGGGCCCCGAAACCAAAACCAAAACCTCCGAATAAAATCCATTTTGTCGTAAACTTCCAATGGATTGCTTTGTTCTCGTATTAGTTTACGCCACGCTTTTTTTTTATTGCGGAAAGCTTTCGTCCTCCAAAAACCACAGAATTGCTTGATCATTCATTTAATACCGAACAAAATTATCAGTGGTATTCCACTTATCAAAGATCTTTAATCGTCCTCGTCCAAGTTCTTTGATCAAATATTTGAGATAAGTGGAATACCACCCGTAGCAGGCTTTTTAAAGCTGCTTGAGACCAACTTTTTAAAAACTGCTAATTATGACAGTTTGGCAGGCCTGCTGGCGTGCTAAAGTGAGCTCATGGTACGTTTAGCAACGCTGTTTGACCGGTGAACGTCTAGGACTAACAGCGCTGCTATTGTTATGGTTCATGGTACCGATAAGCAGGGCAGTTTTTTTTAAGGCTTAAAAATAACTGCTATAAGAGCTTGTGGTAAGCCCCCTGAGATGCCAACAGAATCTTACAATTAAAAAGTAAACTGTCATATCAATCTGACATTTGCTGTCATTTGTCATGTCAGCAGTCAGAAAAAAAAGAAATAAAAACAGCTGTCATGTCATTTTATTTTTGTGAAGTGAAGTAAATAAACAGCGGTGCGTTTTCTTTTACTTGTTTTTGTGTAATAAAAGCTCGAAACAAAGGTTTCGAAGTATTAGAAGATACTTCAAATTATCAGGAAATAAGACAAATACATTTAGTGGACAACCGGGGGTAAGTTTATGAGAAAATCATTGTAATGTGCACATGTGCGACCAATGAGGTCATCATACCTTTGTTTGTGTGTGTTCAAGTATTTTACATTTTAATTATTTAGATTACATTAATGACAAAAGCTATAATTATTGAGTTACAGGTACATAACCTTAGTTATTAATCTAAGTACCTAACATAGTGTTGCTTTTCAAGTATTGATAATTACAAAATTGTTAACCTATTACATAGGTACCTACTTTACCTTTTCACATTTCTGTTAAACTAATAATGTAACTTCAAGCCAGGTGCTAAACAACCTACAATCTTTATAATAAATGCTTGTATATAGATATCAATTTTTTTTTTTTTTTTTTTATCCACAACGGGGTAACACTTAGCCTTCATCACACCTGATGATAAGTGGTGATAAGATCCTCAGTGATTGAGGATTCCGGGAGTAGTGCGCTTCCACCTTCAGCCTTATCAATTTGAAATATTTGAATTTAAAGGTTAATATCTTTTTAATAAATGCTTGTATATTGATATCAATTTGAAATATTTGAATTTAAAGGTTAATTTATTTCATTAAAACCGGCCAAGTGCGAGACAACTTGCGCATGAAGGGTTCCGTACCAAAATGAATTTAAACTAAATATTCTGTAAATATTTCAAGTAGCTACCTGTTGCCGTTATTATTATCAAGCAAAAAACTTAAAAAAAAAACCATGTTGTATGGGAGACCCCCCTTAAATATTTATTTTATTCTGTTTTTAGTATTTTTTGTTATAGCAGCAACAGAAATTTATCATCTGTGAAAATTTCAACTCTCTAGCTATCACAGTTCATGAGATACAGCCTGGTGACAGACAGACAGCAGAGTCTTAGTAATAGGGGCCCGTTTTTACCCTTTGGCTACAGAGCCCTAAAAATTATGTAACATATTGAGTCCTGGCTGTGCTTATTTAAGTGTCCGCTATAATTTTTTCTAATAAATATGGTTACAGAATTCACCTGTCACTCAAGATGGATCAGATCCTACATCATGTGGCGCAGACTGTGGAAAAGAAACTGGACCAAGAGATTGAGAAGTATATTATATTTATTAACACCGTTTTAGTAGCGTCACCTGTAACTAACTAAGTCATTATGTAATAAAAGGATAAAAGAATGAAGATGAAGGTATAAAAGGAAAATATTCCTATACATAAGTATGAGAAGACTTTCCTTCAGCATTAGCTTTTTGAATTATTATTGTACTATTTTGTCTAGCAACAACATAATTATCATCAGCATTAGTATTATTTTGTAAATGCGTTGCTTCTGTTAAAGCTGATGAGTTTTTTTTGCCTGTTTTTCTTTCAGTTAAAAGATGTCCATAACAGGTGGTAGGTAAAAAAATTTTGGACGATTCATAAGCATTAATTTTTTGAATGTAAGTATATGAATAAAAATTTATGACTATGACTAAGAAATTCTTGGAATTCAATTTTAACCTAATTCTTCTTGTCGTATCGATTTGAAACTTTGCAAGTTTTTAGGAATTCGATGATAATTCAATAATTAACAACCATCGAGCTGATCTGATGATGGAGTCAAGAGATGGGCAATAGATCTCTTCAATTGCTGCTAGGAAACCCCTCGAGTTTAGGCTCATTTGTTTTGTTCAGATGAGACCTATTTGTTACACTTGGTGGTGAGAGTCTGATGATGGAGCAGGGTCGATGCCAATGGCACTCCTTAATGACCACTAGGAAACCCCTCAAATTTGGGTTCATTTGTTTCGTTCTGATGAGACCTATTTGTTGCACTTGGTGGTGAGGGTCTGATGATGGAGAAGGGAGGATCCCAGTGGCACTCCTTAATGACCACTAAGGAAAGGCAGTTAGTGATAAGATAGGCAGTTCTTCAATAATTGAGGATGCCAGGAGTAGTGCGCTTCCACCATAGCCTTATCATAACGCTAAGAAGGCTAAGTGCTACCCCATTGTGGATTAAAAAATAACTTTTTTGCATTCACAATGAAATCTTTATTATTGAAAATTAAGTAAGTACTTTCTTATTAGAAAAAAAATCGACACTCACTGTCGGGGCTAATGTTCCAACCAATGAGCTATGGAGTCGTTAGTAGACGCGTCAAGTGCCTGCGCCTTGCGCATACGAGAGACTTTTGTCCGCCGACTATCTAAAAGTCGCTGTGAATTCAATTCATCGAAAACTAAGGTTATTCTGCCCACGAAGCTATCAAGCGATTCCTGATTTTTCAATAGACCTTCACGAATGGAATAACCGTCGTTAGGCCTCATTTCCACCTGCAAGTAAGTCTTCTGCGATAAGTGTCTGTCCGATAGCAACTTGCAAGTGTAAACACGTGTTTACACCTTGCAAGTCACTATCGGACAGACTGTCAGACATTTATCGCAGAAGACTTACTTGCAGGTGGAAATGAGGTCTTAAGGTCATAGCTCACTTATACCGCACCGCTCCCACCCAACCAATGTATGAGCAGTCAAATATGGACTTCATGTCGTGCTCTGTACACTTTAGTTTGCAGCAGGCTCGCTTACCGGGCGCTGTCCGCGCGCTGTCTGCTATTGTATATTGTTACTGTAAAGTGCATCTAATTCTACAGTGAACGATATTAAGTCCATATTTGGCTGCTCATACTTTGGTTGGGTCGGAGCGGTGCGGTATAAGTGGGCTATGACCTTTATACGTTAAATTCGCGGCGAAAGTTACCACATTTAGGTTATGTTGACGGACAAAAAGACCCTCGTCTCCGCAGACCTTGACCCTGGCATTATTACTATTGACAGGTTGGATGCTCTAGACAGCTCGGACCTGGAAGCGATTCGTGCGCAGCGCATCGCCGAGATGAAGCAGCGCGCCAAGCTAAAACAGGAGTGGATCGCTAATGTAAGTAAATTAAATTATTATTATTATTAACTCATTTATTTCAGATTGTAAATAGATACTATTCATTACATCCATATCTTAATAGGTGTTTTATGTTAGTAACAATTTTTCCTTAATCCTATGTTAGTATTAAGCTTTTATATTAGGTACTTTCTAGGCCCCAATGTAATTGCGACCCAGTGTCTTTGAATGGGGCAATCGTGTCTGGCAGCAATCACCTTTAGAATACTGTTGGAGCTATCACGAAGTCGCTGTAGTAGAGAACTGGCTTTTTTACGCATAACAGCATGAAACCCATCTGTATGGGAGTCTGCGAACATTTTAGATGCGCTACAGCGCCACGACAGCCCCAACAGCATTCTAAAGGCGTTATTGTATTGAACACGCAGGACGTCATAGGATCGCCGTGAATATGTCACCCACAGCCCGCCCGTATAAAAAGACTGACAGAAAGCTTTGAATAGCGTCACTTTTACTTCTGCAGTACATCGGGCGAATCTGCGGGCAAGCATATTACTTCTCACTGTTAACGCCCTGCGTTCCCTCTCAATATCTTCATCATCTTTTAAGTCCTCCGTGATGATGTGGCCCAGATATTTAAATGTCTGTACTACTTTCAATGCCACTCCATTAACATATACAGGGGGTATCAAACGTGGCCGTTGTCTGGGTGCTTTAAAGACAAGAATTTCACTTTTTGTGGAATTATATTTTAGGCCATGCACCTTCACATAAGACTCGCAGATTAAGATGAGATGTCGGAGCCCCGCTATCGATGGACTGAGCAGCACCATATCGTCCGCGTAGCTTATATTATTGATACAGGTGCCATCAATATGACAGCCGACATGTGTACTGCTCAGTTCCTCGATTAGCTGATTAACATACACGTTAAACAATAGAGGTGAAGTCAGTCCCCCCTGCCTAACACCACACTCCAGCCCGTATTCGTCTGACAGGGTACCGACCCATCTCACCTGATTTTTCTGGTTAGCATACCAATACCGCAGAAGTGATGTATATTCTGCCGGCACACCCGCATTCCTCAACTTGTCCCACAGAACATCATACGCGACAAGGTCGAATGCTTTTGACAGGTCGAGGAAACACGCATATACCGGCGTCTTTCTAGCAGTGTAATATTTGACAGTGTGTTTTAGGCTAAGGATGGCACTCTCAGTTGACACCCCTGACCTGAATCCAAATTGAGCGTCATTTAATGTAATATGTTCTGAGAGAAATCCATTTAACACACTGTCAAACACTTTAGCCGCAGTAGTCGCCAGCGAGATGGGGCGATAATTACCCATGTCCGACGTGTCACCTGTTTTATTTTTAACAATAGGTACCACAACTGTTCGCACAATCGCCTCGGGTAAATAACAATGACTTATACAGAGACTGAAAAACAGAGAGAGAGCTCGCGGAAGATGTGGCCCAGCATATTTAAAGTGCTCAATGCTGAGACCATCATGACCAGGCGACTTTCCACGGACCATTTCAGTAATGATTTCAGCCACTGTCTTTGCTGGAATTTTTGAAATCCGCCCTGTCACAACGGCCCCGCCATCGCTCCCACCGTTTGGTGCATTAGCCAGGGGTGACTGCACAAGAAAATTACTCCTAAAAGCATTGGCAATGTCCTTGTGGTCCATGATACCATCTATACTAACGGGGCGACTCGGTCTAATATTCATTTTATTGGTATTTTTCCAGAAGTTTCGGAAGTTTTTTGATGCATGGTCAGAGGCGAGAATATCCATTTTAAGTTGTTCTTGTCTTTTTTGACACCATTTTAATCTAGCTTTAAATATTTTCCTCGCCTCTGACATGTCATCATAGACACGACCACTGGTTGGCCGTCCCGCTAGGATCCACAACTGAAACCTAAGCCGTGCCTCCCTATGGGGGCCTGCAACGTACTTATTCCATCCAATGACATTACCAGCCCTCTTTCCGCATTTTACCCTATAAGTTTTGATTGCTGCCTGTGACAGAGTATCTACAATATTACGGTACATATTATCCAGTACTAAATGATGATCTTTATTAGAGCAAAATCCATCACAACATTCTCTAAGCTCCTGTGGTAAGTTTATCATTCTTAACTTAGCATGACAAAGGTCCTGATATCTGTTAATCTGTTGTAGATGTCTTTCACCCCACAAAACATGATTTTTAAACCTTGGGGTTGGTTCCACAATTTTAGGCTGAAGTTTACATATCTCAATTTCTATTACTAGTGGATAGTGATCAGACCAGTATACGTCATACAGTACTGATGCACTAATAATAGTTTTTCGCGCTGATTCAGTGACAATACAGTGGTCCAACCATCTATTGCAGCCATGAGCATCACTATGATAAGTATATGTATTTTTATCACATAATTCTAAATCTACACATTGCCAATTTTGATCTTTACAAAATATTAACATTTCATTGCAAAACAACTCAGTAGGGTGGGCATTAAAATCTCCTAATATATAAAAAGCTTCTATACCCTTATTTTCCTCAATTTCTATAACCGATTGTATTGTACCAAGACACTCACTAAATTCAGATAAATTGTCATAAGAATTCGTAGGCATATAGACGCTGAATATTACTATGGATCTATTACTTACAGTTATTCTTACTGCACAAACGCGAACATTATAACACTCTATCACTGATACTGACTTAAACACACTTTTGCGCCACAATAGCGCGACACCGCCATAAGGCCTTCCGACAAGTGGGCCTGCCGAAGTGTCAACAGTAGACGACCCGGTGCATCCAAATTCCTCACCAACTGTGCCAAGCAGTGGCAGGTCATGAGGCATCAACCACGTCTCCTGAAGGGCCACTACATCAGCAAACCGACATAACTCTCTAATATCTTCTATTGATCTTTTGAAACATTTGCAATTAAAGCTTATTATGTTACTATATCTATCCATTTAGTGTTAATTTTATATATTATACTATTCAACAAATTTTTCAATTATTATTTAATTCATTCTTTATTTTCAAAGATTTCTTTATTTCTTCTTTCATGAAAATTTACAAAACGCCGAAATGTTATGCCTGGTGGCCATAGCTTATCATTTAAGAAAGTATCTATTTTGTATTTTGATACAAAAAGTTTGAAGGCGTTGTAGTCCCGCTGTTGTTTCATGTTTACTTTCACTAGGGAAACTTTTTCACTAGTTTTATTATAAACGTAGTCAATAATATCCTCCTCAGACACCTCCTTATCAACATTGGATATAAATAAGGGCACTTTTGAATCCGCGGCTTTAAACTTTTGGTTTATTTGTTCTGGCTCGACAATAGCGCACCCCATTTGACTTATAAAACGGTTTCTAAGTCTCCGTTTCTGGACTAAATTCCAATTTTCATCTTTTGCGGGCTGTGCCCACTCACCACTTTTCTGAACTATCTCCGCAAAAGATGCACGCTTTAATTTATCTGTTTCTGTGCAATTAGTCACCATATCATTGTCAGTCAGTCGACCCGGCATACACTCAGCTGTTTTATTGATAACCGCTAAAACCGGTTGCTCCGCAGTGACAGAGTGCGGAAGCGGGTATTGCTGTCTATTTGTTGTTTCATTTACATTTTTAACATTTATGTTTACCTGCGCGGCGGCGCTGGCGCACGGCATACACGATTGAATCTTCTCATTTACTACAGCATTAGATGGTAACGGCGGCGGCAATGGCGAGTTATTTGAGTGAACTGATTGTCGGGGAGATGCAAATTCCTCAATATCACTACATATTGAAAGTGCCATCGGCCCACTATCACAAAAATTTGAACCACCTCTTTTATTCATATTCACGTTTTGATGATCATTTGCAGTTGGATTTGCACAGAATTTGTTGAAACAATCATCTAAATGACTTTTCGTAACGTAATCGTGTTGTATATGCTTTATGGACTTTTCTAAATGTACTATTTTCTTCAGCAATGGCGTCACGTCAACGTGATCAAACGTAACGGGTGGTAATTTCTCCAAACACTTTGCCACAAAAATTGGTACCAGCTCGGGGTCTGTTTCCTTAAAAAGACAGATAATATCTTCAATGTTCCTTAATGATTTTCCTTGGCGTTTTCTAGTCGTGGGCCGCTTTTTCACGGATTCAAACAATAACGACTTTGCCGTTTGAATATCACTCTCACTAAAAGCACTTTCACAAATCTGTATTAGGCTTTGTTCGTCCATAACATCCAGCTTATTTTGGACAAAAGCCAAAACTTCACAAATTACAATATTGCAATTAGAACACTTTATTATTCCCGATGCGTTATCCATTTTCGTATCGGTCAATGCCCTCGCGCGCGCGCACTTTCACGGTCAAGGCCGGACTGAATAAACAGGTAACCGTATTTTCTTTATCACCCACCTCGATTATTCTACTCATGAAAACAAACAACTTTTATTATAGGACCAACACTGAAATCGCTGAAAATCTGCTGTTCCATACATTTTGATTAAGGCGATGATTCCCGACCAAAATAGGCACGCTAACGCTTGCTCGGCCGCGCTCTATACACTTCGCGCGGACCCAGCGGCAGCCGGCAGTGAACTGTGAAGACGCGAGCGCGCCGCGAATCGAAAATCACTTAAAATTCAATTAAATCCTACTAATATTATAAATGTGAAAGTTTGGATGTTTGGATGTTTGGATGTTTGTTACTCAATCACGCCAAAACGGCTGAACGGATTTGGCTGAAATTTGGAACACAGATACTTTGTAGCCTGGAGAGGAACATAGGCTACTTTTTATCCCGAAAAAAGTCACATTCCTGCGGGATAACGTCGTGTAGTCCACGCGGGCGAAGCCGCGGGCGGAAAACTAGTATTAAATAATAAAAAAATTTAACTTATGACGGCCGGAATCCCTCGGCTATTCAAAGACAATTATTTTCGAATATTTTTCATTAACTAAAACAAGTATACTATACTGCAAATAATAGGATATTTGTACTACGATTAGACGGATGTTTGGGATTTTATTTGACACAGTAAAATATGACCAATCGAAAAAATACGGCCATAAGCACTAGATAAATAACTGTAAAATAACATATATTTTTTCCAAATATTAGGTACCTACTTGTGATTTGCGAGTAATCCATAATTTAAAATACCCTATTTTGGGGAATGCCAGCCTTAAATATTTTTTGCACTTTTGTATGGATCAGCTGTTTTTTTCGTGATTTCAATGTTGGCCCCCTAATAAAAGTTGTTTGTTTTCATGAGTAGAATAATACCTAAAATTATCTGGGGTGATAAAAAAATTACCGTGTATTTATGATTACCTACGGTGCGCGAGTCCAACTTGCTCTTGAACGGTTTATTTCACAATGGTTAGGGACTTCCACCAGGCAAGGACGTACCCAGGGGGGGGGGGGTCCAGGGGGTCTGGACCCCCCCCGAAAGTGTCCATTAATCCGCGGGATAGGCGGGTGGCGGTGCGTCCCGACGGCTATCGCACACACAGATTACTGTCTGTTTTTTAAAATATCTAGACCTAGGCTTTTGATTCCATTCCTAAAATAGTGGCATAATATGATTAATATTACCGTTGTTTTATTTCCTTTTGATACCTAATCGCGCCATTTACAACCTCCGATCGAGAGATTCTTTAAGAGATCTATTTAAAGAAATAAACATTTTAACTGTTGCAGGACATTACATCTATGAAAATATAATTTATGTGAAAAAGTATTATAATACATTTGTAAAGCAGAGCGATATTCATCGCTTTAACACAAGAAATAAAGATAAACTTGTCGTTCCCAAGTTTAGGCTAGAAAAATCCAGAGCCTCATTTCTGGGGAAAAGCATAGCCTTTTTTAATAAAGTTCCACAGCATATATAATTGAACTACCATTGCATAAATTTAAATGTTACATTAAAGAGTCGCTGATGAGCAAAGGATACTATAAAGTAGACGATTATTTGAATGACCGCAATGCATGGTCATGATGTAACACATAACATAATCACTGTTTAATATGATGTATTTTTATACTAAGCAATTGTTGTATTAGTAACGATATGTTTTTTTTTTTTTTGTAAATGTCGTTACCTAACTAAGAAACGCTGGCAAGTTTCTTGCGCCCATTCTTCTTGTCAGTTAAAAAAGTCTTGAATGGGTGGTAGGAAAATATTGACGATTCATAAGTACATATTTATTATGTCTAAGTGAATAAAGAATATTTTTATCTTATCTTATCTTATCTTATTAATCTTTGTTAGAAATTTCATACTTATGAAGGCCTCGGAAGCCATGGCCGGTTAAATTACTATAAAAACCTTTCTAGAAAGCAACCACAGAACAGAAAAAACGCTTTCCTGACTTTTGAATCCGCTGCCCGAAAGAGTCCCCTTTGTCTCCCCCCCCCCCCCACCCCCCGAACGGACCCTCCCCGACAAAAAATCCTGGGTACGTGCTTGCCACCAGGTGACACCGGATTCATATTCTCCAACTCTCAGGGTCACGGCCAGTACACAGAAATAGACGGTGAAAAGGAGTTCTTCACGATCAGCAACAAAAGCAACAACGTGGTCTGCCATTTCTACCGCAACGACACTCCTCGCTGCAAGATAGTGGACATGCACCTTAAGACTCTGGCGCAGAAACATGTCGAGACTAGGTTTGTGAAGCTGGACGCGGAAAGAGCGCCGTTCCTGACAGGTCAGTTGAAGATTTTGTTTTTTTTTGTTTTTTATTATTATTAGTCATGTTTTTGTATTTTTTCATGGCCTCAAATATGAGCATTAACTTATGGATCTCGATATTGCTAAATGTGGCCACTTTTGGCACTATTGAGATCCACGACTTATTGCTTAAGTTTGAGGTCTTAAAAGTATATTTATAAAATGCATTTTACTCTTTTATTTGCGCAAAATTACCGAAACTTTTAATCTAACCCTTTAATAAAATGTAATTGATTTATTTCCATTGGTGGCGCTACTGAGCTCATCGAACCACCTAAAAGTCATAGCCCACTTATAACGCACTGCTCCCATCCAACCAAAGTATGAGCAACCAAATATGGACTTAATCTCGTGCACTGTAGATGCACTTTAGCTTGCGGCAAACTCGCTTACCGCGCGCTGTCTGTTATTTTATATTCAAGATTCAAGATTCAAATTTGTTTATTCAATTTAGATTGTTATTTACAATACGTCTTGTGAACGTCATAGAAGCTACGCCATCGGTTCGCAAACCCTACAGCGGGAGACCTTGGAGAAGAACCGGCAAGAAACTCCAAGGGTTGTTTTTTTCTCCCTGTTTTATTTCATACAGAGTCGTCAAATTGAAAAATGACCTTAACATGGTATGACTAAGGTCAGTTTCCATCACAATCACACAATGGGTTATGATAAATATAAAGATTTGATAATGTAAAGTGCATCTACAGTGCACGATATTAAGTCCATATTGGGTTACATAGTGCCTGTAATGATAGTTATAAGTTTTGTGTAAATAAATAAATAAAATAAAATAAATATTTGGCTGCTCATACTTTGGTTGGGTGGGAGCGGTGCGGTATAAGTGGGCTAAGACCTTTAATGTTAGCAGAATCGACCGACACCTTGTTCTCAAAGATAGACGGCATCGGCGCGGCGTTTCTAGCTGAAGAGTTGAAGATAACAAATTGTTCAGCAACCTTGCCAGAGGCCGGGCTTGAGATGGGTGTCCGCTGTCACTTCCCAACGTTCCCTTGCACGTTGCAGGGCGCCTGAAGATCCGCGTGATATCCCACACCTGTACGCTCGGAGATTAGATGTAATGTGACATCCGTCAGTCACGCACGACCTTGTAAAGGCGGAACTCAAATTTAAACTGTATTAATTACCCGCATAGTGCTTCAGATCCAGAGGTCCCGGGTTCGATTCCCAATGGGGGTACATATTGTATTCGGTTTGGTTGGTGGTAGGATTTTTTCTTAGTCCACCTGGCTAGCTACCACCATCTTATCTAAGTCTGACGAAATAACAATGATGTTTTCAGCATTATTGTGTTCCGGCAGTTAGAGATAAGATAGCCAGTTCCTAAGTGATTGAGGATTCCGGGAGTAGTGCGCTTCCAACTTCAGCCTTATCACCACTTAACATCATGGGGCCAAGCCTGCTAACGTTAAGTCACAATCGTGTTTCAATTGTAATTCAGTTGTAGTGCTTTTTTCCACAATAGTTACAAGAAATATGTACGTTTTTCACAATACTATTGATGGTCACACCACACACTACATTTACATCACATCATATTGTCATAATTCTTGTAACTAGTGTGTAAAAAAGCACTACAATTGAACTACAATTGAAACACGATTGAGACCCGATTATGACTTAACGTTAGCAGGCTTGGCCCCCAGGTGTGATGAAAACTAAGTGCTACCCCTTTTGGGGATAAAAAAAAAAATACACTGCAACAGCATTTTTCGAGTGGTTGGCTGTGGCACACATGTGTGCCTAATCCGAGTTTTGATGATAAATAAGCAACCTTGCCAAAGGCCAGGCTTAAGATGGGTGTCCGCTGTCACTTTCCAACCGTCCCTCGCACGTTGCAGGGCGCCTGAAGATCCGCGTCATCCCCACCATCGCGCTGGTGAAGGACAACAAGACGAAGGACTTCATTGTGGGCTTCACAGAACTCGGGAACCGGGATGACTTCCACACGGACATTCTGGAGTGGCGGTTGGCCAGGTATCAAAAAAATCAAAATCAAATAGTAGATTGTATTACAAGGGAGCAAAATAATATATTTACGGCGAGGGCGCTATTTTGAATCCAGAGCGCAGTGAAGGATTCTAGAGTAGAATCTCGAGCGCAGCGAGGGATTCTAAAGTAGAATCCTGAACGCAGCGAGGGATTCAATATACGCCACCCGAGGTGAAAATAATTTTGCGGCCGAGTAATACACTCTGCTTTTCATCCCCCTCTATAAGAAAAGCAGTAAAGACAACTCAAACTACCTACCTTTCTTTGTAGTTCGGATACATCATAGCGCTAGTCGGGCAAGAAAAAAATTTGAGTTTTGAAATAAAAAAAATATTAAATAAAAAAAATATATGTCCATCAGATTTCTTATAAGTATCTCCGGGGATGCCGTAGGGGGATTGAAAGTTTTGTTAGATTTTAGCTACGACTCACCGTTTACGAGATATTCTCAATTTTATAAAATTCCGTTTTTGAAAATTTCTCGGTCCCGAAAAAAGTCCCGGCCCCATACAAAATCAGTTGCTTTTTTTTAAGTACTGCACACCCTTTGCTACACTCCAACCAATGCTTCTTTAATTATGTTCTAAATTCAAATCTCATTGTTTTGGACCCTGTTATGAAGCTGTTCAAAATTCAAATCTCATTTATTCCCTCTTGTCATAACAGGTAAAAAATTAATCGTTTTGGACCCTGTTATTAGATAAAAAATCATCGCTTTTCGAATCGATGGGATGAAAATATTATTTATTGGTCTTTACAGTTTTTACTTAAAAAAACTAGTTGATGAAGTCTCCCTTTAAGCACAAAAAGCCTGTACTGGAAGACCCCGCTCTCTCATATCATTAAATACAAACAACTGTAATGAATTACTATGAATTGCAAAAGTGTCAATGTTTTATTTTGAGTAGGTATATATGCAAATAAATAAGTAGGTATGTATGAAGTAAGTATAAATGAATACATAATTAGATATATAATTTAAAAATATATAAATTGCAGTATGCTACATGTAAAATACCTAGGTATTTAGAAAAAATCGACCCGTCTCACAACCAGCTCCGATGGGACTCGAACCCACGACCTTTCGCTATCCGGGCGACTGCTCTAACCACTGAGCTACGGAGTCGTTACGAGAAGCGTCGAATTTATCAAATACTTCTTACGCGCTGTATAGCCAGCGTTAATTTCATCAATGTGAAGATATTACCTACTAGAGTGTGTGTCAGATAACTCTGCACGCGCCTGGCGCGTTTTTGGCGCTAGTTACAGTGCATTTTTTTGTTCTAATGTTATAGAAAAAATTAGTATTCAATTTTTACCGCGTGCAGACTTATCTGACGAGCACTCTACCCTCACACACGAGAGAAATACCTTTCCAGATATTTGACAGTCGCTAAAGATGAAATTATTGCTATTGCAATTTTTTTTTGCATTCACCTTGCAATTTTTATTACTTATTAAAAAAAATTTAATGAACTAGGTACCTACTTATTTAGTATTTTTTCTAAATTACTTCATTTTCAGATATTTCAATAATAAAATTGCATTGTGAATGCAAAAAAGTAAAAATTTTAATAACGATACATGTGTTCTTATAGTTATATTGTGAAAAAAGAAATATATGTAACTTACTTCCGTAAAAAACTAGAATTTCTTTTGAATGAACTTGAATGTTATCAAAGTTATAGGAGAACAAATCTTTTTATTAGACAAGGAGAGAACGACTGCCTTTCTGACGTCACCAAGTCAGTAGTGTCATAGTCTCGCCCACTGACCTATATAATACAAGTACGCTGGACTGGCTATAAGCCGCGTCAAAGTGAGGCGATTTTATTTCCGCCATATTGGCGCTGTTAACAGTAGCGAGCGTCCACGGAACTAATAATAGAGATGGGACAGTGTGACAAAATACATCGATAAAAGTTGGTTTTCTGTAAAGTTTAGCTTGCTAAATACAGATTCAAATTATTTTATCGCATTTGATATTCTTAAATGTTATATTTTTTAACTTCATCATTAAATATCTACATTTTAGAAAGAGTGAAATACTTGCCCTATCTATTAGTCCAAATATTTTAAGTCAATCAATACGAAAATTTAATCATAATAATAGTGGTTGACCTCATAGTCAGAGTTGTTCGCAAAGCCTACATAATGTAGCATAATCTGCAAAGTATTTGAAAATTATCATACCTACAGTTGTGCTTTATTTTTTTAAAGTTATTGTATTTAATAAATTGTACTGTTTGTTTTATACAAATAAAGTTATTTATTTACTCTTTAATTAAAATTTAGTGGTTAGTTATATTTTGTGGGCATTTTCTTCTGCTTTGTAACACTTGATCTGATGGGTTTTATTAATTTACAGGGGTGACGTGATCGAGTACTCCGGAGACCTCCTCCACCCTCCCGAAGGCAAGAAGCCCTCTTTATACATCCAGAAGAAAGGCATCCGGGGAGGACAGGACGATGACTCTGATGATCTCAGCGATTGATCACGATGAACAGTTTCTAAGTTTATTTTATTTATAGAGTTTGTCATGCAATGACATATAGTATTGGGACTTTTTGAAATTAAGCTTCGTATCTATTCGGGTTAGTTCAAACAGTGCAGAAAAATGCTCGAGCAATTTATTTGCTCAATTGAAAATAGGACCATTACTATACTGAGCCTAAGGTAGATTTTTTTTTTCACATTCACATTCAGAAGAAAATATTAAATAGATTCAAATTATTTTTTATTTTTTTGTATTCACAATGCACTCCGTAGCTCAGTGGCATTCGCCCGGACAGCGAAAGGTCGTGGGTTCGAGTCCCATCGGAGCTAGTTGTGTGTGAGATTGGTCGACTGTTTCTTATTCTTCATTTTAAATTTTTATATTAAATAGTTTTTAATTCCTGTGTTCCTATTGTGAAGAGAAATAAATAAATATATTATTTATTTTAATTTTTACTTTTTTGCATTCACAATGCAATTTTTATTACTGAAAAATGGAAAATGAAGTATTTAGAAAAAATCGACCCGTCTCACAACTAACGACTCCGTAGCTCAGTGGTTAGAGCAGTCGCCCGGAAAGCGAAAGGTCGTGGGTTCGAGTCCCATCGGAGCTAGTTGTGAGACGGGTCGATTTTTTCTAAATACTTCATTTTCCATTTTTCAAATATATTATTATTATTATTCATTCCAAATTTGACCACCACTGGGTCGATATTTATTCTTTTCTATTCACTCTAATGGGTATGAGGCTTAACGTACACTTGATGACGAGCTTACACGAGCAACTAAAATTGCTGAAAACGAAATATTCAAAGTAATTATATCACAATAAATTACACTTATTCCTTTTTACAAAATGATTACTCATTAAATAATATTTTTTTATGTTACTTAAATTAATTATTGTGTCCATAATAATTATAAAATGTATGAATGGTGCTCTTTTTAATATTATAAATAATTGTATGTTCTATGTCTGTGCGTTAGTAAGGTCTACATTAGTTTGTGCGCTAGATAGTGTTACCAGAAGTTATGGTAGGTTTATTTTGTATGAGTTGAGCTTTTTATTATAATTTATAATTTAACTACCTAATTCATAAATTAACAAGAGCGTATTTGCAAATAAATGCATTTTTTCTTATATATCTGGAAGTTTTAATTTAGTAAATTACTAGCGGCCACCTGTGGTTTGGTTCGCGTTCCCGTGTTTATTACCCTTTCACTCCAAAACTATTGAACGGATCTGGATGAAATATGCTACAGGATGAAAATACATGGTAAGTAATTTTTTTTATCACCCGGATGATTTTAGGGATTATTCTACTCATAAAAACAAAAAACTTTTATTGTGCTTGTGGTTTGTTTTTATGAGTAGAGTAGAGTAATCCCTAAAATTATCCGGGATAAAAAAATTACAGTGTATAATCTATATATATAAAAATCAATCCCTATTTCCCTTGGTCACGCCATCACGCGTGAACGGCTGGACCGATTTGGCTAATTTTGGTCTTGAAATGTTCGTGGAAGTCCAAGGAAGGTTCTAACGGTGAGAAAATAGGGAAAGGAGGGGTAAGTAGGGGTAGAGTAGAAGTAGGGTAGGGGTTGGTTATGGGTAGGGTATTGTAGGGGTAGAGTACGGGTAGGGTAGGCTGGAGTAGGGGGTAGGGCCACGGGAACGAAGTCGCGCTGGGTCAACTAGTACAGGATACTTTTTACCCCGATATTCCTACGGGAACGGGAAACACGCGGGCGCGTTTATAATATAAGTAGAAAGTGTTGCGCCTTTTGTGTAATTTCATCTCGATCTTTAGGCTCAACCCACACGAACCACAACCAGGGGGCCAAGCCTGCTAACGTTAAGTCACAATCGTGTCTCAATCGTGTTTCAATTGTAGTTCAGTTGTAGTGCTTTTTTACACAATAGTTACAAGAAATATGTACTTTTTTCACAATACTATTGATGGTCACACCATACACTACATTCACATCACATACTGTCATAATTCTTGTAACTAGTGTGTTAAAAAGCAATACAACTGAACTACAATTGAAACACGATTGATACACGATTGTGACTTAACGTTAGCAGACTTGGCCCCCTGGGGGTGTCACTCCGCAGTTTAGGTACGTTCGGCCGGCGCGCATGCCGGGCAGGCGTATGGCAAAAGGATGCCGTTCTCGGCTCGTACGCTCCACGTTGCGCGTAAAACGATCGATCATTTCTGTGATTTTTGTGCACCGAACAATGACTACTAAACGTTCTTATAATCCGTATAAAAGATACTGTTGTGTTTACGGGTGCCTAAATAAAAGAAAGAACAGTAGAAACAACAAAACCGAACTCGCAAGTCGCTCGCATCCCTAACCAGCGAGCGAGCTGTTTGAGACTTTCATAGAAATATAAACTCTCGCGCGTACATTTTTGCTTGCATGGGTGAACTTTAAGATATTATAACAGCAGGCAAGCGATGACAAAGCGACCGGAATTGGACTTTATTTTTATGCAGAAAGATTTATTTTTATTTGAATGAGTTTGTAGAGTGCGCCTTCTGTACCTTGGTACTATTATATAAGATGTTTTGAAACAAACTGCAAACCGAGCAGGGGGTGGTCAGGTTAAGTGTTTAAAACGTAAATAAAATAGAAAAAAAATCCCTAAAAATTTGTTTTTTATTTAATTTTGCCGAACGACGCCCACTGCTGGGCATAGGCCTGGGCATAGCCTAATTTTACAAAAACTTTTAATGTTTTCTATGGATATCAATTCATAACTGCAAAGGTGCTGGACAGATTGCTTGATCGGCAGCTTGACAATTATCTTAAATTGCACGACGCGCAGTTTGGCTTTAAGCCCGACCTGTCTACTGAGAGTGCAATTCTGTCGCTTAAGCATACTGTACAGTACTATTCAGAGAGGAAAACGCCGGTCTATGCTTGCTACCTGGATCTCTCTAAGGCCTTTGACCTTGTTTCATACACTAAGCTGTGGGACAAGCTTAACGCGTCCAGCGTGCCTGATGAGGTAGTGTCCTTGTTTAAATATTGGTATCATAATCAAATAAATCAAGTAAGATGGGCGGGTTCTCACTCAGATGAGTACAAACTTAACTGTGGTGTGAGACAAGGAGGAATAACATCACCTAAACTGTTTAATTTGTACATTGATCAGTTGATTGTTGAGCTCAGCAACACCCAAGTTGGCTGTCATATAGACGGAGTCTGTATTAATAATATCAGTTACGCTGATGACATGGTGTTGCTGAGCCCATCGATCGCTGCATTAAGGCGACTGCTCAGTATCTGTGAGAGATACGCGGCGGCCCATGGACTCAGGTACAATGCGAAGAAGAGCAAGCTCATGGTTTTTAAAGCAGGCACCAAATGTTACTCTAATGTGCCACCAGTACTATTGTCGGGATCTCCTCTCTGCCAAGTTACAGCGTTTAAGTATCTGGGTCACTGGGTCACTGCGGATCTTAAGGATGATTTAGACATCGAACGGGAGCGGAGGGCGTTGGCTGTCCGATGCAATATGCTGGCTCGCAGATTTGCACTGTGTAATAACGAGGTAAAGGTGACGTTGTTTAAAGCATTCTGTCAGTCCTTTTACACATGCAGTCTGTGGGTCAGTTATACGCAGAGGGCGTATAACGCCCTTCGCGTCCAATACAACAATGCGCTCAGGATGTTGTTGCGGCTGCCGCGATATTGCAGCGCATCGGCAATGTTTGCGGAGGCGCGGATTGACGGTTTCCACGCCATTATTCGAAAGCGTTGCGCCTCTATGCTAGCACGCGTACGAGCCAGTCGCCACACTATCCTGGGTACTATCGCTGACAGGTGGGACTGTCCTATTCTACAGCACTGGATTAGCCTGCATGTTGCCCAGTAGCCACCAACCGTTTTAATATTTTTTAATAATGTCGCTTTCTTGTATATTTGATTTCTCACAAATTTTGCAAATGATTTTATTGTATCAATTACCTACCTAATTATTTATTTATGTTTTTAATAATTTAATTTTTGTTGATTGAATTTTTATTATTGATGATTTTAATTTAATTTATTTGAATAGTTTTATTGTAATAATACTTATTTTAAAATTTTAACTCTTGTAGCTGTGATAATAATTGATTTGTAGTAATCTGACATCTTCTATAAAATTATTGTATTTAACTAAACTAACATATTTTTAAGTCGCTACTAACAATAATGGATCTTTGTTATCTGGAAAAATAAATTACTTACTTATTTACTTACTAATTCAATATTTAACAAAATACCAAACGTAAAAACAAAATTACTTATTTAACCACGAGAAGACAAGACAGGTAAACGCTAATCCGGAAGCTATTGGGCGCATACAATAGCGTGGTAGGAGTAGCGCTATAGCGGCTGGCCGATCAGCTGTTGGACCGCCGGGGTTGATGACCGCGGCGCCCAGCCCGCGTGCGCTCTGAAATTACTTGTTTTATTGTAAAATGAAATAATTTCATTAAAACGTTTGGTATTGTACATATTGAATTGATATCAAAAAATAATATTAGAATCTTTTGTAAAATAATATAAAAAAATTGGGATATTTTTTTATATTTTTTTATGTTCTATTCACTTGACCTGAACACCTCCTGTTCTATTTGCAGATTGTTTTACACCATCTTATATATTCTGTGTCACAACCACACCACGTGGGCGGGGTGCATTTTGTATTGGAAAGGAATAATCAATTCACACGTACCACATTTTGCTGTCATTAAAATTTTTGAGGTCATTGAAAAATGAACCTGTCACTATAGCCTAAAATACAAAGTTGTATGAATATCAACAGAGAAGTAATGCAAGCGAGGCGAGACGCTGACTCCATACAATTTTGTATTTTAGGCTATGGTGACATGGTTCATTTTTCAATGACCTCAAAAATTTACGCGAGGATTTTTCCGTTCCGTCTGCACCGACCCTTATTACAACTAAACTAAGGGCAAACAAATATAAAAACTGTACATAGGGACAAACTCTGTTTATTTATAATTATTATGAGCTAATATATTTACATATTTACATTGTATAGTTTCAAAACTAGAGACCAAAAATTTAGTTGAAAAATGTATGGCGGGATAGAGATGTGGTCATACCAGTTTATTTATCGATACTTTTAGATAAAATATATTTTTATAGTAAAATACGTGATGTATTGTTTTTTATATGAGAAACAAGCAAGATTGTGAGAAAATAGCAAAACTTTGACTAGTTTAGGAACACAGAGTCAATAACAAGCAGTGCCATACAAACTATGATATAATGAAACGAATAACATTGAAAAAATAAGAAAATAAAAATCAGTCCATTTTGAGACAAGCAGTCAATAGTGGGATCCGTTCACGAGCATGACGCATGAACCAGCCATCGGTTCGCTCAACCCGCCTCATACGACACTACCGCAGAAATGTTAACAGAGAATATGACATGAACTTTTACACTTACACTTCCTAATAATGCGTAGCTACATTCATTACATTACAACAATTACAAATAAAATAAAAAATTATAGTTCCGTACTTAAATCTATATTGTACAGTGTCAAACAATTTATTTGAAATTGTTTTTACTAATTTCTCACAACTGAATTGTAAATGTTTTTTATTTACATTTAAAATATGATCTAAAATAGTTGCAGTCTGCACACTAGCGCCGCCATTGGAAAAAAACCATAGTGCTTAAATAAATATCATATTGCGAATTATCTCCCTGTAGTGCATTCCGAAGAAGCTTTGTGGTACTTTCTATTGCTTTATCTATATTTTCTAGCATGTCGTTTAATTTAATGGAGTTTTATTGCTAAAAGTGGCCACTTTTCGCAAAAAAACTGAATTAAACTAAACGACAGGCAAACAAATATCCTTTAAGCGATAAAAAGTACCACAAAGCTTCTTCGGAGCTACAGAGAGATAATTTACAATTTTGTCTTTAATTAAGCACTATGATTTTTTTCTCAATGGCGGCGCTAGTGTGCAGACTTAAGTCACACAGCCTTAAGTACAACATTAATTATAATCCATAAACAACAATGTACGTTGTCTTTCAACTGCCAAAAACAGTTTCACCATTGCTCACACAGGGTATAACGTGGAATTTTTGGAAACAAACAGCGGCAGTTCGCACTGCACGCACTCATAGACATCGGTTACACGCTAATTCTGGCGTCAGTTCAGTCTCCTGTCAGTTTTCTGTCATTCGAAACGGACTGACAAATATTATTTAAAATATTTAATTTTCATCAGTCCAGACCATCAGTCTGTCAGTCTGAATGGTTACACGATAGGTAATTCTCTCGTCATTCTGACCAGAATGATGGACTGAACTGACGCCAGAATTAGCGTGTAACCGATGTCTTACACTGTCCTCGACCTTTTCCTGCCGTTATGACTTTCAACTGCCGAAAACAGTTTCACCATTGCTCGCACAGGGTATAACGTGGAACTCTTGAAAACAGGGCTCAAGGCACAGCGGCAGTTCGCACTGCACGCACTCATAGACATCGGTTACACGCTAATTCTGGCGTCAGTTCAGTCCATCATTCTGGTCAGAATGACGAGAGAATTATCGTCTAATCATTCAGACTGACAGACTAATGGTCAGGACTGGACTGATGAAAATTAATAATATTTGTCAGTCCGTTTCGAATGACAGAAAACTGACAGGAGACTGAACTGACGCCAGAATGGGGGATTTTTCTGACAGCTATAAAGAAAAAAGTTGATTTAAAGTGGCGACAGATGGCGCTCGCAAATAACGTAATGATCAAAAGTAATCTAAAAGACTAGAAGTTAGGTCAAAAACACGCACGCACGACGTTGCCAGGCTATGTTTGTCATGTCATGTCAGTCGAGCGCGGGGATTTTACACACTTTTTGATTGCTTATGCTTCAACTAGTAGATTTAAGTTGCATTCTCACTGATATTTTTGTTACTTCGTTGTTATTTTACTGTTTTAATATTAGACAATGCTACCTACGAATTTGAAAACAAATCAAAATGTTATCAACTCGTCGTTTTAGTTTATTTCTGGTCACACCGACTTCACTATTTGTCAGGGCCATCTCGTTTCATAAGTAGAACTATTTTTTTTCTTTTTTTTCTGTCCCTCAAAAATCTCTCATTAGACCTCCTCGACCTTTTCCAGCCGTTGTGACTTTCAACTGCCAAAAACAGTTTCGCCATTGCTTGCACAGGGTATAACGTGGAATTCTTGGAAACAAGGCTCAAGGCATAGCGGCAGTTCGCACTGCACGCACTCATAGACATCGGACCGATACGCTAATTCTGGCGTCAGTTCAGTCCATCATTCTGGTCAAAATGATGAGAGAATTATCGTGTAACCATTCAGACTGACAGACTGACGGTCTGGTCTGGACTGGACTAATGAAAATTAATAATATTTGTCAGTCGGTTTCGAATGACAGAAAACTGACAGGAGACTGAACTGACGCCAGAATTAGCGTGTAACCGATGATGTCTTAAGCGGGTGATAGACGTACGAACTTAAAGTACGCGGTTTTTGAGACCGCGAAGTTACGCGGCTCGACATCGGTGACACACGGGAAGCTTGCTCACAATGTATTGTTGGATCGCCAACGAACTTACTCGGCGGTTTTAAAGTACGCGTGCTTAGGATGACACACGAGCGAAAAAGGTCGTCGAGCCACAAGTTCACGTACTTACATACTCGTACGTCTATCAGCCACTTTACACTGTTCTCGACCGTTTCCTGCCGTTATGACTTTCAACTGCCAAAAACAGTTTCGCCATTGCTTGCACAGGGTATAACGTGGAATTCTTGGAAACAAGGCTCAAGGCATAGCGGCAGTTCACACTGCACGCACTCATAGACATCGGTTACACGCTAATTCTGGCGTCAGTTCAGTCCATCATTCTGGTCAGAATGACGAGAGAATTATCGTGTAACCATTCAGACTGACAGACTGATGGTCTGGAGTCTGGACTGATGAAAATGAATAATATTTGTCAGTCCGTTTCGAATGACAGAACACTGACAGGAGACTGAACTGACGCCAGAATGGGGGATTTTTCTGACAGCTATAAAAAAAAAAGTTGATTTAAAGTGGCGACAGATGGCGCTCGCACATAACGAAATGATCAAAAGTAATCTAAAAGACTAGAAGTTAGGTCAAAAACACGCACGCACGACGTTGCCAGGCTATGCTTGTCATGTCATGTCAGTCGAGCGCGGGGATTTTACACACTTTTTGATTGCTTATGCTTCAACTAGTAGATTTAAGTTGCATTCTCACTGATATTTTTGTTACTTCGTTGTTATTTTACTGTTTTAATATTAGACAATGCTACCTACGAATTTGAAAACAAATCAAAATGTTATCAACTCGTCGTTTTAGTTTATTTCTGGTCACACCGACTTCACTATTTGTCAGGGCCATCTCGTTTCATAAGTAGAACTATTTTTTTTCTTTTTTTTCTGTCCCTCAAAAATCTCTCATTAGACCTCCTCGACCTTTTCCAGCCGTTGTGACTTTCAACTGCCAAAAACAGTTTCGCCATTGCTTGCACAGGGTATAACGTGGAATTCTTGGAAACAAGGCTCAAGGCATAGCGGCAGTTCGCACTGCACGCACTCATAGACATCGGTTACACGCTAATTCTGGCGTCAGTTCAGTCCATCATTCTGGTCAGAATGACGAGAGAATTATCGTCTAATCATTCAGACTGACAGACTGACGGTCTGGTCTGGACTGGACTAATGAAAATTAATAATATTTGTCAGTCGGTTTCGAATGACAGAAAACTGACAGGAGACTGAACTGACGCCAGAATTAGCGTGTAACCGATGATGTCTTAAGCGGGTGATAGACGTACGAACTTAAAGTACGCGGTTTTTGAGACCGCGAAGTTACGCGGCTCGACATCGGTGACACACGGGAAGCTTGCTCACAATGTATTGTTGGATCGCCAACGAACTTACTCGGCGGTTTTAAAGTACGCGTGCTTAGGATGACACACGAGCGAAAAAGGTCGTCGAGCCACAAGTTCACGTACTTACATACTCGTACGTCTATCAGCCACTTTACACTGTTCTCGACCGTTTCCTGCCGTTATGACTTTCAACTGCCAAAAACAGTTTCACCATTGCTTGCACAGGGTATAACGTGGAATTCTTGGAAACAAGGCTCAAGGCATAGCGGCAGTTCACACTGCACGCACTCATAGACATCGGTTACACGCTAATTCTGGCGTCAGTTCAGTCCATCATTCTGGTCAGAATGACGAGAGAATTATCGTGTAACCATTCAGACTGACAGACTGATGGTCTGGAGTCTGGACTGATGAAAATGAATAATATTTGTCAGTCCGTTTCAAATGACAGAAAACTGACAGGAGACTGAACTGACGCCAGAATGGGGGATTTTTCTGACAGCTATAAAGAAAAAAGTTGATTTAAAGTGGCGACAGATGGCGCTCGCAAATAACGAAATGATCAAAAGTAATCTAAAAGACTAGAAGTTAGGTCAAAAACACGAACGCACGACGTTGCCAGACTATGTTTGTCATGTCATGTCAGTCGAGCGCGGGGATTTTACACACTTTTTGATTGCTTATGCTTCAACTAGTAGATTTAAGTTGCATTCTCACTGATATTTTTGTTACTTCGTTGTTATTTTACTGTTTTAATATTAGACAATGCTACCTACGAATTTGAAAACAAATCAAAATGTTATCAACTCGTCGTTTTAGTTTATTTCTGGTCACACCGACTTCACTATTTGTCAGCGCCATCTCGTTTCATAATTAGAACTATTTTTTTTCTTTTTTTTTCTGTCCCTCAAAAATCTCTCATTAGACCTCCTCGACCTTAACTTTCAACTGCCAAAAACAGTTTCACCATTGCTCGCACAGGGTATAACGTGGAATTCTTGGAAACAAGGCTCAAGGCATAGCGGCAGTTCGCACTGCACGCACTCATAGACATCGGTAACACGCTAATTCTGGCGTCAGTTCAGTCCATCATTCTGGTCAGAATGACGAGAGAATTATCGTGTAACCATTCAGACTGACAGACTAATGGTCAGGACTGGACTGATGAAAATTAATAATATTTGCCAGTCCGTTTCGAATGACAGAAAACTGACAGGAGACTGAACTGACGCCAGAATGGGGGATTTTTCTGACAGCTATAAAGAAAAAAGTTGATTTAAAGTGGCGACAGATGGCGCTCGCAAATAACGAAATGATCAAAAGTAATCTAAAAGACTAGAAGTTAGGTCAAAAACACGAACGCACGACGTTGCCAGACTATGTTTGTCATGTCATGTCAGTCGAGCGCGGGGATTTTACACACTTTTTGATTGCTTATGCTTCAACTAGTAGATTTAAGTTGCATTCTCACTGATATTTTTGTTACTTCGTTGTTATTTTACTGTTTTAATATTAGACAATGCTACCTACGAATTTGAAAACAAATCAAAATGTTATCAACTCGTCGTTTTAGTTTATTTCTGGTCACACCGACTTCACTATTTGTCAGCGCCATCTCGTTTCATAATTAGAACTATTTTTTTTCTTTTTTTTTCTGTCCCTCAAAAATCTCTCATTAGACCTCCTCGACCTTAACTTTCAACTGCCAAAAACAGTTTCACCATTGCTCGCACAGGGTATAACGTGGAATTCTTGGAAACAAGGCTCAAGGCATAGCGGCAGTTCGCACTGCACGCACTCATACACTGTCCTCGACCTTTTTCTGCCGTTATGAGTGCACCACACACACACGCGCCGCCCCAAGTTGGTGCGGTGTGAAATATTCTGCCGCATCTCCTCAGTGATGCGTATGCGTCGAATGAAATGCCTCTCAGTGAGCCGTTGCAAGGGAAAAGTAGGGTTGCGACTAGAAGCCGGCTTTACTTTCCGCGGAACGTGCTCCAGATGTTGGTTAAGTATTTCCTGGACTAGAGACAGGCGGAACGCTAACGAATCGATTTTCGTCCCAGTCCGTTTTTCCAACAAAATTCGGGAATTTTGAATCGTAATATTCAACAGCCGCTTGAATAGCTTCTTATTCCATTTCAGGCATTGCTTCCGTTCCACTTGATACGCTTCGAGCATTTGGTCCATACGATCTACACCCCCCATCGCTTTATTATAATCGTCTATTAGTTGAAACTTGAACTGCGAAGAACGGCCTTTCGTATCCTTGCAGACTTGAGAGACATCATGGAAAGTGGATATGCAAGTCACACGGCTCCGATCCTGCAAAGCCAAGACCATGACATCGTCTGAAGCTCGCGCAACGAACTGTCCTTCTTTTAAAGGACAACTTTTTATAGCCACAGGCACATGTTTTCTACTAGGCCTTAATGTGCCAACACAATCAGTTCCTCTTCTTTTAAGCCAGCGTGCTAGCGACGGAGAGTTGAACCAATTGTCCAAATACAACGTATGTCCTCGATGGAGTAAAGGACGAATCAATTGCAACACTGAAGATACGCTCGATGGAACCGTTCCCGAGCCTGACGCACGTCCTACGTACACAAAGAAGGACCACAAGTAACCGGTTCCCGATTCGCATAGCTGATAAGTCTTTATCCCAAATCGGGCCGCTTTGGTTTCGATGTATTGCTTGAGCCCGACTGGACCTTTCCAAAGAGTTAGAGACTCATCTATACAGATTTCTTGATCCAGTCGGTAAAGCTCCTTAAATTTTGTGTTCAAATGGTCGAGAACGGGTCCCATCGGGCTTAATGGGTCGTTGGGGTCGTTAATCGCGTTCAAATGGAACGCCGCGTTTAAGTTCCAATACCGAGTCTCCGTAAATATGTAGCGGAACACGTCGGTTTTTAATAACGGTATTTTGGTGAAACAGGACTTAATGCTCGGCATTCTAATGATGCCGAGCATGATCCAGAACGCGACTAAACACCAGATTTCATGAAAGTTCGTTTCGTACCAATCTCTCGCGAACCTATCACGTTGAAGTACAGTTGCCTGCGCATATTTATTCGTCTCATTAGCGATATGGGTCATGATTACAGTTGCAAAACTTCTGAAGTATTCGGAATAATTACGTAATACTTCTCATAAAGTTTCTTTCCATCAGAATATTTCAAAATAAATTCGTTTGAAAATATTGGCATTTTTTTATCTTAGGTCAATCTTGCTAGAAAATATCGTGCCCGAGTCCGGCGGGCGACGACGACGACGGATGAACAAACAACTCGTGCGCGGCGCGCGGCGCCCGCCGATATAATTTGTGGCCGCAGAACAAATTCTAGTGGCGCATGGCAGGCGGCGCGCGCGGCGCGCAGGGCGGGCGGGCGAGATTAGCGGGGCGGGGAGTGGGAGGCGATGCCCCCCGGGGAATTATTCGACCGCTCCCCTTCCCCGCAGAGAAGGATTCATAATGTTTCGCAATAATTCGCGGTCTAAGAAAATATTTCAATTTCGATAAAAATAACGTGAGCGTTGTTTTTAAAAACGAAGTGCTTACCTATTTGCTCAGTGATGGATTGATGGTGAATTGGTTGTTATTATTATTGTAGCGTAATTAGCGTAAGTAAAATTTGAATGTTTATTTTATTCCTTACCTATGTAAGGCGACATTAACAACAAAAGTAGGTAGGTACCTACTTACAGCAAAACACTAATTTTTATAGGTACTAGCGACCCAGCCCGGCTTCGTTTGAACAATTTGTGGGTGCTTCGAATCTGTGATAACTTCTAAAGTGTTCATTTAAATGAAATACGGTAAAGGATAATTTTGATCTAAGTACCTCAATGATATCGTTTTACCTACATTAAATGGCCAAGGTAACTTATATAGGTACTTATTTGGATAAGGATTAATACTGATTAGGAGACATTAGCTTTGCAAATAAAGTAATATTTTTAAATAACTTAATAAATATAAAAATTACTGTGAGTCAACCTATAGAAATAAGGCGACTTCGGGTCTTTTTTGTAGGCCTCTATGATACCTATACAATGCCGTAGTAAATTATTTTGATGTAGGTAGGTATCTCATACGGTTAAGGGTGGTATTCCACTTATCAAAGATCTTTGTCCAAGAAATTGGACGTCGAATGTATGAAATTGGACGTCAAAGTCGTCCAATATGCGTCCAATTTCTTGGATCCAATGCATACTGGACAAAGATCTTTGATGAATGGAATACCACCACCCTTAGCCAGCAGCGTTCGCAATGTACCTAAGCGCTCGAAAAATCGTTTTTTGACGGCTTCATCAAAAAACATGTACCTAATTTTTCTCTATTATATAAATACGTAATTAGAATGTTTTGTATGTAGGTATTTATTTATAAACCTTCGAGAATAAATTTTCTAAATAACAGTGACAGCTGGGGGGCGATCGCGTTATTTCAAAAGAAAAAAAATTTTTTAACTAAGTAATTAATTAACAATAATAAGTCTTTCCTATAAAAAAACCTCTCCTTATGTTCTGCTGTGGGTGTACAATTGCCAAAGGGTCCCACCTATCAATACAGCCCAGCGCTCCAGGCATTGTAAAGTATCTGCAAAATAAAATAGGCAAATTTTAGTACTCATCATTTGTTTATACAACACATTTATAATAATATATCTCTAGAACTTACTGCCTTTTCACATAATCAGGTCGGAGTGTCGTTGTTGAAATGGTGGGACAACTTATTTGTTTGATATGCATCGCTTGCTTATGCAAAGCTTTTGTCACTTAGTGTAGTTATTGCTTTTGAGATACTGGCTACATGGTCACAGCGGCGTCCCCAATAATAGTTTCTTAGGACCCAGTAGCATAGGAATGAATATGAAAATCTGTAAATAAACAAATACCAATGTTGAGACACTGATATCTTTGTATTTTAAGAATAAACATATGTTTTATTCGGTGTGGTTATTAAAGATTTACCTACCTTTGTCTCTTCAATGCATCAGAATGAAGAGTTGGTGGAGATAATTCACTTTGTAATTTTCCGAATTAAATCCTTCGACAGTCGTATTTTAACAATCTTAGCACGCGACCTTGGCACTCCAACATCATAATCATGAGCTCTTTCAAACATTTTGGCCTATAAAACACATTAAAATACTAAATTGCGTTATTAAACACCACTTGTTTGACGAACGATCATGAAACGATCCTAAAAAAGTAGCCTCGCCTAAACTTTTTGATATCGAACGGTAGCGGTCCAATAATGGTAAAGTTTCGTCTGAACTAGCTGTCAAAACATTACCGCGATACGAAACATGTCAAAAGTTACGGTTTGGTTATGGTCCAATCGCGATTAAGTCGAGTTTGTGTTAGCGCGATTGCCCCCCTGCATGCATCGAAATCCGATGCGTGGTTTAAAAGAAGAAAGGTTAGAAACAGACAGACAGAGGCGGAGAGTGACTTTATTTTATACTATGTACCTACTACCTACTTACCTACCTAGTGATAGTGAAGTGATGACCTAAGCCTCGGCACGGCACTTGTATTGCTAGGTACGACCACTTATATTGTGGTTCGACGGCTATGCCGATGACGGCTATACTCCGTGACTCCGTGCCGAGTTTTGTACCTACCTAGCAGTGGCAAAACGAAAGGGTACATACCTACAAGCCGATTCTAATCGGCTTACCTTATTATGCCCCCAGTAGCCCGATTCTCGTAAATACAAACAATCTAAATATCGTTGTAGTTCAGAAGTCGTTCGATCGAAGTCCTATCCAAAATCGGTATTCTCGTGTTGCTTGGACGAGTTTCGATAGGACTTCAACTCAATAGGATCGAAACTCAGCGACTTTTCAATCGAGAGGTATTTTTTGTACATTTTTCGGTTTAGGAAAAAAAAACATGTTTCAGAATGTGCAAGCAGCGCTCTTTCATATGATATAATAAGTAAATAATAAATAATAAATAATAAATAATAAATAATAAATAATAAATAATAAATAATAAATAATAAATAATAAATAATAAATAATAAATAATAAATAATAAATAATAAATAATAAATAATAAATAATAAATAATAAATAATAAATAATAAATAATTAATAATTAATAATTTATAATTTATAATAAATAATTTGTACCGCTTTAATTGTTTTCTGTTTCCCAACGGTTGACTGGCAGAGAATACTTTTAGTATTAAGTCCGCCTTGTATATTACATTACCTATGTATTATGTACAAAAGTTTATTTAATAAAATAAAAAATAAATTATAACAAATATGCTAGCCCCAAGCTTATTTTTCACATACAAAAGGTCCAGCTAATTGAACTTTTGTCCAACGACACTTGGATCGCTTATTTTGACGTTTAGTCGTTGAAATCCGATCGAAACAAAGGTCATCTAAATAGTAGAATACCTTCGAGTTATCGTTTTGAAACGATTGAAGGACGATTAATGTACCAGAATACACTTCGACGACACTTCGATAGAATCGCTGCCGCTCAAGTTCTATCGACAGTTGTGAATACGAAAATGGTTTCAACGACTAAATCGCAACGATATCGTCACGGTTTTTATTACGAGAATCGGGCTACTGTACACGATGGCCGATCATGGTCGGCGACCATGACCAATACATCGTGGATTGACACTTTTGAACGAAGAAGTTTAAAAAGGTTCTTTCAAAAGTGTCAATGTACGATGTATTGGTCATGGTCGCCGACCATGATCGGCCATCATGAACGTCAAGATGACGGGATCACTGCTTGTAATTACCAGACTTTCCCATATTTCTTATGTACTCGTTTTGTACCTTTTTGTACCTATAATTATAATTTTGGTACCTTCTTGGTCTAAAGGATATTAAAAGTCGATACTGATCCCGCCATTATGACGCATCAAAATGACGGGATCAAGCTGTTACCACAAAACTTCTATTAATTTTATTGAACTAATTACTCTAAGATTTAGAACTCATTTAGTACCTCCCGAAAGTCATGTAACATTACTGGAGTTTCGTTTAGCTTTTTTGTTATTTAAAATCTTCCCTTTATCAGCTTTTACGCCTGAAAAATTGTCAAGAGCAAAGTTTGAGTTGAATAAATGTTTGCTCTTCAATTAGGGAGGAGCCCATGGCGAGTGGTTAGCATGCTCGGCTTGCGATGATTGAGATTAAACAATGTTCGCAATGGTCGGTCACGGAATGGGTGACCAAATTTTTTTCATCTTGAGCTTCTTTATGCCTTCCGAAGAAGGAACGTTAAGCCGTTAGTCCTGGCTGCATTTGCAGTCGTTAAAACCCACCAATCCGCGCTGGGCCCGCGTGGCGAGACATGACCCATTCTTCCTATCCATCCATAAAGAAGACCAAGTGCCCCAGCAGTGGGGACATTAAACGGCCGATGATGATGAATTACGCCTGCCATAATGACGACCGATTTGGCGCAGGGGTAGGCTACCCACCTTCTGCGCCAGTGGTCTCGGGTTCGATTCCCGAACAAGATAAATATTTGTGTGCATGAACATGTCTATTTGTCTTGGTCTGGGTGTTTACTATGTATATTAAGTATGTATTTACAAACAAAAAGTATTTAAGTATGATATTTATCCGTTATCAAGTTTTCCATGATACAGTTTCTTAATGAAATTAAAATGGGCTTAGATAATTGGTGTGAATGTAAGAAGTTATTTATTTATTATTATTATTATCCTTTAGACCAAGAAGGTACCAAAATTATAATTATAGGTACAAAAAGGTACAAAACGAGTACATAAGAAATATGGGAAAGTCTGTTTAAAACAAGCAGTGATCCCGTCATCTTGACGTTCATCGGCCATCGTGTACTGGGGGCTCTATAGTTTAAAACCTTTTACCATAGTTTAAAAATATGTTTTCATCCGTTTCAAACAATTCAAAAACATTAAAAATTCGCTAAAATAATAGGTACTTAAGTAGGGTATATGTGCCTACTTAAGTACCTACTTCTACACTTAAAACTTCCACAGACATTTTATTTAAGAGGTACCTAGATAGTAAGATATCCATCCATACTTCTTTTACTATGATTGACTATTTTTCTTGCTTAGGTATGTATTTAAAAATAAGTGTCAAAACTGCTTTCTACTGCTTTTTTACCGATTGCTGCTTTTTTATCGTTACCTAAGTACTCCCGTATTTTTCGACGATCGAAATATTCCGAATGTTTCGTAATACTTCGGAATATTTCGTAAGTATTCCACGGGAAAGATTCGGAATTATTCCCGACTGCAACTGTAGTCATGATGTCATCTGTCCATATAGCGTGGAAAGCGTCGTATGCGTTGTTAAAACTCCGAGTCGGTCCAGCTAACTCCGACTCGAAAGTTTCCTTAACCCCATTCCACGTGTCCATTCCTCGCCATACGAATTGCTCACTCATCATGTATTCATCTAATTCGTCCTCGTCTCCAGCTTCTTCCAATTCATTGGATACATGTGGGTGGCGCTGAGTTTGCTCGCGAATGTTCGGGGGCAAGTCGACATCGTTTCTATAAACTTCTTCGAAACGGTTTCCACGCGTCCATCTGTTTTCCCCTCTAGGTTCTCGGATTCTTAGATTTTGTGTTCGGCCTCGACCACGGCCTCGTTGAGTTCGGAATCGCGAAGGTAAACCACGAGTGGTTGATGATGACGATATCGCAGCGACAGGGGACAGGGCAAGCGAAGTTCTATAACAACAATAAAACATAGCTTTGAAAAATTTAAAATGAAGTATTTAAAATTTTTAGTTTTTTGCATTAACAATGCAATTTTTATTACTGAAAAATTGAAAATTAAGTATTTTAGCAAAAATCGACCCGTCCTACAACCATTACACTGTGAATGCAAATGCAATAATTTCATCTTTAGCGATTGTCAAATATCTGTAGGGCTAGCACAACTTGAGCGCGACTCGAGTGAGAAAGAGTCGCGGGCACTTTCAACCAATCAGATCGCTCGTAGATAGCGGGCGTGACTTAAGGCGACGTGCTGATTGGTCGAAAGGAGCGCGACAAAGAGTCGCGCTAAATTGTGTTAGACCTATGGAAAGCTATTTCTTTCGTGTATGAGGCTAGTAATATCTTCACATTGATGAAATTAACGCTGACTAAACAGCGCGTAAGTATTGGATAAATTCGACGCTTCTCGCAACGACTCCGTAGCTCAGTGGTTAAAGCGGTCGCCCGGATAGCAAAAGGTCGTGGGTTCGAGTCCCATCGGAGCTGGTTGTGATTGTGAGACGGGTCGATTTTTTCTAAAATACTTCATTTTCAATTTTCAATAATAAAAATTGCATTGTGAATGCAAAAAAGTAAAATTTAAATAAGTAACTTATATTATATACTACTAATACTTGTGAAAGTATAGATATTTGGATGTTTGTTGCTCACGGATTTGGCTGAAATTTGGGACACATATACTTTGTAGCCTGGAGAGGAACTAAGGCTACTTTTTATCCCGGAAAAAATCACATTGCCGCAAGATAACGTCGTGTAGTCTACACGGGCTAAGCCGCGGCCGGAAAGCTAGTTAGTAAATAATTTTCAATTATTTGAACGAATAGTAAACCCTGACCAGAAAAATAAAAAACCTCGCCATGTTGCGGAAATGTGACGAACTAAATATTTCTATAGAATTTGACATTTGTAACAATGAAGACGCGAAAGTGGCGCCACAAGCCAGGTTTTTTATTTTTCTAGTCAGGTTTTACCTACTGCAATACGTATAGAAAAACACCCGGTATGGACTAAAACTTACAAAGGGTCCGTGGGCTCCAGCATCTGTACGGACAGTAAGGACGGGTCGTACGGTTCCCAGTCTTCCTCGGATTCGCTCTCTCTAAAAAGAAATAAAATAATAATAAATAAATAAATATACACCATCACATATATACATTGTTCCAATACCTAGTTGCTTGAGAACTAGTATGGAATACAATTTTGAATTGTTTTTGTCTTTTTACTGTTGCACTGCTTCTCGCTCTCTTTATATTTCTCCTATGCCTCAAAGGTTGTCTGGAAGAAATCGCTCTTAGCGATAAGACCGCCTTTGCCCACATAAGTTTTTAACCGCCTCTGTGGTCTAGTGGTTCATACCACGGATTTCAGACCCAGAGGTCCCGGGTTCGATTCCCAGTGGGGGTACATATTGTATTCGGTTTGGTTGGTGGTAGGACTTGTTCTTAGTCCGCCTGGCTAGCTACCACCGTCTTATCTAAGTCTGACGCCATAACAATGATGTTTTCAGCATTATTGTGTTCCGGCAGTTAAAAGATAAGATAGCCAGTTCCTCAGTAATTGAGGATTCCGGGAGTAGTGCGCTTCCACCTTCAGCCTTATCACCACTTATCATCAGGTGTGATGAAGGCTAAGTGCTACCCCGTTGTGGATAAAAAAAATAAAAATAAGGAAGGCCAGTGTCCATTAGCAGTGGGGACTTTAAAAAGCTGATGAAGATGACACCACTCGGTCAGGAAGGTCGTCAATCATCCTACTAATATTGTAAATGTGAAAGTGTAGATGTTTAGATGTTGGTTACTCAATCAATCACGCCAAAACGGCTGAACGAATTAGGCTGAAAGGACATTTTTCATTTTCGGCTAGGACTTTGTACACTATTCGTACTAATAGTAAAAAATATAGTAAAGTCATATAAAATATTTAAATTCTCATTTTCTTTCTGGATAAATGGTACAAAAATAAACTTTAAAACAAAAATTAATTGCCATCCATGGTCACACTGGCAACCATATTTAAATCACGTTCGGAAACATTGATGTTTCTGTACGAAAAAACGATGGCATTGACGACTGATGATAATCTGTCAATGTTAACCTTTATTTTTAATGTGAGTGTGACGTTTTACCGCCATATTGAATCGGGGTTGCATAAAATTAAGACTAGATAATGCTTTTGTACCATCAAACGCGTTAGCTTATAGTGATATTGTAGAGGGTGGACTGTATTTAGTAGGTGAGGTGGTGACGAAGATGTAAATAACAACACAAATTCGTCGATAAGGTCGCTGGTTTTATTCTGTGACCAGGTCTTTTTCTTATGCACTAAACTTAACAGGTAGGAGGCTTAAATAACAGAGTCATAACCAAGATACTAACGTGAAGTACTTAACTAGCACAGAGAGTTCACTGCACTAATTCTAGTTCTACGTTCTATGTTCGTGTCTTTTCACAGTTCTCACTTGAGCACTACAGTAATCTGTTACACGAGCACTAACACTAACACTACTTTGCGTCCTTTATCGCACTTTAAGCGTCCGTTCGCACTATAAGTGTCCGTAATCGCGGCTACACTACACGCGGAGACGAGGTACTGACGATATGCGATCGACAGTACAGGACACGGCGTCCGTAATCGCGGTCACACAACACGCGGACACGAGGTACTGACGATATGCGGTCGACAGTACAGGACACTTCACTGTCACTGGCGAGACGTGGTCGACAGTACTTGATGACGTTCGTCGACTAGACACGTAGACACGTTCGCGACGACGATGTACGAGGGGCGCACGATCTTCCGTGCGATCGCGGTTCACAGCGGTATACGAAGGGCGCGGTTCACTGAACTGGTGTAGGTACTAGCGCTGGTACTGTATCTCTGGAGCTCTTCTTGTTTCTTCGGAGAGATCTTCTTGAGAACTGGGCCAAATTGAAACTGTGCCGGCACGTCAGCCGAGAGCGTTATTTATACTGCGCTGTGCCGGTGTCTGGAATATTCGCGAGGGCGCGAGCGCGGGTCGCAATCGCAACTCCTTGAATGTTCGAGCAAAGGCAGTGTGAGATAGCTGTCGCGATATCTCGCTCGCGCGCTTGAGACGGTCGCCGTCGCCTTGCTCGCACACGTGAGACGGCCGTCTTTACCTGCCCCGCACGTTCCGCGCCGCCTTGCTCTCGATCATTCGGGACTATACTTCTTTGAATTTTATGCGGGAATATTCTATAGCGGCGCTTTTTAAGGCTGTCGTCAACAGATATAATTAGTTTTCAGTTATTATATTTATCTTTTGCTTGCCTATGGTACCTATAGTGTACAAAGTCCTAGCCGAGGCTCCATACAAAACTGAAAAATATCCTTTGGGACACATATACTTTGTACCCTGGAGAGGAACACAGGCTACTTTTTTATCCAGGAAAAATATCACATTCCCGCGAAATAACGTCGTGTAATCCACGCGGGCGAAGCCGCTCGCGGAAAGCTAGTTTTGTAATTAAAGACAAAAGCACATACGTTTCAGGTTGCTCAGGACCACTTGGAGAGGCTATCTGTTCAATACAGGCATCCTCAACTTTGATGAATACAGGCATTTTCTGCAAAAACATACATAATAAATTACAATTTTGGCCAAGTGTTAGCCCGCCATTATTATAACGAAGTAGTATTCGGTGTTACACTTTTCGAAGTCAGGTATCACACTCGGCAAATTAGTTTTTGATTTTTATAGGTCACAGTTCTAACCTACCTTACCAATAATAACTTAGTACCTACTTTATCCTACTTCCTCCTAATATTATAAATATGAAAGTTTGTGAGTATCTACGGATGTATGGATGTTTGTTACTCTTTCACGCAAAAACTACTAAATTTGGCACACAGATAGTAGATGGCCTGGATTAAAGCATAGGATACTTTTTATCCCGATATTCCCACGGGAACGGAAGCCACGCGGGTAAAACCGCGGGCGGCTGCTAGTTTTTTATATACAGGGTGATCCATCGGGACGGGTCAGTGTGGGAAAATTTTAAACTATAAGAGATAGAGATATTTCCGTCGTCGTTTTATAGAGAGTCGTGTATGAGTTTTTTTGAAAATATTTGAATGCAGTTTTTCTTAACTCTAAAATCGACGACATGGTTCCCTAGAACAATATTTCTATCTCTTATAGTTTCAAATTCTCCCATACTGTACCGTCCCGATGGATCACCCTGTATATACAATATTATGGTTATAAGAAAAGGTTAGGTTAGAACTGCGACCTATGAAAAAGAAAAACTAATTTGCGGGTCACTTTGACTTGCAATCCCCCCCCCCCCCCCCCCCCCCCCCCCATCATCTTACGCAATGAAAATGAATAACTTTTATTCAGGCTATGCTGATACAGCACTTGTGAGCTTCAGAGAAGCTACGTCATCGGTTCACAAATCCTGCAGGAGACCTTGCGAGAAGAACCGGCAAAAACTCGTCTAGGTTTTTTTTAAAGGAGATTTTTCAGTTTTGTATGGAGCCTCGGCTAGGACTTTGTACACTATACCATAGGCAAGCAAAAGATAATTATAATAACTGAAAACTAATTATATCGCAATAAGCTAACGCGTTTGATGGTACAAAAGCATTATCTAGTCTTAATAATTATGCAACCCCGATTTAATATGGCGGTAAAATGTCACACTAACATTAAAAAAAAGGTTTACATTGACAGATTATCATCAGTCGTCAATGTCATCGTTTTTTCGTACAGAAACATCAAAGTTTCCGAACGTGATTTAAATATGGTTGCCAGTGTGACCATGGATGGCAAATAATTTTTATTTCAAAGTTTATTTTTGTACCATTTATCCAGAAAGACAATGAGAATTTTAATATTTTATTTGACTTTACTATATTTTTTACTATTAGTACGAATAGTGTACAATGTCCTAGCCGGAAATGAAAAATGTCCTTTGATTCATTGAATATCCTGTTATTTTGCGTCCATTGTATTGGAGGGTAAATTACTTACTCCTATATCCAGCGCCCCATCGTCCTCCTCTTCTTCTACCAAGCCAACCTCTTCATCTCCCATGTCTTCATCTCCCGTTTCTTCATCATCATTCAGAAGATCGATTATCTCCAGCGGAACAGGATTATTCGTCATTTCTGAAAAATATTTGGTTTTTAATAAATACATTAAGTACATGTCTGTTAGTGTCAAAACAATCAACAAACAGACAAAATTTTTTTTATATTATAGTTGTCTCGCTTTATCATGCAATAAATATCACGTTTTGGGCAGTCATGCTAAACTTACAGGGCCTCTGTCTCTATTATTTTATTTTATATAACTTTATTGCACAAAATACATTTGTAAAGTACAATAGGCAGATTATAAATATAATCTTTCCCAGGAACTCAAACTGTCACCTCAAATACCATTTCCATTCCACAGCTTTGCCCGTGCTAAACATTATTTTTCCATGGGAATGAATGAGCCTTATTCCCGCGGTAAAAAGTAGCCTAATGTCCTTCCTAGGATCTTAACCTATCTTCATTCAAAATTTCATCAAAATCGGTTCAGCCATTTTGACATGAAAACGGAAAATACAGACAGACAAACAAACATTCACTTTTCGCATTTATAATATTAGTAGGGATTATGGGCATATCATTATGGAATCTTGTTTTAAGAAATTCGGTACCTACCCAACATGATTTCTTAGTAAAGAAAAGACATAAAAACCCGGAATCTTGATAAATTCTTAAATATTTGTAGAGCAAATGGCAAAACTGGGCAATGCCAAATCTCTTAAGGGACATATATTAGTGTTGCCGCTCGAAACAAGATGTACGCATCACTGCGCTGGGAGCTCTTTGGAACGGACAAGCTTAAGGAAGAGAATCTAAAGAAGTTAACGATAAGTCAACTCAGCAGGTACTGTAAGCGCACAGGTAGGTTCGAGTTTCGAGGGTCCGACGCCAGTGGGGTAAATGATGACCCGCCTCCCTCCGATTTTTCAGCTTTTTAGAGGACTTGGGGACCTAGGTGACTGATCACCCGTCCGGCTTCGCTGGCGTCCCCCTATAAATAATAATAACAAGCCGCTGCGTGCAGGCAAGGCAGGACCAATCATTGTGGAGATCCTTGGGGGAGGCCTATGCCCAGCAGTGAGCGTCGTACGGCTGAAATGATGATGATAATCTGAAGATATTACATACCTACTTGATTTTGAAAATTTGTCACGTCAAGTAACTGACGTCCCATAGATTGTACGGTGTCAATCCATCCACTGTGCGGTGTGCGACGACGCGACGCGGTGGGTCTTATGAGATATGAGACTATTATAATATATTCTGTGATATGAGCTTAATTTTACGGAATTTACTAGGAATGCAGCGATTTCCGAACTTATTTTAATACTTATACTTTTTTCTTTTGAACGACAAATAAAATTCAAAATTATGTTCATTACATAGGCACATTAAAAGCTATAAATATAAAACACACACTGTACTTGCTTACCCTTTTCTGTACAAAATACTACGAAATTACTAAAGCACCGAAAATTTTTGGCAGCCAAAGACTTGAACTACGCAAGTTTTTTTGGCCGTTTTTTTATAGCGCTTTGGAGAAATGCTCAAGTGAACGTAGTAGTTACAAAAACCACAAAAATTCTTTATTTCTATAGCAATTTAACACCGTAAACCACAAATTATCCGTAAACACGAGCAAAAAACAAGCAAGCAAACCAAACAAACAAACGTCAAATGTCAAACCACAGTCAAAAACTGTATTATGACATTTTGTTTTTTAAGATTTGCTATTGATGTGTTACCATGACAAGACTTTACTTTCCCCTATACACCCCCTATAAATAATACTATATCTATGCCCTATAAGCAGTAAGCACAGCAGAATAAATCTGGGGGTGTACGTTAAACGAAATAGTATACAATATTTTTTTAAATCGTTAGATATAAGATTACAATAAAATTATTTTATTTTTATTTTTAAATATCTTACTTTAATATTAATATTAATAATAATAGGTCTTTACATATGAATTTGCCGTCTTTTTCTCACATGTTTATTGGTCTCTAATTTTTTAATTAATATCAATATATCAAAATTAATAGTCAGTTTGGAAAATAGAGTATAACGTAATGTTAAACATCTAAGTAAAGAATAATTAAACACGCGTCTAAAATTGTTTTAACTGCTTCAAAGTACCGCTCTTTGGTTGTCGTCAATTTGACAGCTTTGAACAGTATTTTTTTTAATTTTAAGACAGTTTATTAAATGAGATTATGGCGGTTCTCACACTGCACCGCACACCGCTCCGGTTTGTGGTAGTGCGCTTCTTAACTATGGCTGTAGAATCTTGATGTGCATACAAAACCCGCAGTGTATGACAAATCACGCCGCATCTCCGTCCGGTAGTGCGGAAACCGGACGCAGTGTGGGATCCGCCTATAGGCAATAGTTAGATTAATTTTGACTGATCATATCTCGAAAGTTTCGTTGAATTCGGAGTTCACATGTCCAAGAAATCCCCAAATATCTTTGTATGCTAATTTCAACTTCCTACAATATCCCCATAGAAAACGGCAATTTCATAGGTAAAGACCTTATTATTATAAATGTGAAAGTTTAGATGTTTAGATGTTTGGATGTGTGTATGTTTGTTACTCAATCACGCCAAAACGGCTGAACGGATTAGGCTGAAATTTTGCACACAGATACTTTGTAGCCTGGAGAGTAACATAGGCTACTTTTTATCCCGGAATAATATCACATACCCGCGGGATAACGTCGTGTAGTCCACGCCGGCGAAGCCGCGGGTGGAAAGCTAGTTAAAATAAAACAAAATTATATACAGCTACTATAAATATATACATAGCTAAGTACTACAACTATTAAAAAATCATATGCGTAATTTTATACCACACTAGTTAGTTGACAGTGCTGTTTCTAAAAATCCAGTTACGTCATCTAAGCTTTTGGAAAAAAAATCATCTCAGAATTAATTTAGGGGATGTACATAATTTAAACGAAATAGTATAAGTACAATAACTTTTTATATCGTTAGGTAGGTATGAGATAAAAATAAAAATATTTTATTTTTATTTTATGAATATTAAAAATAAAACGAAATTATATACAGCTAAGTACTATTAAATAATATAAACATAGTTTAAGTAATAAAACTATTAAAAAAATCAAATGGGTAACTTTATACGACACTAGTTACCTACTGAAAAATGGAAAATGAAGTATTTAGAAAAAATCGACCCGTCTCACAACTAGCACCGATGGGACTCGAACCCACGACCTTTCGCTTTCCGGGCGACTGCTCTAACCACTGAGCTACGGAGTCGTTTTTTCTAAATACTTCGTTTTCCATTTTTCAGTAATATAAATTGCATTGTGAATGCAAAAAACTAAAAATTAAAATAAGCGACACTAGTTAGTTGAACACTGCTGTTTCTAAAAATCCCGTTAGGTACGTCATCTAAGGTTTATAAAAAAAAACATCTCATTTGGAAAACTATATATTGTGTTGTGATTGAAAATTTGAAACACAAATAAAGAAGAAGAAAATGAGGACGATTTGTTACATAGTTTTCTTTCAAAATAAATAACTTCTTATTACATTCACACGAATTATCTAAGCCCATTTTAATTTCATTAAGAAACTGTATCATGGAAAACTTGATAACAGATAAATATATAAGTACTTAAATACTTTTTGTTTGTAAATACATAATATACATAGTAAACACCCAGACCAAGACAAATAGACATGTTCATGCACACAAATTAATATTTGTCTTGTTCGGGAATCGAACCCGAGACCACTGGCGCAGAAGATGGGTAGCCTACGTCGTCAAAAAATTTTCCCATTTCTGATTTTGTGCAAAAGATTAAAATTCAAATATCGTGTATTTGTTCAAATTATTAGATAATTAGAAAAACCAATGAGTAAAAGTTTTTGATAATATGAGGATATGGACAAAGGCCTCATTTGACATTTAAAGCCCATATTTTGTCTTTATAGGGCATAATCTGGGCTTCAAATTTCAAATAAAGCCCATGTCCATATCCATATGTTTTAGCCGTTGCCCCCCTGAACAAAAAAATGGTGTTGAATGCTTCGATCAACCATAACACCCAGTTCTAGATCTAAATACATAGTTGGAGTAAGTGACAGATATAGCCGATCGTATACTCCCACTTGAGAGTATAAATTATAAGTAGATTATTTTGTCAGTGTCAATAATACCTACTAAGGTATTTCAAACTTGGAACGGTTCCTTTAATTTATAATGTAAGGTCGTAACATTCGTAACCTTTTTTTCTCCGTTTAAAGAAAGTCAGTCTGTGCCATGTAAAGCCCCCAGTACAGGATGGCCGATCATGGTCGGCGACCATGTTTGGCCATCGTGTACAGGGCCGGTTTGCGTGTGATTGCTGACTGTGAGCAATGATCGCCGGCGATCCGTCCCGTGTCGGTTTTTCGTGCACGATTCAAAGGGAGTTTGTCGCAGGCCACAAAGAGATTTTTTTATTCAAATGACAATAAAATACACTTAAATTCACAAGATGTATAAGAGTAAAAATTCTGTTTTGTTATCTAAAATTAAATAAATAAAAATAAAATGAATAAAACGTTATTAATACATTATTATTATACTGGGTTCAATCCCCGCCCAAGAAATATTGATATGATGTAAGGTTTAGTTTTTTCTGTGTCTGGGTGTTATAATAAATATGTCTATTATTACTTTAATGCATAATTACATTTATCTCGACATATTATACAAGATACAGACTCTATTAATATAGAATCATTCTCGTAATAAATTAAAAGCGCTGTAAATGTAAATTGCATAAGCCGTCATTGCATACACATCCATCCTCACGGCCAGTCCAACGCAGAATCAGGGCTGCCAGTTGAAAATTTTAAATTATACGACCAGGTTTCTGAAATTATACAAAATCACGCCTCATTATACATGAACTTAAAAATAACGAGTCATAACTGTTATGTAGTAAAATAAGATATTTTTTTTCACGTTTTACTTGATTTTCACAATGATGATTGATTATTATGCTGGGGCCACATTAGCGGTGGGTGCGGTAAAATTATCGTTGTCGAGCATACGCGATGTTCTTGTCTACACACTAGGCAGGCAAAGATTCGTGTCGCGTTGGCGCGCTAAATCTACGGGCTATCACGATAAACCAGCCAAGTGCAAGCGATGTTTATTTCATCATCATCATTTCAGCCGTACGACGCCCACTACTGTGTATTTATTTTACTTTAATTATTTAGGTATTTTTAAAGTGAATTTACAACTAAATATTCTGTGAATATTTCAAGCCTCTACCTGTTGCCGTTATTAACATCAAGCAAAAAACGGCAAAAAAAATTGTTTGTTGTAATGGAGCCCCACTTCAATATATTTTTTATTGTTTTTTAGATGTTATAGCGGCAACATAAATACATCATCTGTGCGAACTATGTAACAGTCTAGCTATCACGGTTCATGAGATACAGCCTAGTGACAGACAGACGAACAGTTGAGTCTTAGTAATAGGGTCCAGTTTTTAGGTACGGAACCCTAATAAGATTAAGCATAAGTACCATAAGTCACATCTGCTACATTCTTTCACATAAATAGTCTGCTACAAAACATAATAATAATTCTCATCGGAAATCCCATATATCGGAGCGAGAAATCGGAATGAGCGATTTTCTGAGAGGCCATTTAAAAAAAAAAGCTTCCAATTGCTTCACTAGATGGCGTTGAATAAGTATGTAGGGTAGGTAGTTCTACTATGAACCAGGCAGTCACAATGAACCATCTCAATTGCTACTAAACGCGACGTTGCCAAATCGTGCGTATACCGGCGAAAGAGACATACTTAGGGTCCCTTTCTACCCACTAGTTTAAGCAGCGACTCCGCGAGAGGTGGACAAACGGCAAGTGTTTTTGTGAAAATACCTTATAAAAGTAAGTATTTTGTTTTCATTTCTTCGATTTTTTACCGGTTTGGTGTTCCTTATTATGTTTTCTTCTATAATGCATGTATTTACGTATATATTTAACTTTAAATTGCACTATACGCGGTCTCCGAATCTTTGGTTTGGTCGTTAACATTTTGAACTTATTATAAAACATTCTGTGTGTCCCTCAATGAACCATTACGAAGTGGTCCACATTGAACCTGGTTAATTGTGTACTACCTACTGGTTCATTGTGTACTCTTTTGTATTGTAAGTCAGAAGGTCAATAAATACACGGTTATTTTTTTATCATCCCGGATAATTTTAGGGATTATTCTACTCATGAAAAAGAACAACTTTTATTATGGGACACAACTAAAATCGCTAATAAAAAATCAGTTGTTCCATACAAAAGTGCAAAAATATTTAATCAAAATGTATGGACCAGCTGATTTTTTTTCGCGATTTTAGTTTTAGTCCCATTATAGAGATTGTTTGTTTACGTGAGTAGAATAATAATAAATTATCCGGGGTGATAAAAAAATAACATGAATAATGACTCTAATATTGAGGAGTACCTACTTGAATAGCTTTATCCAACTCTTACTAAGAGCACGTGTTTTGGAAGTCGATTATAATATTTTGTTTTCATTCATTTCATTTTTCATTTGTTAACAGTAAAATAATTAAGACCTAAATTTTTACAAACAATATGCTTTCAGGATGCCACGTGTGAAAGTACTCGTCAGGAAAAAGGGCAAACAAACAGCTGAAACCATGTTAAAAGCATTAAAATTACATCGGACAGGAGTGAGTATTCGAAAAGTAGCCAAAGAATTACAAATCGCGTACCCCACTTTAAGAAGATACATTGCACGAAACTTGCACGTCCCAATTTGTAATCTCATAGGTGAAAGGCTAACACCAAATTACGAGAACCGCTCCATATTTACACAGACACAAGAAGTAGAATTGAAAAATTACATTTTGGATTGTGCTTCAAAAATCTACGGCTTGACTGTTAAAGATTGCCGAAAAGTTGCCTACCAAATGGCCAAGATCAATGGAATAGCAGTTCCAGATTGTTGGGAAAAGGACCAAATGGCAGGGAAGGAATGGTTTCGATGCTTTAAAAGACGACACTCCGACTTGTCAGTAAAAAAGCCTGAGGCTTGTAGCCTCGCTCGCGCTACTGCATTTAACCGAGAAACGGTTAAAAGTTTTTATAATAATTTGAGGACTGCAATGGAACGACATCCCTCTTTTGGAAATGGTTGCCGTATATACAATTTAGATGAAACTGCTACGACTACTGTACAAAAGCCGCCGAAAGTAGTCGCTCTCAAAGGCAAACACAATCTATCTAAAGTTACTAGTGGGGAAAAAGGAACACTAGTTACGACATGTGCAATAGTCTGTGCCTCGGGTCAAAACTTACCTCCCGCTATGGTATTCCCCCGCAAAAACCTGAAGGATATTATGCTGAATGGTGCCCCGCCTGGCACACTAGGTCTTACTCATAAGTCGGGATGGATGAATTCAGAATTATTTGTGGAAGTAATGAAACATTTCATTAAGAATGTGAATGCTACTCACGAAAACCCAGCTCTACTGATTCTTGACAACCATGAATCACATTTGTCAATTGAAGCTTTAAACCTGGCCAAAGCATCTGGAGTAACGGTTCTTACTTTGCATCCACACACTACATCAAAATTGCAACCTCTTGACGTAGGACTTAATGGACCCTTTAAAGTTTTTTATAATAATGCAGTTGATTCATGGATGCTAAGACATCCCGGCTCCTCAACGACGATTTACACCGTGGCTGAATGTGTAGGTGAAGCGTATGCTAGGGCTATGACACCAATTAACATCACTGCGGCTTTTAGAAAGTGCGGTATTTTACCCTACAATCCTGATATTTTCACGGACTTAGACTTTTTGCCGTCAGATGTTACAGACAGACCGCAACCGCATGAATCCGATGAACAACAAAAAAATGCAGATACGCCAGCACATGATTCCGACGCTACCGACTGTGAAGATATCGGAAATTTACCTAGTCCAACTATTATGGATTCCGTTCCAAATTTTGATATGACCCAATTTTCAGACGGACTTATAAATGCTCCGCTTGAAAAAAGCCCTGAGCAGAATATTTTAGCACAAGCACTTCCGAAACTTGGAATAGAATCTGAACATACCATTCATTCACCATCTTCGCGAATACAAAAAAAATCAGAGGTGAAAGATTTTATTTCCCCAAAGCAATTCATGCCACCACTGAAAGCTGGACCTAGAAAGAATATGAAGAATAATAGGAAGAGAGGTAAAAGCAGAATTGCTACAGATACACCCGAAAAAAATGAAATTACGGAAGACAGACAGAAAGCAAAAGATAAAAAAAATAAGATCCAAACAGTAAAACGTGCTGTTTTGAAAGATGTTCCGAAGAAGAAAAAAGTTAAGAAAGTAATTTTGTCTGAAACTAGTTCGGAGGAGGATATAGAAGAGCCCTCCGTGTTGAGTGACACAGAAGTAAGTGACGATCACGACTCCGAAGATGAGGACATGTTCACCGTTATAAGTGGAAATTTTCAAAAATTACCAAGAAAACCTGTGGTTGGTGACTTCGTTTTTGTTGCGTTTAATACGAACAAAATCAAAGTTTATTACGTTGCTGAAATAATTGAAGTTTGTGACAATACCACTTACGAAGCATCGTTTATGCGAATAAAAAATAAAGAATTAATGAAATTTAAAATGCCATTGGAGCCAGATTTAGCAGAAGTTAAACTTAACGATATCAAGGTAATTTTACCATCTCCAAAAATTAATGGCTCAAAAATTCGCAATACAACGTACATTTTTCCTATTCGTGTTGCACCAACTATAAGTTTACGTTAAGAGAAATGGCAGTTATTTTAAGTTTTGTTGAAGTATGTTTAATGTTATAACTTTAGTTGTTGTCAGTATTTCCGTTTATTATTATTAGTTCGTATTTTTTATTTTTGCCAAAGCTGCTTATTGTTACCTTACCTGAAATATTGTTGTGATTTTTGATACGAGTACTTAAATTAATATTTAGAATAGATGCTTTAGTTAGTTATTGAAGACTGATAAAAGTTACATAGATTTATAATTGTTAACGTGAATTCCTATTTTTCTAGCTATTAATAAAGCAAACTATTCATTGAAATTGTTAACGTGACTGATTAGCGTAATGAGAAACATATTTTTAGAAGAGATGTTTATGTTTCTTTACCAATAATAAAAATAAAACATGAGAAAACTTTTTTTTTACTTATCACACACTAAGAAACCACAATTAACTCAAATTAAGGACACAAAACTAGGTGGTTCATTGTGAAAAATACCCTGGCTTAATGAGTACACCTGGTTGTACACATTGAACCAATTACGTTTTTTAAAAAAAATATATAGTGCTCCCAAATCGTTATAGTTTTTACATATACGACAAAGCTATCTGAAACTCAGATAAATTCTCTACATGTTAACAAAAAGAATGACCATGTAAGACAAAAACAGAAGCAAATACAGTCATTCAAAATTTACCTGGTTCATTGATGAACAACGTACCCTACATGTCTATGGTATATTTTGGTATGAAACAAATTTAAATTAATTACTTTTTAAAAACCCAAAGGAAACTAATAATATATTAAATAAGTACTACTGTGAGGAACAGAAACGAAATAGGTAAATTTAAAGATTTAGGTAAATAAATAACATCTGTCTGACGTTCCGTTTTACGTAAAAAAGTCGCGTCAAGGTAAAATTTATAACGTTCCGTTCCTTCTAACTGCATAGGTGGGACAGCGCCATCTAGTGACTGAGCTTTCAGAAAATCGCCCATAGCCTTAGGTATTATTTGATTTTATTACAATTTATTGTAGTTTATTAAAAATCTTACCTTTTTATTTAAAACTGTTTTATTTTATCATTAGGTATTATATTTCATTTCCAAACAAAGCTACAAAGTAGCAAAGCACGTTCGGCCCGCTTCAAAGTGGACGACACTGAAGTGACGTAGGTGTAGCCACCTAAGCGAATACTGTTGCGACAAATCAGTTTGATGCGCCGACGACAGTGTCCCGATAACATCGTCTTGTCGCGATGTACTACGCGTTGTCGGCCACACTTATCGCGTTGACCCAATAATTCGCCGTAGCCCGCTAATGTGACTCCAGCATTGGAAATCTCATCAAGTTATCCCTTTCTTGTGTATAGAAAAGAAAGAGGACATTGCATATTGTTTCCAATTTGTTAACGTCAACGCTTTATGAAACTGCGTTATGTTTCGCGGAAAAAAAATCATGTACAAAAATTTATAAGTATAAAATTATACATTGAGGCTGATTATACATAGAAGATACATAAGACCTTCAAATTATACAAGAAATGTATAAAAATATACAATCTGGCAGCCCTGCGCAGAATGAAACCGGCGATCGTGTGAACACTGACAACACTGTCACTAAATGATCGCCGGTCATGGTCGCCGACCATGGTCGGCCAACCTGTACTGGGGCCATAAAGTTTTCATTTAGTACGTGAGCCCTCATCTAGTAGTATTGTTGATCGAAGGTTGAATGGTCCCAATCCCAATCTCCATGTAATATTGTATCTCCCTTCTTTTTTAGTAATGGCAATGCGAAGTCCAAATGTCACATCCAAAACGTCAGTCAGTCGTCAATCTCAACAATCTGTCTGTCAGTGTGCTGTCAGTTGATCTTTGTCAATTGACGGAGCAAATTGCGAATTTATTGCGTGATGTTTTTGTGATTTTTTATCAAAGAAAATTCCATAAAACACGTGTTATAAAACCACGAAAGTGTTTCAATAAATTATTCTGTGTTATTGTTTATCCGTAAAAGTGTTCAAACGACGCGAGTGATTAATTTAAAACTTGTAAAAATCTACTTGGTCGTGCGTTGAACTCCTGAAGTAAGTCAACAAAAACGTAGTGAACTACTCAAAAATAGCTATTTATATACCTCTGGAACTCATGGAACTGAGGCTAGACCTTACTAAATCGTTTCAAGGTCGGAAACTGGAGTTTGAACCTAACAAAATAAATAGACGATTGTTGCTCTAATAAATTCTGTACAATAAACGCTTTAGCGCGTGAATATTTCGAAATACCTCAGAAATACATCCTCAAACCTTTGTTTCTTGCATTTTCTACACCTTCATTGTTTGTAGCTATGTCTATTTTAAGATAATTGCCAATAACCGTGTCAGAAAATTATATAATTCATTTCTTGGCATCCGCTGATGAAAAAAATGGGTTTAAAAATGCCATCATGTAGGCTCATGAGCCAATTAGGTTAGTAATAAATAAATCTGGTATGGTTTTTATTTGTCAATTGAATGGATTGAAATGTCTGGAATGATGCACAAGGACTTATAAATTAAATGTAATGAATGAGTGAACATGAACTTAATTTTCGTTTAAGGTTTATATGGCATTTTTGTTAAAATTATTTTTGCATTTGACTTGCATTCAGCATGATAACATTAATCAAGAATAACAATATCAATGCTCAATAAAAATGTGACTTTATAATACTTATCAATACCTAAGTATTTAATTTAACTTGCCTATGATTTTTTATAATTTCTTTATGCATTCTCTATGGAATTCTGTAGGTTTACGAAAAATGGTAACAGGAAAACACCAACTTGGGAAGTAGATCCCATCTGCAAATGTACTTCCAGGGTATGTGGTTTTTTACAAGCTTTTTATTAACTTGCCATGTTAGTTAGTGGGGGACAAATCTTGCAAGCTTAATTTTACCCACTTCCCAGTGTCCGATGGAGCTGAAGTTTTGTAATACAGATTTGGTTTAGATGACAATACAATATTTAAGTACAGCCAGCAAAAAAGCCTGTCATGAAAATGAAATTTTTACTAAAAACTTATACCATTACAATTTTGGCAAATTACAGGCACCAGTGTGTGTGTGGGACACAACTGAACACACTTTGTGTGATGAGAAAATTCATTTATGATTTTTATTTAAGTGCCTACTTAGGTGGCCTAGTAAAAAAAAGATTATTTTATTGAGATTTCCTGCCTGAAATATACTTATAGTGCTCATGGTTTTTTACTATCGCATTTTTCTTATAAGATTGTAGCTTGCCCTCCCTCCTGTCCTTGGGGCCAAACTATCTGCTTTTATATCACAATCAAGTGTGAGTTATATTGCTAACAGTACAATTACATGTTAACAGTTTAAATTGTGTTGAGATAACAACAGTTTAAAAATACATAACTGAACCACAGTACACAAACAACCCAAACAGTATCTCAAGTGAACCTGATTTTGATTTTAATTTATTTATTGGGCCTTCAAAAAACATGTTCTACCAAAAATACAACAATCACGTCAGCCGTTTAATGTCCCCACTGCTGAGGCACTGGCCTTCCTTATAGTTGGATAAGGAGAATGGGCCATGATTCACCACACGGGGCTGATGCGGTTGGTGGGTATTAACGCTGCAAATGCTGGCACCAATGCCTTAAGTGACTTCGGTAAAAAAATAAATTTTTGGTCACCCTTCCCTTGACCGATCATTGCGAAAGTTGCTTTAACTTCAACGATCGCAGGCCAAACGCTCTAACGACTGCGCCACAGGCTCCTCTTACTAGTACAATATAATACGATTTCGATTTCTCGAACAAGTTTTTTCCGTGTATGAGAAAGAAGAAAGAAATATAGTTTATTCGACTAAAAAACATACAAACAAGATACATATGAAGTACTGTTCTATCTTTCATGAACTGTGGTATACTGTTATCTCGCCGACAAGTCGGATAAAAGTTGAGCGCCTGGGACAGGTTAAGCTTGTTGTTTGTTTTAAATAAATGCGTTTTTATGTAATTTGTGTTTCTGTATGAATACTTACGGTAGCGATGTTATTTAACATTTACTTAAATACATAGTATTAAACAATGAGTAATCTCTACTATTAAGGCATGAAATCCTTGGTTATTCAAGGCGTCCGGCCTTGATGCCCAAAAGTCCGGACAAACTAGCTGGCCAGTCCCGCTTTTCGGTTTTAAGTCCTGGAAAACCCAAAATAGGCAGCACTTTGACCGAAAAATAGGCAACACTTTGACAGCAAGATAAGCAGCACTTTGACAGCAAGGTAGGCAGCACTTTGACAGCCAGATAGGCAGCACTTTGACAGCCAGATAAGCAGCATTTTGACAACAAGATAGGCAGCTCAATACGCATAACTTTGACAGTAAAATAGGCATCAGTTTGACAGCAAAATAGGCATCACTTTGACAGCAAAATAGGCAGCCCTTTGGCAGAGTAGGGACCTACTACATTTTACTATGTCAGCAATTTTATCCAACCACGCGGCCGGGTAATGAAGCGACGCCAGTCGTTCCCCCGCGCTTGTTCCGTTCGACAATCACTCTGTAAAACATTCGATTGAGAAGTTGTGTTAAAACTAAATCTAACCATAGCATACGTATATATATTTTGGTGAACTTTTGTTGTACCATATTTCGTGTGTGACAATATAATCGGATTTTCGTAACTGAATATTGCCGTTTTAATCATAAATACCCAATAACTGAAATGCAGTAGTGCGTTGGTAGAACAATACCCAATATCACCATCACGCACAGCAGCAAACTAGGCAGCACTTTGACAGCAAAATAGGCAGCACTTTGGCAGCAAAATGGCATAAAAAACACGTCAGTTTATTTTTTAATTTTTTAATTTTCGTGTTTTACAAACCATACAACATACAACATCGATTAGTGGCGACCTTGAGACTTATTATTACATGAAACTGATATATTTGGAACGTGCGCACGCACATGTGCGAAAAAAACAATAGAATTCAATTATTGTTGTAGTTTTAATAAGGATTAAATATGCGTACATATTCATATATTGTGTTGTCTCATTGTTTTCTATTTGGATGGTAAAGGTCATGTGACCTTATTACGTAAAGAGAATGTACGTACATGTTTAATTACGAATATCTGTCAACGAACTAAGAATAGTAACTAAGGGTGGTATGTATGGTATTCCACTTATTAAATACTAGCTTTCCGCCCGCAGCTTCGCCCGCGTGGACTACACGACGTTTTCCCGCGTTAATTTGATATTTTTCCGCGATAAAAAGTATCCTATGTTCATCTCCAGGCTACAAAGTATCTGTGTGCCAAATTTCAGCCAAATCCATTCAGCCGTTTTGGCGTGATTGAGTAACAAAACATCTAAATTAGTAGGATTGGATCAAAGAAATTGGACGTGGACGAATTCATGAATTATTATTATTATTATCTCCTTTATTACATTTTAAATACTTACAAAATTATATTTCTAAACATTAAATTTTTACAATGTATAACACTAAAAAATATAACATTTAAAAATACAAAAATGCAGTTCCCCAACGGCAGCAAGATCAGGGTCCCGGCTACCGATGGTTAAGGATCCAGAGACAGGAACCTTCTCACTATACGGGCCGTGTCCAGAAGTACTGCCTTCTGCATCTGACTCCCGATCCATCCACCTAACGCAAGCCTCTTAAGGTGTTTATCGAGGCTCTTGGCTATCAGCCCATGGGCAGATATGACTATCGGAACAACAATTGCTGAATCAATGTCCCACATGTCAACAATCTCGTGAGCTAAATCAAGATATTTGTTTTCTTTATCTTTTTCAGCTTTCACAAGGTTGTCGTCATGGGGAACAGTGACATCAACAATTATTGCGCGGCGTTCGTGTCGATCTATCAATACAATATCAGGCTTATTAGCTACAATAGTCCTGTCTGTAATGATAGATCGATCCCAATATAATGTGGCATGGCTATTTTCAAGGACCTGTTCTGGTGCATACCTGTAGTACGGCACCTCGGATGCCACAAGACTATGTTTCAGAGCAAGTTGTTGGTGTATTATCCTGGCCACTTGGTTATGTCTATGCAAATACTCGCCGTTTGCGAGACGAGAACAACCGGAGATTATATGCCTAAGGGATTCACCCGGACGATGGCACGCACGGCAAATATCCACTGTGCCATCCCTTAGGATATACTTTCGGTAGTTATTCGTCATCACAACCTCATCCATAATTGCACAGACAAAACCTTCGGTTTCACCAAAAAGATCACCGAAACGGAGCCAGGATACTGAGGCTAATAAATCTACGTCGGGCCCATGGAGAGCCCGGTAGAATCTGCCGTGTAACTCCTTGCTTTGCCACACAGCGCTGCGGTCGGACGTACTAAGTACTACAGGTTTGCGCCAGTTTTCTTTTGCTAAAAATAGAGGAGTCAGTCCATTGTCAACAGCAACTACATCTCTATGAGACCCCATATCGACTTGGAGAAAATACTCCCTAAGATTGCATATCTCGCGGTTATGCAATGTCTTAGCATTTAAGAAGCCACGACCACCGCACTTCCGCGGGATATACAATCTCATGGTCGATGAACGTGGGTGATGCATGCGGTGTGCTGTTAGCAATGTACGAACTTTTCTATCCAGGGCATCCAGTTCAGTTTGAGTCCATTTAAGTATGCCAAAGGAATACATCAGTACCGGCATGACCCATCCATTGTATGCGCGAACCTTGTTTCCGCCAGACAAAAGACTTTTAAGGACTTTTGAGAGGCGCCCCAAGAAACGCTCACGCAACGACTGTTTCATGTCAGCATCGTTGATGCCTAATGCCTGTGACATACCTAAATATTTATAGGTTTCGTTAACGGAGAGAGATCTAAGATTAATAGAATCCGAGAGTTGTATACCCGTGGATTCCATTATCTGACCACGCTTTACATGCATGACTGCACACTTGTCCACACCAAATTCCATTTTAATGGCATTACTGAAAGCTTCAGTAACCTTCAGTAACGCTGTTAAATGAGAACTGCTATGGGCAAATAGTTTCAGGTCATCCATGTATAGCAGGTGTGATATTACTTGACCATTTCTCCGTAAACGGTAGCCTAATCCTGAACTCTCGAGAAGTGTACTCAGAGGGTTCAAGGCCAGACAGAACCACAATGGACTCAGACCGTCACCCTGGAAGATACCTCGCTCTATTTTTATAGGGTCGCCCTGACCTAGAACCCGTCGAGATCCTGGATAGAAAAGGACCGTTCTCCATTTTCGCATGCACGATATCAAGAAAGTGCGTAGAGTTGTATTAATTTTATACAACTCCAGCACCCTCATGAGCCACGAATGCGGCACGGAATCATATGCCTTCTTATAATCTATCCAGGAAGTCGACAGGTTCTTTCGGTTTCGACGAACCTGTTGGTTAATAGCCATGTCAATGAGGAGTAGCTCCTTAGTACCACGGGCCCCATTCCTACATCCATTTTGAGAGGCAATCATAATAGAATTTTGATCAATGTGTTTGTTAATCTTCGATCTCAAAATGGACGTAAGAACTTTATAAATTGTTGGCAGACAGGTGATAGGTCTATAGTTTTTGGGGTCCGCAGTACTACCAGATTTATGGAGCAGATGGGTTATGCCTGTTGTCATAAATTCTGGAAGCGACTGAGATAATAAAGCACATTGAAATTGAGATGCTAAGCAAACGTGCGAGCTAGGTAACCATTTATACCAGAAATTGTGCAGTCCGTCCGGGCCTGGAGATTTCCAGTTGGGTAAGGAACGAACTGCACAAACTACGTCTTGGTAGTCAATGGTTACTTCATTCATATCAGGTATAAGCTCACACGAACGCTCAACATCCTCCATCCACGCACCTTCAGAGTGAGTGACAGGCACGGACCAGATGTTGTGCCAAAAAGAAATCATGGCATCATCATCCGGCCGATGCATATCAGTATCACTCTGATCCGATCGCTCCCAGGATGCATAAACACGTCGTTGATCTCTCTCGAACATGCGGTTCTGAGTAAAGCGATCGACTCGCACCCTATACCTTCGAATACGATTAGCCCATGCACAAATTTTCTGCTTCAGGAAGTCGATGCGCTCTGTGACGCATGAAATATAATTTTGAGGACTAATACCAGTTCCCAAGAATGCACGTTTCACAAAGCGCATGACCCTAGGGCGCATGTTGCCCTCCCTAAAGCAGCTGAGTTTAGCGATGAGTACCCTAGCCTCACTGATACGACGCTCAATCCTACACTGCCAGGCTGGTACAGCCAGGCGAGGGCGTGTTGCTGTGTCAGTATTTGGAAATTTGACATGAGCAACACGACAAGCTGTAATAGCCGCACAGTACAGGATCGAATGAGTATCAGCCAGGTCTTCACTACTATCAAAGTAATTTGGTAGTAGCAAATCTAAAGCACACATCAGTGCCCTATTTTTTTTGTGCATGGGAAAACGCGGAAGCCGAGGTCTAAGGTGAACCGAAGTCGATCGAAATTCCCGAACTACATCTTCAAGAGTACTCCTCAATATATCATTGTATTGGGGACTTACAGTAGTAACCATATCATCTCCACCATCACTATCAGCAACGCCAGCTTGCAATGTGGCCGCGGCAGAAGCTTGAGTTGCCGCCTGCGATGCAGTAGTAATGATACGGTTACGTTGTACCTCTGTACGGAGCCGATCAAGTACAGAGTCATCCAACAAGTGACCCCGTTGAATGGCTCGCACCTGATCCGACAGTCGTTGAGCCGAAACGTTGATTGATGGTTCAAGAGCCTGAAACAGAGAAAGCATCCGAACACGATACGCAGTAAGATTAGTTCCTGCCTCTGTTGCCTCAAAATATGCGCGCATGACATTTTCGTTAATGGATAATGTCCATCGCATGCGCTGCACTCCACCGGGAGCGGGGGCCCTGACCGGAGCCGATTGCCCCAGAAGCCCCAAACTCTTCGGTGGCCGGCCCCTCCTCCGGCGTACAGGTGGTGGCGACGACGGCGGAGAGAAGTACTCGTCACTATCGCTCGACGCAACTGCAGATGTCAGCTGGACACACGGCACTGATATAGTTGCCGACAACTGCGAGGCGGAGCGAGGTGACGAGTCCGGAGGTCTTGAGCGTGCTGCTCTGCTTCTCGTCAACATATTTTATTTCTTCATCCTTTTCCATTACTAATTTTGATTGTTTTGGTTTTGGTGATGACATTCAAATGTCATATAAGTATTCATTATGAATTTGTGAGTAGAATTTCTATATTTCAGGTATTTCTTTTTGGTATTGTAATATGGTAATATTGAGTAATTATGGTCTTGCAGTCTAAATGAAATTTTGTAACTCTGAATAAAATATTATTTGTTATATTGGAGAAAGAATGTCCTGTCACGTTGACGACTTATTATGTTTTTTTTATTATTATTATTATTATTATTTATTTATTTGGACCACCAGTGAAAATTACAATAAAGAAAAAACTTACAATTAATATTATACAATACTTTAAATCAAATGTAAAATTCTGTTAAAGGTAGCCACATCGTGCATAAAAAATAAAACAGAACGGAATGTCAAAAAAAAATTCAAATAAAATGTCAAAAAACAAAATAAAAATCATTACAATGAGTTAAAAAAGTACAAATACAATGTCAGACTAAAGTTAAATGTCAAAAATAAGAAAATGAAATAGAAAACGGAAAGTCAATTTAAACATACAATAAATATACACTTACATTAATTATTATTATTATTATATTACATTTATTACATTATTAAATAAACAATATTTTTACAGTTAAATGTCAAAAAATAAAAAAACGGAATGTCAATACTAAACATACACTTACATTAATGATTATTATTATTACATTATTAAATAAACAATATTTCCAAGTATGTTGGAGGATTACACATCTCTTAACAGCTTCACTACCTTATCGCGAAATTGTCGAAAAGATTCATGAAAGATATCGACAGAATCCAATTTATTGTAAGCATCCGGCAAACGGTATAGTGCAGCATGTAATCTCATGTTTGTGCGGGCACGTGGCTTGCCGAGTAGCGGTACTGGATAACGAGGTGGTTTGCGAGGTACTCTAAAATTCAGCAAGCTAAGAAGTTGTGGACAATCAATTTCATTTCTAACAATTTTGTAAAGGAACGTTAGATCCAGAATGTCTCTCCTTGTTTTAAGACTGTCCATTTGAAGGTGGTGTAGTCTGTCCTTATAGCTGTTGACCTTTTTATTGAACCTACAATGAAAGGCGAGGTGTCGTGTGAATCTCTTCTGGATGCGTTCAATTCGAAGCTGATGCACAGAATATTGAGGAGACCAGACCACTGAACAATACTCAAGAATACTTCTGACAAAGCTGTTATATATAATTATTTTAGTAGATGGATCCTTGAAAACTTTGCCCACTCGAATGATAAAACCGAGAGCTTTGGAGGCTCTAGAGATGACATTATCTATGTGAGGTATGAAAGTTAGCTTTGAGTCTATGATTACACCTAGATCACGGATGGTGTCCACTTCTTTCAAAACCGCTCCATCCACTTCATAGTGTGTTCTAACTATGTGTGTTTTTCGCGTCATTTTAATATGATAACATTTGTTTATGTTTAGGGACATTCCGTTCTCATTACACCAACCTGACAAATTGTCCAAGTCCGACTGAAGCAACTCCGAATCTTTTTCATTGCGAATGGCTTTTGCAAGCTTAAGGTCATCAGCATACAAGTACACTTTGCTATGTTTGATAACTTCCGTGATGTCATTTATAAAAACATTAAATAGCAAAGGTCCAATATGAGAGCCCTGTGGTATGCCTGATGTGGGGAAAAATGGGTTAGATTTGTAGCCTTTTACAACAACATACTGGGATCGGTTAGTAATATATGACTGCAACCATAAAAGCAAAGGACCGCCAAATCCGTGGGTAGACAGCTTACGAATTAACCTACTATGACAGACCTTATCAAAAGCTTTTGAAAAATCGGTGTATATTACGTCAGTTTGCAGTTGAGAGTCCATATTTTCAACAACATCATTGGTGAAAGCAACAAGGTTCGTATTAGTAGACCTAGCTCTCACAAACCCATGCTGATTGACCGTGGTTAGGTGTTTTAATTGAGCGAGGAGATGTGGACATAATAGAGCCTCGAAGATCTTTGCAAACACACACAGAATAGAAATAGGTCTATAATTTGCGATATCGGCTCTATCTCCACTTTTGTGAATTGGTACTATCTTTGCCATTTTCCACACACTTGGAAAGCAGCCAGAGCGAAGGGACTCATTAAAGATTATATGTAATGGTACGGCAAGAGAATTGGCACAACGTTTAATGAAGTAAGGTGGAATCTCATCCGGACCCATTCCCTTTGATACATCAAGTCTTTTTAATCGCACGAGAATAGACTCAATGGTAAGACGAACGGTTAAGGTAGTGCAAGGAGTTATACTGTTGTCAGGGACAGAGTTAGTGCACTGTGAATTAGAGTAGACCGAAGAGAAGTTTTTAGCAAAACTATCGCAAATATCTGCTCCATTAGTTGCGGTTTGGTTTTTATAAACCATTTCAGGAGGAAAATGACAGTCAGAACTATTTTTGTTTTTTATGTATGTCCAAAAGTATCTAGGGTTCTTTTCAATACTTTGTTCTATTTTGGAAATATAGGTTTTATAGCAACGCGTCGTTAATGCAGTACAATGTTTGCTTAATATGAGCAAGGACACTTGGTCCAATGGATTTTTATGGATTCGATATTTAGTCAACAATTTGTGTTTTCTTTTTAATAGGAGTATCAAAGTTTTTGAGAACCAGTTTGGATATCTTTTGTTTTTATTCCCGGTTTTGGGAACATGTTTATTTATCGTAAGATGAAGGTGATTATAAAATACGTCCGTCATTGCATTAACATCCGCGCAGGTGCAAAGCTCCTTCACCCAGTCAATCCTATCTAAGTCCTCAAGAATAGATTCATAGTCAGCTTTATAAAAGTTAAGTTTAAGGCAATTAATGTTAGGTTCAAGATTATTTAGCCGCTTCAATATAGATATGTCAATAATTATTGGGGGATGATAGAGGTCAGTTTTAACTAGATTATCCACAGCTTGCGTAACTTTAACTCCGTCAGCATTACTAAAGACTAAGTCAAGTATGTTGTCACGAGAGTTTTTGATATTATTAAATTGAGTGAAGTTGTTAAGAGATGCAAAGTCAATAAGCATTTGAGCTAGTGAGGAGCCTTTATGTTGAGGAATATCGTTTGTTGGTAGCGACACGTTGGGCCAGGTAATACAACTCAAATTGAAATCGCCAATTAAGAACACATTATCCAAACATTCCATGACCTTATTAAAATTATTTATGAAAGATACAAGATTTTCTTTCTTGACTGGAGGTGGAAGGTACACAGCGCAAATGGTATAACATATACTGTTTATATTAATGTTGATCCACAAGTCTTCATTAACACTTTCAAACATTGTTAATCGGTTGCTGTTATGTTTTTTAGAAACAGCGATGAGTACCCCACCCCCATTCTTTACCTTGCCCTTCTTGTTAAGGATAAATCGGTCGCGCCTATAGACTACGTAGCGGCCATCAAATAATTCGGAGTCGAGAACGCTATCGTTTAACCATGTCTCAGTTATAACAATCACATCATAATCGAAGCATAATAAACTACAGTAAAAGTCATGGGTTTTCATGCGTAATCCTCTTACATTCTGGTAGTAGATGCTTAAATTATTGAATTTGAATGCGGTAGATACCATGATGGTGGTGAATGGTTTCATTGATAATTTATTTGGTCAAATGCATATTGGACAAAGATCTTTGATAAGTGGATACCACCCTTGGCGCCATAGTAACTTTTATTCAGCTCAAATAAAGCTATCCACCTCAACGATTGCAGCCGAGCGTGGTAGCCACTGAGCCACGGGCTCCGCAACTAACTTTACCTCTTTATAATATTAGTGTAGATTATGTGCACTTAACTTTATTTATAACTAGCTATCCGCCCGCGGCTTTGCCCGCGTGGACTACACGACGTTATCCCGCGGGAATGTGATATTTTTCCGGGATAAAAAGTAGCGTATGTTTCTCTCCAAGCTACAAAGTATCTATGACCCAAATTTCAGACAAATCCGTTTAGCCGTTTTGGCGTGATTGAGTAACAAACATACAAACATCCAAACATCTAAACATCTAAACTTTCACATTTATAATATAATATTAGTAGGATTTACCCGCAGGGTACCCGTTCCCGTGGGAATATCGGGATAAAATATAGCCTATGTCACCTGGGAAGAATGTAGGTTTCTAATGGTCAAATAATTTTCTAAATCGGTCCAGTAGTTTCGGAGCCTATTTAATTCAAACAAACAAACAATCTTTCCTCTTTATAAAAGTATAGAAGAAGACTAGCGGCCGCCCGCGGTTTCACCCGCGTGGTTCCCGTTCCCGTGGGAATATCGGGATAAAAAGTATATCCATTGTTATTACAGCCTTAAATCTATCTCTGTTAAAAATTTGATCCAGATCCGTTTAGTAGTTTTTGCGTGAAAGAGTAACAAACATCCATACATACTGTGTTCCGGCAGTTAGATATAAGATAGCCAGCAGTTCCTCAGCGATTGAGGATTCCGGGAGTAGTGCGCTTCCACCTTCAGCCTTATCACCACTTAACATGGAGCGATGAAGGCTAAGTGCTACCACGTTGTGGATAAAAAAAAACAAAGGGTTGCACTCCGGGAGTGCCGGCAGAAGTGAAAAGGGCTCCCTAGACTTTTTCACAAAAAAAATGACAAAAAACGAGGTCTTCTGGCTTCAATGCCGCCCGTTTTCTAACCTTTAAGCTATTAAAACTTTGGAAGTGGCGAAATTTGCCTTCGTATTCTAATGACATTGTTGTATAAACACATCTTAGATTTCTGCGCGAACTGTCCATTATAAATAAAACACTTTCACGGATTTTTTCACGCAATTTATTTAACAACTTGGTTAAATTTTAGTTGTTTTTAGAGATATTTTGGTTTATCCGACGTTTCGGCACCATTGCAGGGGCCCGCGGTTTCACCCGCGTGGTTCCCGTTCCCGTGGGAATATCGGGATAAAAAGTACATATAAACCTTCCTCTTGAATCACTCTATCTATTAAAAAAAAAATGCATCAAAATCCGTTGCGTAGTTTTAAAGATTTAAGCATACAAAGGGACATAGGGACAGAGAAAGCGACTTTGTTTTATACTATGTAGTGATAGTGAAGTAGGATACAGCAATGTTGTATGCATATAAAGGTGCTTGCACTCAGCCTGTGTTTAATTAATGAATGTTTGCAATTAAAACCGGATTACCAGCAATTGTTTTGTTATGATAACATACATACCACCGTTGTACCTACTGTACATAATGAATGACAATGGACGATGAGGTGTGTTTAATGCACTTTAAGTTGCACCTCGCGGTATTATCTGCGTAGTTTTCGTACGAATATCAGGTTAAAATATAGACTACTAGCCCGCGTGTACTACACGACGTTATCCCGCGGGAATATGATATTTTTCTAGGATAAAATATAGCCTATGTCACTCTCCAGCTCCCAAACTTTCCCCATAACAAATATCACGTCGATCCGTTGGTCCGTTTTGACGTGAAAAACGGTCAAACCAACAAACACACTTTCACATTTATAATAAATACTAGATAGACTTCCGCCCGCGTCTTCGCCCGCGTGGACTATCAGACGCTATCCCGTGGGAATGTGATGTTTTTCCGGGATAAAAAGTAGCCAATGTCTCTGTCCAGGTCCCAAACTATCCCCATACCAAAAACCACGTCGATCCGTTGCTCCGTTTTGACGTGAAAAACGGACAAACAAACACATTTTCATATTTGTAATATTAGTATAGATTTGGATATTGGAAAGGCAAAGAGTTCATTAATTAAACTGGTTCACAGTGAGCCGTTTTGCTAAGTACGTTGTACAGTGCCACAACCTTTTCTGTTCCGGTGACAGCGACGCTACGTACGGTTTTCTTTGTTTTTGTAACAATTTAACCGGCCCTGACTTCTAAGCACTTCAGCCGCTAGCAGCGCTATGGTTGGACATCAACTTGACAGCAAAATGACATAAAAAAAACACGCTAGTTTCACATTTTGGCCACCGGCACAGCAAAGTTTGTGGCACTGTACGCGTCTCACACTCACATGTCAAATATAGGACATGTGTGGGGAATGATAAATAACTAACACTCCGCTCGCGACTTCGTCTGCGTGGACGCCCTTTTTCATCATTTCAGCCGTACGACGCCCACTGCTGGGCATCGGCCTCCCCCAAGGATCTCCACAACGATCGGTCCTGCGCTGCCCGCATCCAGCGGCTTCCCGCGACCTTGACCAGATCGTCGGTCCACCTTGTAGGGGGCCTGCCCACGGAACGTCGTCCGGTTCGCGGTCGCCATTCGAGAACCTTTCCGCCCCAACGGCCATCGGTTCTCCGCGCTATGTGTCCCGCCCACTGCCACTTCAACTGAGCAATCCTTCGAGCGATGTCGGTCGTTTTAGTTCTCCTGCGGATCTCATCATTTCTGATTCGATCGAGCAGGGAAACACCAAGCATCGCTCTCTCCATTGCTCGCTGGGTGACTTTGAGCCTTCTTATGAGACCCATAGTAAAAGACCACGTCTCGCTTCCATAAGTCATAACTGGCTACACACACTGGACGCCCTTTTTACCCTCTTAGAATTCCAAAAATTCTCTCTTCGTGCTCCCCTACACTCCCGAAGGAACATACATGCCAAATTTCAGCTTCTTTTCGGCTTCTTTCGGCTGTGCGTTGTCTGTCAGTCAGTCATAACTAGCTGACCCGGCAAACGTTGTTTTGCCATATAAATTTTAATTGTACACGAACTTCGTATCAACTGCCTGACACAATGTCACTTATTAAAAAAAAAAATCCTAAGTGGCAAAAATGACAGTGATTACATACTCTTTGACATACCTTCTCTTTGGAAGCTGCTAAGAAATGAGAGTTGTGTGAAGTATGACAGCTTAACGGTTTTCTATACAAAATTACCATTATTATTTTATAATTTTCCTGGATAAAAAGTAGCCTATGTTACTCTCCAGCTCTCAAATTATCTCCGTACCGAAAATCTCGTCGATCCATTGCTCCGTTTTGACGTCAAAGACGGACAAACAAACAAATGAACAAACAAACACACTTTCACATTTATAATATTAGAATGGATTATAATATTAGCACAGAATAAGCAAGCAAGATTGCTTAAACTGTGATATTAGTATGGATGTATAGATAGATATATTATAATAATAGATAAAATTATAGATAAATAGATGAGTCTTTATAAAGCAAAGGATATTCATATTGTAGTAAGTGATTAGAGAAATACGTTAATTGCGTGCACGAAAGTTCACGAAACTCGAATAAGAGATTAGTAGGAACATGTAGTCACTCATTTAGTGCCGAAAGAAGTGTGCAGTCGAACGCAGGCACAAGCAAAATTGTAGAAACGGATAATGTATGGACTGCTGTTTTGAATAAAGGAGGCTTCCACGCGCGCCCCTTATTCTGCTTCTGATGCCGGCTCTAGACGTTGGCCAACATTGTGGCCAAAAACCCGCCAATTCATCGTACTGTACTGATTTTGTAGCAAATAATGTTTTAAAAGTTCTTACTAAGCAGGTAATGTACTTTGCATTGGCGACAATATTGGTCAACGTGTAGAGCCGGCATAATTCTAAGGAGGAGATTCTCGAGAGGAGTTTAGTTGGTAGTGGTGCATCCTCCCGGTCGCCCCATCTGGCCTGCTCGCCAAGAGGGGGTATGCTGAGCTAAGGAGGACGCTTCCTCCCCCTGTCCGGCCCCCTCTCGAGCTTCCGAGCTCGTTAGTGGGTGGGGTAGGGGTTAGAACCGCCCAGCCCTGACGCGAAGCCTATTAGGCTTGGCGGGAGGATTGGGCGCGGCGAGGATCATGCCCTGGGTTTGACCAAGTCCAAAAAGCCGGATATTTGTCGGCCGACGCTAGGCTCGGACCCGGTACGGTGTAACTTGAGTCATCCTTTACACTCTTTCTCGTGTTCTCTGTTGAGTATTATCTTATTAAAGAGATTTTATTCGGTTTGTTACAGTACAGTCGCGTCGCAGTGATGTGAGTGCGGCGATGGCGGTGAAGGAGGCGCGCGTGCCCATCCTGCGCGACGACAGGCCGCATGCGCATCATGGTGTGTAAACACATAACATACTGTTAGCGAGCACTATTTCAAGTCAGGAAGAGCAAGCAAAAGAGCATGTAAATGTAATCACAACGTTTTATTGGAATAATCAGGAATCTTCCACCAAACGTCAAACCGGAAGGCCCGCGAGAGCTGTCCACCTCAAAAACCAGGTGTCAATCTTCGCCGCGTCACATCAGTGTTGCCAACAATACATACAAATTAACAAACTCGCATACTCGTATCATGGTGCGTAAACATACATAACATACATACACATAAACAAACTCACATACGTGCACTCACACATCACACACACTGCACACTGACCATCCTGCGCGTCGACAGGCCTCATGCGCATCGCAGGATAGTGTGTAAACACACAACATACATACACATAATCAAATACACACCCACTCAAACATCACACACACATCGCGCGACTAGTGGCCTCACGCTCATGAGGCTGCCTCATTAGAAGCGAACACAACAGGCGGTGTCAACTCAGCGCGCAGCTCCTCTTCCGAAACGCATGCACCCGGACTGTGTGTTTAAGTTTATATACATACTATAAACGCATTAGCATAACACACACAAACACACTATACACACACACTTTGACTCTGAGAATTAATAATAGTCCAAGGACAGAAGCTGCACTCCGCGAAACCATTTAAACAAATAGCAACTCTAACTTCAACACGATAAAGTAAAATTCAGCTTGAATGGCTCTAATTACGAACGGCTAGTCGTTGCATCTCTTTCTATCGCCTATATTCTATCGCGCTCGGGCGGGCGTACGGCGAGCGGCCCGCTGTAAATTGTATCCCGAGATATACGCGAAGCGGTAGGCACTTATCTCGCGTCCTTAGCGAGTGACGGAAGCCTGACGTCATTATAAACAAGCCGAGAAAGCTAGCTTACCTAGACGAAGCTTAGAAAATATGGCTCTCTCTGTTTAATTAACCACATCCAGAACATTTGACATTGACCCCTGTCGCGTGGCGCTATCGGCTGCGTTAAGGCGCTTGTTATCACTACGCACCAGTTATCGGTGAGTGACGGCGTCTTTTGCGACAAGATTGTATAGGGTTGCCAACTCTAGAATAGCGCATTGCACACGATTTCATAGAGTTTATCATAATCATCATCAGCCTGTACGACGCCCACTGCTGGGCATAGGCCCTCAGGGATATCCACATCGATCGGGACTGCGTTGCCCGCATCCAGCGGCGTCTTGCGACCTGCATTAGTCACTTTACCACGTTTTTATTAGGTTGCTTTCTTGTTTGTACGCAAATTTTGCAAACGATTTAATACTAGCTTCCCGATGAGCTAGAAACTTGAAACTTTGAACATAGGTCAGAACTGGATGACAATGCAATATTACGGTGTCATTGAGCTGATCTGATGATGGAGCCGAAAGAACGCCACAGGAACTCCATGATGAAACCGTGGTACCCCATCGTGTTTGGGCTCGTTAGAATTGTCTTGACACGTACTCTGACGGGAGACAAGGTTCAGGGTCTAATGATGAAGCCGGAAGGCCATGCCATAGTTACTCCAATATTGAGTAACTATGGCATGGCCTTCCATGTCACCCCATCGAGTTTGGGCTCGTTTGAATCGTCTTGACGAGTACTCTATTGGAAAATATTTCTAGTTGGTTTTAAAACGTGTTTAAAAATTAAATTTTTAAAATAAGAGATTATTTACGATGTGTTTACGATTACAATTAGCTATTACTGGTGCAGCTTTCCTTTAAAGTTAAGTAACAATCATTTTATGTTCATTTATTCAGTTTAAGCTGTATGTAACAAGCAGCTGTGAATTCAAAATTCAAAACCATTCATTCATTTTAGGCTGATACAGCATTGTGAACGTCGAAGAAGCTACGCCATTGGTTCGCAAATCCTACGGTTGGAAATCTTGTAATTTATAACAAGAAGAACCGGCAAGAAACTCGTCAAAGGCTGATATTTTTAAATTATTATTGTTTCTAGTATTTTCCCCAACAATAAAAAATAGAAAAAAATCCACGTACAAATCAGAGAAACTCTCATTTCCTACTACAAACAGTGGGCAGCCTTAATCCTACTTGTGGAGGTATATTATCAAAGAGATAGCGAATTTCTATTGTGTACTATAAAGTCCGGTATTAATTGTGTGTTAAACATGATTATTTTGATCTTACCTAACAATTGTGGCTTGATATTTTTATCGGAAAAGATTATTGAATACGAACTAAAACAAAACGCAAGTATCTATGGCACCGACTGACTTTTTTTTAAACGGAGAAAAATGATACGAATGTGCCACAAACTTTTCTGTTCCGGTGGCCAAAATGTTTTTGCTGTCAAGTTGATGTCCAACCATAGCGCTGCTGGCGACTGAAGGTCTTAGAAGTCAGGGCCGGGTAAATTGCTACAAAAAAAAAAAAGTACGTAGCGCCGCTGTCACCGGAACAGAAAAGATTGTGGCACTGTACGTTCTTTCGTCATAACCATAAATGACAGGAAACGATTAGAAATAAGAGCGCAACTTTGAAGAACAAGCGAAGTAGAGTCCGTAGAAACAACCAACTAAGCTAAAATCTGGATATTGGCAACTGGATCTAATAAATTTTGCTATAGAATCAGTAACTGCCTGACTTATAGTGCAACAAACTTACGGCCAGAATTAATAACGTATCTACAGATAGGGATAGGTGCGATCCAGATTAGTTGCTATGCAACGCTTGATATTAACATAGAATTAACGACAGTTGCTAGGGTGTTGCTAGGTGTTACTTCAAAGTACTTACGTTATTTATTTGGTGAGGAATTATTTCTTACTTTTTTGATGTGGTTTTTTTAATACGTAGTCGTGAGTCGTGACGGAAGAGTCATTGCTAACCATTGTTTACGAAGGCGCATGCAAATGTATGTAAAATGTAGTGAAATGGGTCAGATTATGTATTGCTTGCTTCGCGATTACGATTTAAGGCGCTACTCGGAAAAAGTATAGACTTTTTGATTTAAAACTATATGACGGTAATAAGATATATATTTCTTCATACCTTTATCTAGATTCGTATGGTTTCAAAAACACGTTTTTATGGTTTTGCCTCGACACTTTTTCTTTTCGAAAAGACCTCTAAAAAATACGAAAATTCAAGATTATTCTTAAATGGGGTTACTTACACTATTGGGAATTAGTTTAACTAGTTGACACCAATAATATTTAGAGTCGGTTAGAAGCATTTTTTTAAAAATCGTTTTAATTTTCTAATACTAAGTGATTTTGTGTTTTTTTTTGCCTAATCTGCAAAATCGGTCTCGCTCCCGCGCGCGTCGTTTTCTCATTCCTATCTCGCTTCAGCATAATTTTTTCGAGTATCGCCTTAAGAGAATAACAAAGGCAATAAAAGGTAATCTTTCTTTGTCGTAACTATAAATATTCTAAGAAATAGTACTAATGTTACAAAGAAATAAAAAGCATTACTGTCACTGTATACGTGCTGAATCATTAAAAACACGTTCAGTGATGTTACTTGGTTTCGGCTTATGATAAGCTCATTTATGTCAGCAAAGGACATTTTTCATTTTCGGCTAGGACATTGTACACTATTCGTACTAATAGTAAAACATATAGTAAAGTCAAATAAAATATTTAAATTCTCATTGTCTTTCTGGATAAATGGTACAAAAATAAACTTTGAAATAAAAATTCTTTGCCATCCATGGTCACACTGGCAACCATATTTAAATCACGTTCGGAAACTTTGATGTTTCTGTACGAAAAAACGATGAAATTGACGACTGATGATAGTCTGTCAATGTGAACCTTTTTTTTAATGTTAGTGTGACATTTTACCGCCATATTGAATCGGGGTTGCATAATTATTAAGACTAGATAATGCTTTTGTAACATCAAACGCGTTAGCTTATTGCGATATAATTAGTTTTCAGTTATTATATTTATCTTTTGCTTGCCTATGGTATAGTGTACAATGTCCTAGCCGAGGCTCCGTACAAAACTGAAAAATCTCCTTTTTATTGGCATTAACTCCTGCCTCCGAGTCACTCAAAAAGCGCATCACGAAATTACCAGTGCACACTATCTGCAGCTGCAAATAGCAAGACAGCGACACAACCTGCACCTCAAAGCCAAGCCTGCTAACATTAAGTCACAATCGTGTCTCAATCGTGTTTCAATTGTAGTTCAATTGTATTGCTTTTTAACACACTAGTTACAAGAATTTTGACAGTATGTTGTGATGTGAATGTAGTGTATGGTGTGACCATCAATAGTATTGTGAAAAAAGTACATATTTCTTGCAACTATTGTGGAAAAAAGCACTACAACTGAACTACAATTGAAACACGATTGAGACACGATTGTGACTTAACGTTAGCAGGCTTGGCCCCCAGGAGTTGTTACAATACTTTTTGTGGACGGGCGGCCGGTGCATTTTGCTTGTGTTTTGTGGAAGTAAGCTTCATAATTATGTGTACACGAGTAATTTTTTTATCACCCTGGATAATTTTAGGGATTATTCTACTCATGAAAACAAACAACTTTTATGATGGGACCAAAACTGAAATCGCGAGAAAAGGAATCAGCTGTTCCATACATTTTGATTAAATATTTTTGCACTTTTGTATGGAACAGCAAATTTTTTTCGCGATCTATATCTCTTTATATATATCTCCATTTCTCACAATGGCTGCATTTAGCCTAACTAATCGCTAAGTCATCGATTACTTGTCTGATTGCTATTTTCGATAGATTCTGCTGAACGCGCTTTAGCGTTTTTCTGGTTTTGACATGACGAATGACAGCAACAAACACAAAATCACTACGTTTGACAGCCAATTGCAACTAATCGCTGCTTCTCATCGAAAATCAAATGCGATGGAAAAAATGGCGTCCGATTGCTGTAAATAGCTGTCAGTCATCGCATTTTTGTGTGCGTTCAGCAGATTATTTGTAATCGATTACTCATCGATGAGTTCTGATAAATGCGGCCAATGGGTTGGGTCACAACGTCAACGTCACTTCCGCCAAGTGACGTCTGATTCAATAAAATAAGCTTTAAGCCTCGGTATCATTTGTGCCATTGATGGCTTCTTATTTAGCATATCATCATCATCATCATCATCAGCCATTTAATGTCCCCACTGCTGGGGCACTGGCCTTCCTTATAGCATATACAAAATGTTAATGCAATAACCGAAAAGCCCATACACTCCAACTAATTTATTTTATATTTAATTGAATTCCATAAATATTTTTTTTTAAGAAACTTGCAAGAAACTCCTGCTCCTAGGTCTCCGTGACTTTCTGTCAAATTTTAAGCTCTGCCCTGACGTAAGAGAGCACGTGACGGGTCGCGAGCGTAGACAAACATTTTTAGAAGCGGCAAAAATGTAAACTATTTTTTTGATAAATTTAACCCCTTTTTTTTTTTTTTTTTTTTTTTTTTTTTTTTTTCCCGGGGGAAATGCCTTCGCATACCCCCCCGCCTGGGGAGACGAGGGAGTAACCCCTAACAAAAATGTGTGGAATCGATTCTATACTCTCGATTTTGATTAAACTATTTTCCTGTGTTGATAAGGCTGATGTTAAGTGGTGATAAGGCTGAAGGTGGAAGCGCACTACTCCCGGTATCCTCGCTAATAGTACTAACACGTTGTAGTTGCAGGCGAAGGGAAGGCGCGCTCGCACGGCGACCTGGGCCGCGGCACCACCGTGGTGACGTCACTGGTGGCCGGCGCCGCCGCCGGCGCGCTCGCCAAGAGCACCATCGCGCCGCTTGACCGCACCAAGATCAACTTCCAGACATCGTGAGTATTAACGCGCCGCTTGACCGCACCAAGATCAACTTCCAGACATCGTGAGTATTAACGCGCCGCTTGACCGCACCAAGATCAACTTCCAGACATCGTGAGTATTAACGCGCCGCTTGACCGCACCAAGATCAACTTCCAGACATCGTGAGTATTAACGCGCCGCTTGACCGCACCAAGATCAACTTCCAGACATCGTGAGTATTAACGCGCCGCTTGACCGCACCAAGATCAACTTCCAGACATCGTGAGTATTAACGCGCCGCTTGACCGCACCAAGATCAACTTCCAGACATCATGAGTATTCACGCGCCGCTTGACCGCACCAAGATCAACTTCCAGACATCGTGAGTATTAAGTATTATTGACCATATAGTTGCAGGCGACGGGAAGGCGCGCTCGCACGGCGATCACGAGACTTATTTCCGTAGCGCTCGAAATGAAAATCGAATACGAATTGAAAACTTATACGTCAACCAGTCGTCTACGAAATCGAATTCTATTACACCTGTTTTCATGCATTTTTGTAGCATTCGAAATCTGTATTGCCAATAAATTAATACCCTTTAATTGTTGAAAAAATGGAAAATGAAGTATTTAAAAAAAACGACCTGTCCCACAACCAGCTCCGATGGGACTCGAACCCACGACCTTTCCTTATCCGGGCGACTGCTCTAACCACTAAGCTACGGAGTCGTTAGAACGACTTCGTAGCAGCATAAAAATTGTATTGTGAATGCAAAAAAGTAAAAATTTAAATATCCTTAAAAAAATATAGCAAAATGAAAACACAAACACTTGTCATATGATTGTCAGTGACGACATTTTGCGGCCACAGACTAATAAAGATGATGAATTCTACTAGTAGTAATTCTGCAACGAGTGGGTCTGACCACTCGTTGCAGAATCATAGGTGTGATTATTAGTGGTATATGAATGTGTATGTAAAAATTCAGCCCCGTTCTTTCCAGCCAAACCCCCTACTCCTGGCGGGCAGCAGTCGACTTCCTCGTCCGCAGCGCGCGCTCCGAAGGCATGCTCGCGTTGTGGCGCGGGAACTCCGCCACCATGGCGCGGATTGTTCCCTACGCCGCCATACAGTTCACCGCGCACGAGCAATGGAAGCGAGCGTTGGGAGTAGACACGCCGCAAGCAGCTCAGTAAGTAGAAATCACCTGCTAATATAAAATCATCTAAATAAACATCATTGCTAATTTAATAACTAAAGTATGCTCGCGCTGTGGCGTGGGAACTCAGCCACCATAGCGCGAATCGTCCCAAATTCCGTCATACAGTTCATCGCGTACGAGCAATGGAAATGAGCGTTAGGGGTAAACACGCCGCAAGCAACTCGGTAAGTAGAAATCACCTGCTAGTATACAATCATCTAAATAAACAACATTGCTTATTTAATAACTAAGGCATGCTAGCGTAGTGGCGGTGAAACTCAGCTACCATAGGGCGGATCATCTCAATTGCCGTCGTACAGTTAACCTCAAGCCGCGCAGTAAATAGCATTCACCGACTAAAATGCAATCATCTAAATACTACAACCTTGCATAGTTCCATAAGGCATGCTCACGTTATGGCGCGGTAACTCAGTGACCATAGCGCGGATCATCCCAAACGCCGCCATACAGTTTACAGCGCACGAGCAATGGAAGCGAGCGTTGGGTGTCGATACACCGCAAGCCACCGCAGTGAGCATACCTTATTGTCATCATAGATTTCTTCCAGATAGACGCTTGAATAAACCACATTACGAGTAAAATTCGCTGAAAAATATTAAAGCGGAGAGAAGTCTTCTTATTTGAATTAGCTCGTTCATTATTTACACCAATTGAACCAGGATCGAAAAGTGCAGGACAGGGCTTGCCTGCAGCTTGTCGTCGGTTTAAGGTTCACCCACATGAGTCGCACTAGTTCTCACATATAACTTCTTTGCGTAAAGCATGAATAAATTATTTTTATTCACATTTTGAACGTTTTACTAGCTAGTCGTTTTGCATTATGGACGTTTTACTAGCAAGTCGTTTTGCCACTCTAGACATTGTCACCTAACAGACGTTTTAACATGTGGACGTTCTGCAAACAATGACATATTCCCTTATAGTCCTTCTGATTCGGAAGGAAATTTCTGAGTTACGACTTTATTGTGATGTTTAGCCCTTTTCTCACATTTCTTTTCTCTCCTTCCAGGGAGAACAAAATCCTTCACCTGTGCGCGGGCTCGCTAGCGGGCGTGACGTCACAATCGGCCACGTACCCATTGGACATGGCGCGAGCTAGGATGGCCGTCACCAACGCCACGGAGTACAGAACGTTGTTAGCGGTGTTTACGAGAGTGTTAAATGAGGAAGGCGCTAGAGCGTTGTACAGGTGAGTTGGCTGAACCCGTGTGACTGAGTCGGGTGAGTGTCCGGGTGAGTCGAGTGTCCTTTAAAGATATGGTATGCCCTAAGAGCATGACCATCATTATATCACGCGATACGAAACAGCACATCATGCTGTCTTGCTTACCCCGCTAAGGTGTAAGCAAGACATAGGCTCTTTGAGCGTTGTACAGGTGAGTTGGCTGAACCCGTGTGACTGAGTCGGGTGAGTGTCCGGGTGAGTCGAGTGCCCTTTTGAACCCGTGTGACTGAGTCGGGTGAGTGTCCGGGTGAGTCGAGTGCCCTTTTGAACCCGTGTGACTGAGTCGGGTGAGTGTCCGGGTGAGTCGAGTGCCCTTTTGAACCCGTGTGACTGAGTCGGGTGAGTGTCCGGGTGAGTCGAGTGCCCTTTTGAACCCGTGTGACTGAGTCGGGTGAGTGTCCGGGTGAGTCGAGTGTCCTTTAAAGATATGCTATGCCCTAAGAGCATGACCATCATTATATCACGCGATACGAAACAGCACATCATGCTGTCTTGTCTTGTCAAAATCACAAATTAATTTACAAAAAGTCAAAACAGAACGTTACTTACAAATTTAAAGATCAACTAAACTTACCTGTGAATAACAGGTTTTTAAACAATTTAATACTTAACAAAATAATTTCTGAGATTTAAAAATTTATCGAAACAGATAAAATATAATTGACAACTATACACAAAACAATGTCATGGCAACGACATGACATTTTTAATATTATTTTTCAGACTTATAAAAATTTGACAAATAGTTTCGAATTATTTATTTATTTATTTATTTATTTATTTAGGTAACAAACAGTCATTTACAAATTTTGAGTAAAAAAAAAAAAGACATAAAAAGACCTTATAGTACCATAACTTAATACAATCAATACTAATCATGCAAGATCGTGTCGGATGCTAACATCTTTAGAAAAGTACCGAACAAAAGAAAATAAAAACAAATGATAAATATAACTAGACATAACAAAAATAAACATTTAAAATATTAAATACAATGTGAAACCTAAAGCTACCCACTACATAATACAGATAACTTATGCAAAAGAAATAAATAAAAAGGAAAATGCTAAACAGCCTGCATCAGTTCACCTACTTTTCTTCTAAATGAGTGCAATGAGTTTCCAAAAATATCAACTTCATTCAGAACATTATTATATAAATTACAAGATCGTCTGAAAAAGGTATTTTTAGCATAGTTTGTATGACAAAATGGTATATGGAAAGAATGCTTTGAACGTGAAGAGATACGAGGTACATTAAATGTTACTTTTTCTAAGAGATTTGATGAATCTATGTGGCTATTAATAATTTTATATAAAAAAATGATATCCAGACATTGACGTCTTGAAGACAGTGACTGTAGATTATGTTTTTTCGCGCTTTCATCGTAATTATTGAAACGAGAACCGGAGCGATAATCTAAGGATTTTAAAAATTTCTTTTGAACCCGCTCTACTCTATCTTTGTGCACTATGTACTGGGGACTCCACACAACACTTCCGAATTCCAAAATACTACGCACAAACGCGTTGTATAATATTTTAAGAGTACGAGCCTTTCTAAAAGGTTTTCCTAAACGGAGGATAAGACCCAACTGTTTAAAAGCTTTAGATACTATATTATCAACGTGCAAGTTAAAACTTAATTTGTGATCAATTGTCACACCCAAATCACAAACAGCATGCACACGACCAACTATACGGTTCGATAGACTGTAATCAAATGTGAGAGGATTGTTTTTACGATTAAAACTGATAACGTAACACTTATCTAAATTTAGAGGTAGGCAATTGAGTCTGCAGTAACGTTCAAATCTATGCAAATCTTGTTGTAACAGCGCGCAGTCATCATTAGTTCGAACAATTCGATAAATTTTTGTGTCATCTGCATATAGCAGATGGTGAGAGTTGATGAAACATGCACTGACATCGTTAATATATAACGAAAAGAGAAAAGGACCCAAGTGGGACCCCTGCGGGACCCCCGATGGAATATTCAAAAATCTAGATCGGTATCCCTTGAGTGCGACTGCTTGACAGCGGTTGCTGATGTAAGATGCAACCCATCTAAGAAGATCGCCATGCATACCGACTCTCGAAAGCTTATCAATGAGTTGTAAATGATTAATTTTGTCAAATGCCTTCGAAAAGTCGGCATTATATGTCGTCGAATTATATGAAAGGAGGACAGTAGCGAGCGACGCAACGCTACAGTATTCGATTTTGACCGCGCGCAGACTTGTCTGGCGTGCACTGCAGTGTAGTGACTGGGTCGGGGGGGGGGGGGGGGGGGTACCGATTTCAGATCCAAAGATCCCAAAAAAAAAAAATCAGTTAAATTATTATAAGTCATATGTGAACGTCTATATAATACATTTATATAATATCATTTTGTATTTCATTTCCTATTTTTTTAATAGATCCATCAACATTTATTACATTTTGGGTTATGCTTATATAAAATATTATCTAATTATTACTGCAAATGTATAAAAAATTATCTTTAAGTCGTTATCACGTCAAAAAATATCTAGTAGTTAATAAAGTAATTTAACACTAAATAAAATGATACAAATTTGATTTATTTCATTGTATCTCAGGGGATACCCAGCGACGGTGATGGGCGTGATCCCGTACGCCGGCGTGTCCTTCTTCACGTACGACACACTCAAGCAGATATACTACGGTGAGCATCTAGCTTTAATACTGTATAGTCACGAGCAATAATACGTGTACAATATAGAACTTAACTATGCATTATGTGCCTCTGACTGAAGTCATTCAAATTAAACTATACATTATGGGCTGGTCTAGGTGTTTTCTATGTATATTAAGTATGTGTTTACAAACAAAAAGTATTTAAGTATATATTTATCCGTTATCAAGTTTTCCATGATACAGTTTCTTAATGAAATTAAAATGGGCTTAGATAATTGGTGTGAATGTAAGAAGTTATTAATTAATTTATTCATTTAATTATGTGCATCTGACTGAAGTCATTCAAATTAAACTATACATTCTGTGCCTCTGACTGAAGTCATTCAAATTAAACTATACATTATGTGCATCTGACTGAAGTCATTCAAATTAAACTATACATTATGTGCATCTGACTGAAGTCATTCAAATTAAACTATACATTATGTGCCTCTGACTGAAGTCATTCAAATTAAACTATACATTATGTGCCTCTGACTGAAGTCGTTCAAATTAAACTATACATTATGTGCCTCTGACTGAAGTCATTCAAATTAAACTATACATTATGTGCCTCTGACTGAAGTCATTCAAATTAAACTATACATTATGTGCCTCTGACTGAAGTCATTCAAATTAAACTATACATTATGTGCCTCTGACTGAAGTCATTCAAATTAAACTATACATTATGTGCCCCTGACTGAAGTCATTCAAATTAAATTAGGCGTAGCTTCATTGATGTTCATAAGTGTTGTTAAACAAACCTAAATTGAATAAACGAAATTGAATTTTGTATTTTTTTACAAGCTTTTATTTAACTTGCAGTGTATGTATGTATGCATGTCCGTTCGTCAAATCTTGCGAGCTAAATTTGACCCACTTTCCAATGTCCGATTGAGCTGAAATTTGGAATTTACCTTTAGTTCCGATGACAATGCAATTAAATATATAATCAGTATAGTTATCAATTCAGAATGATAATGATATATGAAGGTCTCATTTTTTTTCAACCCGATTTTAGGACAAACTAGTTTTTCCTAGGCCAAACTAGTTCATCGCGTTGACATTTCAGAGAGCGACTTTGCCTCGGAAGACCTGTAGATGTAGAACATGACACAAAAAAAATAACCACCATTTTAACCAATCACGTGTTCTACAGGACTTCCGAGGCAAACTCGCTCTCTGAAATGTCAACGCGATGAACTAGTTTGGCCTAGGAAAAACTAGTTTGTCCTGAAATCTGGTTTGGCCGGTAAAATATATACAGTATTTTAAAAAACTTTTAGCCCAAACAAAGTTCCAAAGTCAAAAATTGTGTTCCAAACATTTCCCTCTATATCTCTTCGTTGACTAGGCTAAACTTGATATAATATATTAAAAAAAAATAACTTTCGCCGTAATTCAATTCACATCTTAGATTTCTGCGCGAACTGTTCATTTAAATAAAACACTTTCTCGGATTTTGCACGCATTTATTTAACAACTTGTTTAAATTTGCTTGTTACAAAATAAAAAGAAAAATTATTATTTTTGCACATTTTGGATAATTTTTTTATCTGGATGTGGCAAGTCGGAATACTCTTTGGTCATGTCAAGAAACGTTGCTGTTTGATTTTCTTGATTGCTGTTTGGGTGTTTTAATACAATATCTATTGTATAATTAGTGCATATAGATACGTGATCATTGTTGGAAATTACTTATGAAACCTTGGATCTCGAAAGATTTGGATTCCCGAAGGAGGAACACTGCGTCAGCGATGGATTCGTGCGATACCTCGAGCCGACTGGGAGCTTACAACATCGTGACTGTGATATAGTTAAAATAAAACAACCCTTAGTTATGTACGCGTATTATTTGATTTTAAGGCGCTATAATTAGGAATTCATCTCATCTCATGCATACAAGAAATTAGGATTACATTTTACTTACACTTTAGTCCTTAGACTAAAGTTTTTATAGGTCTTTTTCTTTATAAGCCCGTTGCATTGGCAAATCCAGGTGATTTCTGTGGGTATTTGATAAGAAAAAGTGATGTGATACAAGGCCTTGTCCAGTGATGTGATACAAAGCTTTCGCCAAGGCCAGATTTGGTGTAGCTTTTTTGATTTTTTGATTTGATTTGATTTTGATTTGGTACGAACGTGTGTAGCACGGATTACCTATATTTGCTTTACAGCAAAGTTCGTCCGCACCAAATCGGCGGTTAGGTCTGGTCTGGACGTGTGTAGCGGCTATAAGAACTAACGAACGAACTTTAAAAAGAAGCAAAAAACGCGAAGTTGCTTTAATCAGACCCTACTAGGTGTCACTTCACTACATAGTATATCACTACATAGTATAAAACAAAGTCGCTTTCTCTGTCCCTATGTCCCTTTGTATGCTTAAATCTTTGAAACTACGCAACGGATTTTGATGCGTTTTTTTAATAGATAGAGTGATTCAAGAGGAAGGTTTATATGTACTTTTTATCCCGATATTCCCACGGGAACGGGAACCACGCGGGTGAAACCGCGGGCGGCCGCTAGTTGCACATAAATAGTTCACTAAAGTCAACGACAGATGGCTCCAAGTTAATACAACCATAGTCTACCTACAGAAAAGAAATATCCTTTTTTTCTTTATGTAAGTACTATGTTTATCAACTTTGATAGAAACTTAAATGTGTCTTGTTCTTTAGTATTTATTTTTTAAATACTTACTAAAATTTACAACTGAAAATCAGCGTTTGCTTGCGTTGCAAGACAAGTAATATGACGCTGAGCTGCGACCATTGAGTAGGTACTGCTGCGGCACGGCACACACACATTTTTATTTGGAACTTTTTGTCTTATTGAGTCTAATTTGTGTTTTCTATTCTTGTTCGTAATACAGTGCTACCTTCTCTTATACCTATGTGAATATGCCTTGTATTTAATGAATACTTATGTGTGTGTCTATAGTAAGAATCTACAATCTCTATTTGGTGGTAAAATATATATAAGGTCCTTCCTAAATAGTGCACATAATTTTAAGGGGTCAATGTACTCACGCATACAAAGAGTTATTACTATGGTACCAACATTGGAAACGCGAAAAAAAAATCAGCTGTTCCATAGAAAACTTTAAATCGAATAGATCAAAATGTATAGAACAGCTGATTTTTTTTCTTAAAAACTGAAACATGTCCAATAACTAAAAATACAAAAATAAATTATATTTAAAAAAACCTTTTATTTAAAATCAAGCTTTTATTCAAATGTCCTAAAAATAATAAAATAAACTGTGTATCAAGTCAAATCCAACAAACTTATTACATTTGTTCGGTGCTACGCAAACGAACAGCTCAGCAAAAACGCATTTTATGCAATTTACATATAATAATTTCATCACTCAATTAACGTCAGTACGTCAACAGCTACCATTCGCGCGTCGCGTGCTCATTATAACCATTTAACCATTTTAAACCATTTTCGTAGGAATAATTAGATTAACCAGTTTTAGTAATAATTAACTTAGTGACTTTTTACCATTTGTTTTTATAGTGTTTTATGTTGACAAAAATTATATTAATTTAAAGTGACTCTCGATCTTCTTATTTACTACGATAACAAAGGTCGGCTGCAGCTAACCATCGTTCGCAGTCCCAAACCTTTTCATGGTCCTTCGAGAATAAGGGCTTCGGTTCGCGATTTATTAGACAATTATTTATCGTGAAATCAAAGACCTACCAAACCAACCAGTGCCTATTGGTGAACAGTGCTAACCAAAAGGATTGCAGTGACTTGGATTGCTTTTCTTGTAAGCAGAGTAAGGCGAAATTAAGGTCAGATCTTACCATTTTATTTCTCTATTTTCATCGTAACCATAACCAGAACCATGGAGAATTTATTTACCAACCAAACTGAGATCTTTGAATCTCTGAAAAAGTTATTAACCAACATCAAGAAAGATGGGACAGACAGGAAAACCAGGGATTATTGTAAGCGGAAAGTAGAGTTGCTGGAGAATTACTGGAGTGAGTACCAACAGAACCATAAAAGAATGTGTGAGATTGCGGAATTTGACCATGTGTATTTTACCAAAAGTTGTTACGATACAGCGGAAGAGCTATATTTGACCATTAGAGACCTACTTAGTAAGATTCTCGAACAGGTATCGCAGCAGCAACAACGTGAGCCAGGAGCGCAGGTGCAGCAGAGCGTAACCCCTCGTAAAGTAGAAATTGCAGAGGTAGGTCGTGGCTCGGTAACGGTCCCGAGTCAACGTCAACCACCACATGTTGACATGTCAAGCAGGAGTACCAAATTAGCCGACATGATCAAGAAACAAACCATAAATTTCAAGGCGTTTATGCGAACGGTAAGCTCCATAGATGTAGAAAGCTTAAAAAATCGCTGGGAGTTTGAAGATGCCCTAAGATCGCTTCAGACTCGTTGGAGTACCATTGATAACTTGCATTGGGAGATAGAAGGCGAAACCGTAGGAGATGAAGAAGTATACCAGGCGCAATTTACGAGGTATGAAAAAATATTTAATGACCTAAAAAGATCAATAAATACCAATATGTGTTCTGTATCGCATCGTGATAAGTCGACGCCAAAATTAGACATACCAGTCTTTAGCGGTAATTACCACCATTGGATCCCGTTTAAAGATTTGTTCACTGAAACCATTCACAGGAATCCGTCTTTAAGTAATGCACAGAAAATGCAGTTTTTAAAAAGTAAGGTGACCGGAGAAGCCGAGCGTCTCATCCATCATCTTCAAATCAGCTCAGATAACTACGAAGTGTGCTGGGAGTTATTAAACCATCGTTACGGAAATAAGAGACTTATATTTACATCGTATCTCAATACCTTACTAGGGCTGCCAATCATTCAACAACAGTCACTGAATATGATTAAAAAGCTCCATGATGTGGCGAAAGAATGTTTGCATGCAATAAAAAATTTGGGAGTAGATATCACCAGCTGGGATCCTTTATTAGTACACTTGTTAGCGCAGAAACTGGATAGCGAATCCTTTACAGAATATGTCGAGTCCACAAAAAACCCGAGGGAGTTGCCTGTACTTCAAGAATTTTTATATTATTTAGAAAGTAAATTTACCACATTAGAGGCTTCCAAGCGCAAACAAGAACCAAATTTGGCCAAGGGAACTACGTACAATCATAACCAAGTATCACAACCAAATTTTTCATACAACCAAAAACCAAATTATAATCATCAGTATATGAATTATAATTCGCAGAAAACCAATACCAGTAACGTCAGAGCTATGAAATCATTACATGTAGCGAGGTCGATTACCTGCATATTGTGTAATGCTGACCACGGGTTATGGCAGTGTTACAGATTTTTGCAAATGCCTGACGAGCAAAAGCTAAAGTCCATTAACCAGCTGAACTGTTGTCATAATTGCTTAATTAACCATTTAAATAAACCATGTTTTTCTACCAAAAGATGTCGAAAATGCCTCGGTAGGCATAATTCGTTGTTGCATGATGCTATTATGACTAAGCAACAACAAAATGTGACAGCGAAACCGAACTCGAACTCGAACCAAAAACCAAACGCGAACAATCCTGTAAACAAGGATCGCGCCTCCACTTCTAGTCACGTGTCCTGGGATGACATGTCGGAGATACTTTTAGCCACCGCATTGGTCAACATCACAGGATCAGACGGGACTCAGCATACCATGAGAGCCTTAATTGATCAAGGATCTCAAATTTCTCTTATAAATGAGCAGTCAGCACAACTTTTGGGAATAAAAAGAAACCATTGTAGAGGAGTAATATATGGAGTAGGTGAAAAGGAGAATAATTGTAAGGGAATGCTAAATGTTAAAATACAATCCACATATAATGATTTTTATATGGATATTAATGTAATAATAATGAATAACTTAATAAAAAGTTTACCAAATAAAACTTTTATTAAGCCTTCTTGGTCTCATACCAGAAACATAAACCTGGCTGACCCAGAGTTTTATATAAGTAGGCCAGTTGACTTGCTTCTCGGAGCAGATGTTTATAGTAAAATAATGTTGGGAGGTATTTTACATGGAGAAAATGAAAACCAACCAATCGCGCAACAGACGCAGTTAGGATGGCTGTTGTGCGGGTCAATGCAACCAGTTTACCATTGCAACGTCATTCTTCACAACACAGATGATCTGTCTCGATTTTGGGAGAATGAAGAGATAAACCAGCAAGTCGAAATCTCAAATGAAGGCCACGAGTGCTTACAGTACTTTTTATCGACCACCAAGAGGTTAGAAGACGGAACGTATGAGGTTAGACTACCATTTAATAAGGATTTAAAAGAAAAATTAGGATCGACTAAAGAAAAGGCATTAGCGCAGTTTAGAAACCTCGAAAAGAAATTAGGAAAAAACGAAACCATTAAATTAGAATACCATTCGTTTATAAAAGAATACTATAATATGAATCATATGATACCAGCAACGAACTTGACACCAGAGAGTTATTTACCGCACCATGCTGTTACGCGAGAGGACTCTACCACTACTAAATTAAGAGTCGTTTTTAATGCGTCCGCCAAGTCATCGACGGGGTACAGTCTTAATGACGTCTTGTACAGAGGACCGAATCTACAACAAGACATTCAGGGACTAATTATAAAATGGAGACAATACCAGTTTGTTTTTTCGGCTGATATTGAGAAAATGTACAGAATGATTCGAGTGCATAGTGAAGATCAGACATACCAAAAGATATTATGGAGAGAGTCCTTGAACCAACCCATTTTACCATACCAGTTGACCACGATTTCCTACGGTATGAAACCGGCACCATTTTTGGCTATGATGTGTTTAAAACAATTAGCGGTGGACGAAAAAGATAATTTCCCAAACGCAGCGCTAGCCTTAGAAAATAATTTTTATATGGATGATTTTTGCGGAGGTCAACACAATATTAATTCGGCTATATTGTTGAGAGATGAATTGATACAGTTATTACGTTCAGCTGGATTTAACTTAAGGAAATGGACAGCAAATGACCCACAGCTTTTAGAGGACTTGGACATTACACTTCGTAACCAGAAAACATACGAGTTTAAGGAAATAAGCTCCTCGAAGACGTTAGGATTAAGTTGGGACCCGCAAACAGACAAATTTACCTTTCAGTCAATGATTAACCATATTTCACCATCAAAACCAACAAAAAGATCTCTCCTCTCCGATATTTCTAAGCTTTTTGACCCCCTGGGGTGGCTTACCCCTCTGAGCACCAAACTGAAAATCCTTTTTCAAAAAGTATGGTTATGTGATTTGAAATGGGATGATACATTACCAGACGAAATAAATAGTGAATGGAGTAAGTTGAAAAATGACTTAGCGAAAATAAATACCATTGAAGTAAGTAGATGGCTGGGGATCAAAGAAAACCAAGATGTACAGTTGCATGGATTCTGTGATGCGTCCAAAAAGGCTTATGCGGCAGTAATTTACTGTAAAATTACTTGCGACAATGACGTCACCATAACACTAGTAGCGGCAAAGGCCAGACTAGTACCAGTTAGTAAAGCAATATCGATTCCCAGGTTAGAGTTAATGGGAGCGAAATTGCTGTCGGAACTAATGACCAAAGTAAGGGATTGTCTACCAAATTATACCATACACGCTTATGCCTGGACTGACTCTACTGCAGTCCTGGGGTGGTTGCAGGGAGACGTAGCTCGTTGGAATACCTTTGTGGCAAATCGTGTCAAAGACATTAAATTATCTTTACCATCAAACCAGTGGCGCTATGTAAAAACAGACGAAAATCCCGCTGACTGCGCAACCCGTGGCTTAAACACTAAACAGTTAAAAGAGCACGAACTATGGTGGCAAGGACCGGCATGGCTTCCATCATTAACCATAACAAACGAAGAAAAAACCAGTTACGAAACTAATTTAGAAATAAAGAAATCTACATTGAAACAGGCAAATGCCGTAACTATCGAGCCAAATAATATCATGTTAAATATTATAATTTATTTATTGAATACCTACAGTTCATTTAATAAAATCATACGCTATTTTGCGCGAATACTCCGATTACCTACTTACAAAAAGTTTATTCACCTTCCATACCTCACCTTACATGAACTACGTAACGCAAAACTGCTGATCATTAAAAATATACAACAATTAGAATTATCTGATGACATACAATACTTCCAGAAACACGGAAAAGTGCATTCTAAAAGTAAAATATTGAATCTTAATCCAATATTAGACCAAGATGGTGTTTTGCGTGTCGGCGGGAGATTGAGAAACGCTGACATCAGTTTGGATGCAAAACATCCTATAATTTTACCATCGAACCATCGCCTTACCATGTTGATCATACAGCAGGCTCACGAATTAACATTTCATGGAGGAGCTCGGCTTACGTTGGCAAATTTAAGACAAAAATATTGGCTCATGAACGGTTATATGACAGTTAAAAAGTTTATAAGGCAATGCGTTACATGTAGAAAACAAAACCCAATTAAGCAATACCAGCTAATGGGCGATTTACCAGCATCCCGGATTCAGCCAGAGAAAGCTTTTTATCACTGTGGTGTCGATTACACAGGTTTTGTAGAAGTGAAAGCGAACAAAGGGCGCGGAATAAAGACAACCAAAGGATACATTGCGCTCTTTATATGCATGACCACCAAAGCTGTTCATTTAGAGCTCGTCTCTGATTTAAGCAGCTCAGCTTTTTTAGCAGCTTTAGCCAGACTGTCAGCTCGTCGGGGAACACCACGGCACATATATAGCGACAATGGCACCAATTTTGTAGGGGCAAACCGAGTTATTCAAGAAGAGTTATACCAGTTACAACAAGTATTCAATGAAAGCTTTTTATCTGAGGTCAACGAATTAGGTATCGAGTGGCATTTTAATGCCCCTTCATGGCCAAATTCAGGAGGTTTGTGGGAAAGGGCAATCCGTAGCCTGAAGCACCATCTGAAACGAGTAGTAGGAAATCAAAAACTAACGTTTGAGGAGTATTCAACACTTTTATCAAAATTAGAAGCTTGCTTAAATTCCCGCCCTTTGTGCTCGCTCTCCGAGGACCCAGAAGATCTCGATATATTAACACCAGCTCATTTTTTAACTGCAAGACCAGGGTCAACCATAATCGAAACGGAAAAGGATGCCCGAACCAGATGGCATTTAATTTCGAAATTATTTCAGGATCTGTGGAATAAGTGGAAAATTGAATATTTAACACAATTATCTGCCAGAAATAAATGGAGAGTAGCCCAAAGAAACATAACCCTACACGATCTCGTCATGATACAGGATGAAAACTTACCGCCTGGGAAGTGGGCAATGGGTCGTGTTATAGAATTGCACCCCGGAGACGACGGCCTTGTTAGGGTTGTCACATTAAAAACTAAGAATGGTATTATGAAACGACCTGTTGTTAAGTTATCCATCTTGCCAGTTTACCAGAATACCACAGAAATCCCACCTACAAAGCAACCAGAACAGGAAGAAAAACCAAAACCAGAAAAAAGAAAAGGAGGCATCAGAAAAACTACTTTTACAACCATAGCAACAGCGTTGATATTTTTTATGTCGCTATTATCACCAGTAAACGGAGCCGAAACCATCCAAAGCCTGCCCAGCAACCAAAGTTTGTATTTTGACCCAGTAACCAAAATGCAAATAATAAGAGATACGTGGACTATGGTAGTATACTACGACCTACAACCATACTGGTCAGGCCTGGATACATTTAAGAAAATGTCGCATTATCTTGAAACACTTTGTACAACCATTGATAAACAAAGTCATTGTAATTTAATTATAACACAATTAGCGCACGAGTACCAGGAAATACATTACTACAATGAGCTTTTACTTACGCAGCATTTTAATGTTCACGACAGACAGCGCCGGCGCCGCCGGCGCCGAGGCGTGTTTGACGGTGTCGGATATCTGGCTAATGACTTGTTCGGTGTATTGGACTCTCGATTTGCAAGGAAATATAGTCATGATATTGCAACCATACAGAGAAACGAAAACCATATAGTTGAATTATACAAAAACCAAACTTCAATTATTGAAGCCGAATTTAATCTAATGAAGAAAATGGAGGCTACTGTTTATAAACAACATATGATCGTTAGTAAAAAGTTAAAAGAATTACAAGCATCTAGTAACTTACTTCAATTGGAAATATTAAACATATCATATGTCCAGGAATTTACGCTGTCTGCCATGGCTGGTAACAGTTTGCTGCAAAATATAAAGAGATTGCAAGATACAATGCTCGATACGATAACAGACATATACCATGGTCAAATTAGTTTACATTTGTTAACTCCCGATCGAATAAAAAAGGAGCTTCATGTTATTTATGCACATTTGCCTGGAGAACTCACATTACCAATTAACAATATGGACACAGATCTAAAATACATTTACAAATTATTAAAAGTGAAAGCTCGAGTTACCTTCAACTACCTATTAGTTGAAATAGTCTTTCCGTTGATTGATAGAGAAAATTATCAGTTATATAAACTCATACCAATTCCACATCAAATAGATAACAACATGGTCACCCTACAGCCCTTATCAGAGTACGTAGCGGTGAACTTCCGCAAAGATGCATTCTTTACCATTACGCTAGCCGAAGTAAACGCATGCTTACATAATGGAGCTGCAATAATGTGTCGGGTACCTAAACCGATCTTGACTTGGAAAAACGATGAAAGTTTTTGTGAAAAAACTCTAAATAACCAGAAATGTCAGTTTAATAATGCGCCGTGCCAAAACAGATGGATAGAATTACACTCGTCACAACAACAACTATATTTTTGTTGCGACGTTTATACAATTAAAATTATTTGTAACGACCTAGTAACAATGCGTCATTTGACAGGCGCCGGGTTCATTGGCACGGACTCGAACTGCATTATTAAAGGCAAAGATTTTACGTTGCACTTTTCGAATTCAATGACGAACCAAATTAACTATTCACCAAGTATTTATCAACCAGAAATAAACCAGATCAACCACATAGTAAACTTACACATTCCAATAGAAAACAGCACTGTACCAAATATAGCTAATTTAAATGCTTCTCTGATGAATCTAGAAAAGATGATCGATAACTTAAAGAGTAGCAAGATTGCAATTGAAGATCTATCCCCACATGATATTCATCAGTACAGTATTATGTATGTGCTCGTAGCAGTCGTGTTGGGTATTGGGATCTTTTGGATTTGGAGGAAACGTCGGTGCTGCTTAGGATCATCTCGTCGTCGGGAAAGGCGACCCCGCGGGGGGGAGGAGCTCGAGCTGCAGACGGTGGCCCCGTCGCTGCCGCTCAGGCCCACACCACAACCAGCGGAACCAGTTTATAGTGTAGTGCAATCGCGAAAGCAGAGTACAGCTGACCGTCAGCTGAGTGTCAGTGAATTAGATCAGGCTAGTCGTGCTAGTGCTACTCGTTTGCAAACTTTGTCTAATCGGTGGCCCAGTGTTAAACGTGTGGTAAATAAAGACCAAAAACCAAGTGTTTCTATAGTGGAAGACTCTTTAGCTTAACTTGTTAAATTTTATTTTTTTATAACCAATTATGTTATTTAAGTATCGTGCATACACTTGTTGTAGTTTTATAGCAATAACCTAATGTTAAATTTATAAGGCTTTGATATGTTACATTTATAAGAAGGCTTTGATGTCATTGCTTTTTAAATAAGTTTATTTACTTTAAGTTTTTTCTACCAGCTTCTTTATAAAATTTCACTGTTACCATCTCATCTTCATCTCAGCCGCGCGGGAGTATGTTCGGTGCTACGCAAACGAACAGCTCAGCAAAAACGCATTTTATGCAATTTACATATAATAATTTCATCACTCAATTAACGTCAGTACGTCAACAGCTACCATTCGCGCGTCGCGTGCTCATTATAACCATTTAACCATTTTAAACCATTTTCGTAGGAATAATTAGATTAACCAGTTTTAGTAATAATTAACTTAGTGACTTTTTACCATTTGTTTTTATAGTGTTTTATGTTGACAAAAATTATATTAATTTAAAGTGACTCTCGATCTTCTTATTTACTACGATAACAAAGGTCGGCTGCAGCTAACCATCGTTCGCAGTCCCAAACCTTTTCAACATTAAACAATTTATATGTTTTAAAAGCTTGTCGCGAGATTTTATTGTTACTGGGCCTGCACTAAACACAAATGCTTTAACTTATATTTGACATATGAAATTAAAGCGACAAGCTTTTAAAACATATAAATTGTTTAATGTAATAAGTTTGTTGGATTTGACTTGATACACAGTTTATTTTATTATTTTTAGGACATTTGAATAAAAGCTTGATTTTAAATAAAAGGTTTTTTTAAATATAATTTTTAACATAGTTCTATGTTGTTCTATGTTGTTTATATATTTTTGCTCGTGACTGTATCTACACCATCGAAATGAACATTGCAGATATTCATTCATAATCATAATCATATATTTTTTTAATGTTTTATGGGCTTGCTCTTGGCTTCACACTGAACCTTAATTCTTTAAGGCGCTACTCGGGAAACGTATGGACTTTTTTATTTAAAACTATAGGACGTTTACAGTTATAAAAATCTGGTAATAAGATATATATTTCTTCATACCTTTATCTAGAATCGTATAGTTTCAAAAACACGTTTTTTTTTATTTTTCCTCGACACTTTTTCTTTTCGAAAAGACTTCTAAAAATACGAAAATTCAAGATTATTCTTAAATGGGGTTACTTACACTATTGGAAATTAGTTTAATTAGTGGACACCAATAATATTTAGGATCGTATAGAAGCATTTTTTTAAATCGCTGTAGTTTTTTAATACGAAGTGATTTTGTGTTTTTTTTTGCCTAATTTGGTTTTTTTTAGGAAAAATTATGCTAAAGCGAGATAGCAATGAGAAAACGACGAGACCGATTTTGCCGATTACGCAAAAAAACACAAAATCGCTACGTATTCAAAAACTATAGCGAGTTTAAAAAAATGCTTCTATACGATCCTAAATATTATTGGTGTCCACTAATTTAACCAATTTTCAATAGTATATGTATCCCCATTTAAGAATAATCTTGATATTTCTTATTTTTTAAAAGTATTTTCGTAAATAAAAAGTGTCGAGCCAAAGTCATAAAATCGTGTTTCTGAAACTATACGATTCTAGATAAAGGTATGAAGAAATATATATCTTACTACCAGATATGTAACAACTGTAACCGTTCTATAGTTTTAAATAGAACTCCAGGAAGCGCCCCTGTCGCGTGCGCTTCGTACTATCAACCGTATCCATAAGGACACCGATTTGTTTTGTTGCTCTCTGGGCGAATTACAAAAGTAGCCCTATGGGTTATATGTTATTCTTAAGTGTTGTTGTGTTTGTTACTCATGTCATGTGTTTAAATTGTAAATAAGTAGCTTATTCTAGCGCATTGGGTACTTGTACCTGTAATGTTAGTTATAAGTTTTGTGTACAAATAAATAAATAAATAAATAAAAAATAACCAAAAAGTCCGTACTTTTTCCGAGTAGCGCCTTAACACGTTGTATACCTGTATTCCCAGACCGTTTCGACGGCAAGCGTAGCGCTATAACGAACATGTGTTTCGGCGGCGCCGCGGGGGCCGTCGCCCAGACGGCGTCCTACCCGCTGGACATCGTCCGGAGGCGGATGCAGACCGCCCGTCTGGGGGCCGACGGGAAGTATGTGTGCGGAACAATTCCGGACACTATCAGACACGTGTACAAGTAAGTTAAACAAATAAAAAGAAAAAAAAGAAAACATATAGAAAAAAAAGAAAATAAAATGAAAAATGAAGTATTTAGAAAAAATCGACCCAGCTGGTTGTGAGCTTGTGAGACGGGTCGATTTTTTCTAAATACTTCATTTTCCATTTTATTTTTCTTTTTTTTTCTATATTTTTTCTTTTTTTTCTTTTTTTTTCCATTTTTCAACCATAAAAATTGCATTGTGAATGCAAAAAAGTAAAAATTTAAATAAAAAAAAAGAAAAGAAGAAAAGTCGTTGTTCTCCGTTTCGACATCGTGTAAAGACGGATGCAGACCGCCCGCCTGGGGCCGGACGGGAAGTACGTGTGCGGGACTATTCCGGACACCATCAGACATGTGTACAAGTAAGTTGAACAAAAAAAAAAGAAAAAAGTGATAGGAAAAGAAGAAAATCGTTGTTCTCCGTTTCGACATCCCAGCTGGGGCCCGACGGGAAGTACGTGTGTGGGACTATCCCGAACACCATCAGACATGTGTACAAGTAAGTTTAACATAAAAAAAAAGAAAAAAAAAAATCGTTGTTCTCCGTTTCGATATTTTCCGGAGACGGATGCAGACGGCCCGCCTAGGACCGGACGGGAAGTACATGTCTTACGTTACGTGTGTACGCGGAACTATCCCGGACAACATTAGACTTGTGTACAAGTAAGATTTTTTTTTTTTTTTTTTTATAAAAAGAAAAAAAAATCGTTCTCCGTTTCGACATCGTGCGGATACGGATGCAGACGACCCGACTCGGACCGGACGGGCGATACGTGTGCGAGACCATTTCGGTCCGGAATCTCCGGAATTTCCGGACACTATCAGACATGTGTACAAGTAAGTTTAACAAAAAAAAAAGAAAAAAATCGTTCTCTGTTTCGTTATCCCAGCTGGGGCCCAACGGGAAGTACGTGTGTGGGACTATCCCGAACATCATCAGACATGTGTACTAGTAAGTTGAACAAAAAAAAAATGATTATTTTATCTATATTTTATTTTAAATGATTTAGTGTACAGTGCCCACAATCTTTTCTGTTACAGTGGCCAAAATGTGAAATGTACATAATCTAAACAATTAGGAAAACTGAACAAAAGGGGACATTTTAATTTTTAGTTTTTTGCATTCACAATTCAATTTTTATTATAGAAAAATGGAAAATGAAGTATTTAGAAAAACGACTCCGTAGCTCAGTGGTTAGAGCAGTCGCCCGGATAGCGAAAGGTCGTGGGTTCGAGTCCCATCGGAGCTGGTTGTGAGACGGGTCGATTTTTTCTAAAATACTTTACTTTCTATTTTTTTTCTCGCAGTTAATGGTAAAAAGTAGAGTATACAACTCGTGAAAAAAAAATTGTTCTCGGTCCTTGTATCTAGAATCCTTCGCTGCTCTTGGGATCGAACTTAGTCCCTCGAACTAAATTCCCATTTTTTTCATTTGTATAATCTACTATTCTGGTTTTTTTTCAGTTCTGAGGGCTGGCGTGGTTTCTTCAAAGGTCTCAGTATGAACTGGGTCAAAGGGCCCATCGCCGTGGGGATATCCTTCGCTACATACGATGCTATTAGAACAGCTCTTAGGGATCTAGCCGTGATCATGTCGTAGCGCGCTGTCTCGCTCACTCGCACAAGGATAGAGAGGGAAAGAGATAATAATAATGCACATACTGCAAGTCTGATATCACTCGCTCGCATATACAGGAAGAAAGATAGTAAGAATGCTCGTCAACTATACCTCCGAAACTTTGTAGATATCTTGTAGCGCGCTATCTCGCTCACATACGATTAGGTAGAGAGGGACAGCAATACGAAGACACATTCATGAAAGCTATAGTAGTTATAATTGGGTCAAAGGGCCATTGCAGTGGGGATATCCTTCGCTACATACGATGCTATTAGAACAGCTCTTAGGGATCTAGCCGTGATCATGTCGTAGCGCGCTATCTCGCTCACTCGCACCGGGAAAGAGAGGGATAGTAAGAATACTCGTCAACTATAACGCTTGGCGATATAATACACACTCATACTGATGTTTGGTCTCGCTTGCTCGTGTATAGAAAAAGAGAGATAGTAAGAATGCTCGTCGCATTTTCTTCGCCACATACGATGCTATAAGAACAGCTCTCAGAGACCTAGCTGTGATGATGTCATAGCGCTCTGTCTCGCTCACTCGTACCGGGAAAGAGAGGGATGACGTTATAAAACAAGCTCATACTGCAAGTAAAGTGTCGCATGCTCGCATATACAGGAAGAAAGATAGTAAGAATGCTCGTCAACTATACCTACGAAACTTATATCTTGTAGCGCGCTATCTCGCTCACATACGATTAGGTAGAGAGGGACAGCAATACGAGGGACACATTTATGAAAGCTATAGTAGTTATAACTGGGTGAAAGGCAGTGGGGATATCCTTCGCTACATACGACGCTATAAGAACAGCTCTTAGGGATCTGGCCGTAATAATGTCGTAGCGCACTGTCTCGCTCACTCGCACCGAGAACGAGAGGAAGAGAGATATAAAACACACTCATACTGCAGGTATAGTCTCACTCATTCACATATAGAAGGAAACAGACAGTTATAAAGCTCGTCAACTATAACCCTTAATGGATAGCATTCCGAAACTTAGCATCTTATAGCGCGCTATCTCGCTCACATACGACTAGGTAGAGAGGGACAACAATACGGGGACACATTTATGAAAGCTATAGTAGTTATAATTGGGTCAAAGGCCCCATCGCAGTGGGGATATCCTTCGCTACATACGATGCTATAAGAACAGCTCTTAGGGATCTAGCCGTGATCATGTCGTAGCGCGCTATCTCGCTCACTCGCACCGGGAAAAAGAGGGACAGTGAAATTTACCATCACCCGCGACGATAACTCGCTCACTCTGAACAAGAAAGAGAAGGACGATAAGAATGAACTTAAGAAAATCTGTCTTTAGAGAAACTTAGCTCTCATTCTGTCGTAGTGTGTTATCTCTCTCACTCATACATAACGAGAGAGGGACAGCGATAAAGCCCGCTTACTAGGTTGCCATAAGAACGAGACTTCATCTTTATGATTTCGTAGCGTGCTATCTCACTCACTCGTAGCGAGTAAAAGGGAGACGGTGATAAAGACTCGCAGCTGGATAAAGGAGAGCGGCGATATAGCTTGCTAGTTCGCTCACTTGCACCGGGAGAGAAGAATACGGCGATATACGATCAGAGAACCTCGCGTAAATGAAATGAAATGAAATGAAATGAAATGAAATGAAATGAAATGAAATGAAATGAAAATGAAATGAAAATGAAATGAAAATGAAATGAAAATGAAATGAAAATGAAATGAAAATGAAATGAAAATGAAATGAAAATGAAATGAAAATGAAATGAAATGAAATGAAAATGAAATGAAATAGCTATAGTACTGCGCTATAGTACTGCGGTGAGGAATCCAACACTCATACTCTCGCAGCTTGCTAGCTCGCTCACTCGTACTGGAAGAGAAAGAGACAGTGACAGCTACGATAAAAAAAAATGTTTTGTTATTTATTTTTATACTTATAAGTTACACGCAATATACATAATTATTTATACATAGATACTTAGATATTTTTAATGTTCATACATCGATCAAAAATACCACTCTATGACGCCCCATTTTCGTTCAGGTATCATGAAATAATTGCACCCTGTATATTCTAAGTTGAATGAGTAAACTTCACTAGTGCGATCTAAGTTTTCATCTCAATCAATGGCGCCCATACAAGTTGGTTGTCAACGCCATCTGTTGACACGGTGCAGATGCTTGGTGTTGGTTATGTGCAGCGGCGTCTAGATGTCGCCACGAGTTCATTGCATGATTTAAATCAAAGAATGTGAGAATGACAATAAAAATACCTATATTTATAATTACTACTTTTGTACGTATTAACTTTGTAAGAAGTATATTGGAAGTAAACTAAATCAAATCAGATTATCCTTATAACCTTTTGGATCACGGTCGGCTATAGCCGACAAAATGAAAACATGCCCAAAACAAAAAAAAATACTTGAATTTCTTGATTTCTTAAATTTTTTTGGTAGATTTTTTTTGTTGCATAATAATTGCATTGTGAATGCAAAAAAGTAAAAATTTATAAAAATTATTGTCGGCTGACGACCGACGGTGGCGTGTTGGGCACGTTTGCATTTGTCGGCCATAGCCGACATGCCGTTCAAAAGGTCAACAGTTTGGTCGGTCAAATAATACCTAACCTGTGTATGTTTTTATTATTTAAACGAAATAATAATAAATAATAAATAACTTTTTACATTCACACCAATTATCTAAGCCCATGTTAATTTCATTAAGAAACTGTATCATGGAAAACTTGATAGCGTATAAATATATACTTAAATACTTTTTTGTTTGTAAATACATACTTAATATACATAGTACACCACCCAGACCAAGACAAATAGACATGTTCATGCACACAAATATTTGTCTTGTTCGGGAATCGAACCCGAGACCACTGGCGCAGAAGGTGGGTAGCCTACCCCTGCGCCAAATCGGTCGTCAAAAAAAAATGAAAAAAAGAAATGTGCATACACAGGCATTCTGTCAGAGAAATGTGACTTTGTATAAGTAAATGGGTTAAAAAATTTGATTTGGTTTCGTTTATTTCATGAACTAAGGTTTATTTTCAGGCAAAACCATTATCTATCTACACTTACATTTAACTGTTTAAAGTGGTTCGATCAGCTCAGTAGCGCCACCAATAGAAATAAATCATTTACTATTTATCAATGGTTTAGAATAAAAGTTTTGGTTATTTTGCGCAAATAGAGTGCAATTTGTAAGTATTTTTTCATGGCCTCAAATATGAGCATTAACTTCTGGATCTCGATATTGCTAAATGTGGCCACTTTTGGCACTATTGAGATTCACGACTTATTGCTTAAGTGTGAGTTCTTAAAAGTATATTTATAAAATGCATTTTACTCTTTTATCTGCGCAAAATAACCGAAACTTTTAATCTAAGCCTTTAATAAAACGTAATTGATTAATTTCCATTGGTGGCGCTACTGAGCTGATCGAACCACCTTAAGGCAAAATTTTGAACTAGTCGATGATTAGAAGGCCAGTTATTTTTATTATTCCCTTGCTGTTTTCATTTTTTTTTTGTTTAATGTGTTTATATTGCTTATAGTTAGCTATTTTATAGTTTGACGGGTAGTGCCAATGTAAGTAATGTATGAAATGAACATGATGACATGATGATGATGAAGAATATAATTAATTTCATACACGGTAGTTTTAGGGATTATTCTACTGATAAAAATAAACAACTTTTATTATGGGACCAAAACTGAAATCTTGATTAAATATTTTAGCACTTTTGTTTGAAACAGCTGATTTTTTTTTCGCGATTTTAGTTTTGATCCCATAATAAAAGTTGTTTGTTTTCATGAGTTGAATAATCCCTAAAATTATCCGGGGTAATAAAAAATTACGGTGTATAATAAATAAAACCCATGTTGATAAAATTTTGACTTGATATTTAAACTTAGTAATAAAGTATTGTCGTCAATTCTAAATGTTGTAGTATTGTGCCTTACGCTTTTTATAGAATATACATTCGATAGTGTGTAGTGTTGTATGGTCGCCATTGACGTTCAAGTAATTTGGTCAAACAGGTTGGTTCAAACAGTTTGATCAAATTGGCAAGAATGACTGTTTTAGAATTTCATCAAATTAAATTGGTATGGGTAATCAAATGGCTTGAAGAAATATGAATTTTCGTATTTTTATTTGGTCAAACTGTTTGTACCAGCCTGTATGATCAAGTAACTTGAACGTCTATGGTCGCCATATGTATGTTTTCATCGAATATGCTTCCAAATGTACCTAACGCCAATATATCTATAATAATATGTGTATCAAAATCAGTTTCACATATAGTTTATGCCCATTGCTGCGTCAATACAAAACACGGTGACATAAGTTTTCATAAGCCATCGATGGATATGTCGCAGAGATATGCCAAAAACGGCTATTAGGAAATGCTTATACATAATAAAATCCTTTTTTATGTTTAATTTTGAATGGAGTTAAAACATCGTTATATTTAAATTGTTTAATTTTAAATAAAATCGGTATATTAATTTGTAAGTATTTAGATATTGTTAGTTTTTGTATTATTTTTAAATTAAGTATTTTTATGATAGATAATTATTTAATTATACAATACATTATGAAATCACTATTAAGTTTGAGTGCAATGCGATTAAATTAATGTTATTTTACTTGAGATATAATTATTTGTTGATATTATCGGCAAAATCTTTTTTGTGGTTTGAACTGTTATATTGTATGTAGGTGGTGTAATATATTTGACGAGTTATATACGGGATGGAATTATTTTAGGACTCCTGGAGGTAAAGTAGGTACCTACTCGAAATAATAAAATAAGCAAAATTCTCAAAGGAAACATTTCCTTATTTTTGAAAAGAAACATAATTACATTCAAAAGCTTTTAAAAGAAAGCTTGCCAAATCCTTTATTCGGATTGGGCAAAATGCGAAAAAACAACACCCTGTACTTTTTTGACATCAATCTACAGGATAACTCCTAAGGATGAAAAACTCCATGAAATAATTCCACCCCGTATTTGTTGGTAGGAAGTGAAATGAAAGTTATATTTATGTTATATTTTTCGTTCTAGTATTATGAATTAAAATCCAGTTTTTTGCACCTTAGTACTTACGTTAGGCAATTTTAAAACATTTCATAAATTGCCTGGACAATTTAAATACTATGTTAGGTATATGAATTGCATATACAGCAATAACCGACCATAGGAAAAGTCGACTTCATATTTTACAATATGACTAGGCAATTTATGAAACGTCTGAACGCAACGATCTGTCTGCAACAGATCTTCAATATTATTTAAAGTTTTACTTTTTTGCATTCACAATGCAATTTTTATAATTGAAAAATGGAAAATGAAGTATTTTAGAAAAACTCGTGTGTGAGGTTAGTAATACCTTCACATTGATGAAATTAGCGCTGTCTATATAGCGCATAAGAAGTATTGGATAAATTCGACGCTTCTCGTAACGACTCCGTAGCTCAGTGGTTAGAGCAGTCGTCCGGAAAGCGAAAGGTCGTGGGTTCGAGTCCCATCGGAGCTAGTTGTGAGACGGGTCGATTTTTTCTAAAATACTTCATTTTCCATTTTTCAGATCTTCAATAAATAATTGTAAAGAATAGCGCACACCTCTGATATTATTGCTGTAAATAATTGTTGACTATTAAGAGCAGGCCCCAGAATGCTAAGCAAAGAGGGGCTCATTTCGCTCAATGTTGTGTTAATGTTAGTCTTACTTATAACAGAGACGGATCCAGAACTTTTGCCCCGGGGGGAGGGGGGGACAATTTTAACAGAGACGGATCCAGAATTTTTGTCCTGCGGGGGAGGGGGGGACAATTTTAGCTATTAAAATCTTCCAGAATGTGATAAAAAAGGAAAAATTGAGTTTGGGGGCAATTTGACCCCATTGTCCTCCCCCTGATTTACATTTTTACTCACTTTTTATCACTTTCTGGAAGGTGCCCACGCGTTTTGCAAATTGTAAAGTTTTTTTAAACAATAGCACCAATTATCTAGCTCATAAGTAGTTTTTCATTAAGAAACTGTGTAATGGAAACTAGATTATGTATAAACTTTTTTTTGTAAATACATACTTATTATACATATTTACTTTGATATTTTATTGTAATTCTCAGTAATAGGCAACTTTGTTACTTGTAATATGTCGCTCCCTGTATGTGTTTTGTAATAACTGGTATGATTAGTGATGGGTTTTTATCCGGATAAATACTCAAAATGGATAAATACTCATAAATATCCATTTTTACTCGAGCATTTATCCAAAATGGTGGATAAATACTCTTTGAACATTTTTATTTCTATTTAACGTAAATTTTGAAATTAGAATGTAGGTAATTAGTATTTGTAGGAAAAAATGTGTTTCTGCGTTTTTAAATTTCAAATAATGAATAATAGCCAAAGAACTATCTAATATTTAAAGTTATTTATATTTTTTCTTCTTGCATTCACAATGCAATTTTTATTATTGAAAAATCGAAAATAAAGGACACTATGAAAAACAAAGTTATTTTACGCTGGTTAAAAAAAATAGTTGTATACCCGACTCTATTACGACAAGATTTTGGTACTTTGGTTTTGGATTATGGCACTATTTTGACAGGAAAACAGCAACGCAATGTCAAAATTATTAAAAAATCCAAGATGGCAGCCAAATTCTTTTATTGTTGCTGTTTTCTTGTCAAAATAGTATCAAAAAAACCGAGTTTCATCAAAATCAGCCCACTTACAAAAAAGTTGGCCGCTATCTTGGATTATTTAATATTTTTAACATTGCGTTGCTGTTTTCTTGTCAAAATAGTCAAAAACCGAGTTCCATAAAAAGTGGCCCACATTCGTCAAATCTAGTCCAGCAAAACAAAAGTTGTGCGTGAATACAGCTAAAAAGATATTTATCCGTGATTTTGAGTAAATATCAGATAAAAACGGATAAAAACGAGTATTTATCCATTTTCGATATATATCCGAGTACCTATTTACTCTTTGAGTATTTATCTACTGCCCATCACTAGGTATGATAATTGTTGGAAATAAAACTTTGTTTTTTTGTTATTTTGTGTTTTCTTTATTTCATTTCGATAGCCTGTACTAACTTGAACTTGAATAAAAAAAGGTTTTGAATAAAAAATCTATTTTATTTCGTCAATAATTTAATAAGTTACTTAAGTATTCACATTGCTTAATATTATAACTATTAAATAATGTTTCTTAATAATTACAATTAATGATCATATTTTTAAATAATAAATACTTTTCACTAATATTGCACAATTTAATTTTATTTAACTATATTAAAAGCTTACACGCTAATATTGTTAAGTATGATGTTTATCTAATATTTTGAAATACGCATTAAATTAATTTTATATTAATTTAATTTAACTAGTAGCCGTATCAGAAAACTGTCGCTAGGGTACCTAATCGTAGAGTGCACGCCAGATAAATCTGCGCGCGGTCATATTCGAATAATAATCTTTTCCATAAGCTTAGAACAAAAAATGTACTGTAACTAGCGCCAAAAACGCCCCAGTCGCACGCAGAGCTATGTGGCACGCACTAGAAAATCCGTCAAAAGCCGTCAAAGTGATGTTATGTAAAATATCTATTGATTTTAGTTCCTTTTGGGACCATATGAGGCGTTTCTCTGGTATTCATAGAAAAATATAATACAATCACAAGAGTTTTTTGTGCTTGGAGTAGGTACTGTACATTTAGTAGCGACCTTGTCTAATGGCGCCAAAGTTCGCGTCTTCGATTGCCACTAGGGACAAATGATACCGTCCTTCACAAGTGCTAAGAAGGACTACCTTCTAGGTCTTCTCCTTCTCTCTATTACTAAATAAGCAATTGCACGACGAACAAACTACTAAGCTAAGTACAATATACATAATAATACATTTTTTAGTAATAAGTAAGTACAATAATCTTAAAGTAAAACTAAAATATCACAGATAAAAATAATCTTTTAGAAAACAATAGGTACTACAAAACTACAAACAATATTTTTTTTATGAAGTACAGCTAGGCATTTTTTTTAGTGACACAATAGTACGTAAGTAGTTCTTTACCTAAGTACACACGGCGGCACATCAGACTATACATGTTGACCTTGAGACCGCCTTAATGCCCTACGTAATAAGAGCTGTTATCGCAGTTCAACTGTTGAACCTGATGTGCTGTCAAGTGTACATGAAATGGAAACCTCCACTTTTGAAGTCGGTTTAAAAAAGAACACTGTCTTATAATATTATTAATTTATTACACACGTAAAATTTTTGATGAGCAGTTTTTGCGATTAACATGCGAGCTTTTTAGCCTATTTTCTGAAATGCTTAAGTATTTTCAAGACTACCTACTTATATCTAAGGCCACCCAATAAAAAGTGCATGGCTTTTAGTTAACACGACCTAACCATACATATTTTACCTATTTACAATAATCGTTCATAAATTATTATAACTACAGGGTTAATTTTTGAACACCATCCAAATTTTTAAGCACGTCTCAGAATCGGTAAGTGAACAACTTTCTTCTAGAAACATGGGTCGAAATACGACAAAAATTTCCTTTCGGCCGCTATGGCAACTGAGTTTTGGACTTCCCATACTAAATCGATCGCGTAACCAGTCTGATTTGTATGAAAAGTCAAAAACTTTTTGTCATATTTCGACCCATGTTTCTAAAGAAAGTTGTTTACTTACAGATTCTGAGACGATCTTAAAAATGTGGATGGTGTTCAAAAATTAACCCTGTAGGTATAGTAAGACAAATACTTTTATTAAAAAGTTGCCTGTTTTAACTATTATAAATATTTCAGTTGCTTCAATGCTTTCTCGCCCCGTTTAAAATGAATTAAATCAGGTAAGCTAAAGTCTCGAAGTCATTGTCACTTTTTTATTATTATTGGTAAACAAAATAGCTCACCCTTCTGTGATTTTGGCCAGTCACGCCGATATTTTCGGAGCAATTTCAGTAATAGTTCGTGACACGTCGTATTCCTCAATACTATTTGCATTAAGATTATTGGCTTCATTTTTGACCGTGATTGTTTGACAAGGGGTAACGAAACGCAGTTAAGTTGATTACCAATGTTTTTTTTTATTGGTTGATAGGCAAGCGCTTGTCCGCTATCACGCCTGATGTTAAGCGTTGATGCGATCTACGATGAATCGCGCTTGCCTAGAAGGTACCGGTTCACTCGCGACTTGAAGACCCCCAGATTGTACCTATCGGGAAACACAGACTCAGGCAAGGAGTTCCATTCCTTAGCGGTACGGATAATAAAATTAGAAGCAAAACGCTTAGTCCGTGTCCCAGGAATATCCACTATAAAACGGTGGCGCTGATTCGTACGTCTGGTTGTCCGTTGGAAGAAGGGAGATGGCGGAATTGGGTTAAATGCAATTCCACTGCACACTCGTCGAAATGTATCCGATAAAAAACCGATAAGCTTGCAACTTTGAGTCTATGCTCGAGGCTTTTGAGCTTTTTATTGAAGAGATAGTCATGTGTGATAGAGATGTGTTTTAGCTCTTTTGATTTAATAAGGCGTTAATCAGCAGAAGTTCATACAACAACTATAAAATCAGGATAATTAAATAGTTTACTCAATGATGTACTTACTTGGGCTTAAGAGGACTGTGTATACCAAGACCAAGCGGTCTTCATACGAACGGTAATAACGTTCCATCCAACATACAGCAATGAATTTTCGGTATACTGTTGAAATGCATAGGTATATAAAAAAAACAAAACGTACCACCCTAGTTCTTAAACTAGGGCGGTACGTTTTGTATTTTTTATATTAATTGTAGTTTTGAAAATATTGGCACTTTGTTTTGTATGAAATCACTAAAGTGCATATATTTCCAAATCTATGATAAATCTTGTACCACAATGTATAGCGGAAATACACGGTTCACTTTTGCCTTTTAATTTGGATGAAGCAACCAAATTGAACAATGCAAACGTAAAAGTGAATCATTCTATGGCAATGCGTCTGTATTTCTGCGTCTTTCAACCAAAGGGAATCTATTTGGTTGAGCCGTGTAAGTAATATTATTAGCATAATACTACACGAAAAGGCAGATGTTTCACGACTCATAATGAAGGTAATTTGGCATAATATCTCAGTGAATCATGTTGTGGTAAGTATACTGAGCACAGTTTCCTAACACGTCGTATGGCGGGAGGGACTTCAACGACAATACAAGGCTGAACTTTCAGATGTCAATTACTAAGGTTTAAAAGTTAATAATCTACAATGAAACGCCTATCTTTTACGAGTCATAATGTAGATGATTGGCATAGTATCTTCTCGAATCATGTTGTGGTAGATACTGCGGGCAACACAACACCTCCAGCACGTCGTAGGGCTTCTACCACAATGTATTGTACTTATAACACTACACGAAAATGCAGATGTTTCACGAGTCGTACTGAAGGTGATTGGCATAGTATCTCCTCGGGTCGTGTTGTGGTAGGTACTTACGATATTAAACGATAAGGGAAGGCTGAACTTTCAGATGTCAGCTACAGAAGTTTAAAAGATTCTAATACTACAATGAAAGGCCTATCTTTCACGAGTCGTAATGTAGATGATTGGCGTAGTATCTCCTCGGGTCATGTTGCGGTAGGTACTGCGGGCAGCACAGCGCCCCCAACACATCGGTCGGTGAGGGGGCGGGGGGCTTCTACTACAATGTGTCGTAATACTACACGAAAAGGCAGATGTTTCACGAGATGTAATGTAGTGTAGATGATTGGCATAATATCTTCGTGAATCATGTTGTGGTAAGAACTGAGCACAGTTTCCTCGCACGCCGTATTGAGGGGGCTCAAACGATAATGAAAGGCTGAACTTTCAGATGTCAACTAAGTACAGAGGTTTCTAATAATACCTACAATGAAATGCCTATCTTTTACGAGTCATAATGTAGATTTTACCACAATGTATCGCAATACTACACGAAAAGGCAGATGTTTCACGAGTCGTTATGTAGATGATTGGCGTAGTATCGTCTCGGGTCGTGTTGCGGAAGGTACTGCGGGCAGCACAGCTCGCCCAGCACGTCGTAGGGCGGGGCGCTTCTACCACAATGTATCTAATTAGTAATCTGTGGTAATACTACACGAAAAGGCAGATGTTTCACGAGTCGTAATGTAGATGATTGGCATAGTATCGTCTCGGATCGTGTTGCGGTAGGTACTGCGGGCAGCACAGCGCGCCCAGCACGTCGTAGGGCGGCGCGGGGGGCGGGGAGCTTTTACATACATTGTGGTATCGTAATACTACACGAAAAGGCAGATGTTTCACGAGTCATAATGTTAGGCATAGTATTTCCTGGATCATGTTGTGGTAAGTACTGAGCACAGTTTCCTAGCACGTCGTATTGAGGGGGCTTAAACGACAATGAAAGGCTGAACTTTCAGATGTCACCTACAGTTTCTAATAGGTACTACAGTGAAAGGTCTATATTTCACGTGTCGTAATGTAGATGATTGGCATAGTATCTCCTCGGGTCGTGTTGTGGTAGGTACCTATAATTAACTAATACTACAATAAAAGGCTGATCTTTCACGAGTCATAATGTAGATGATAGGCATAGTATTTCCTGGATCATGTTGTGGTAAGTACTGAGCACAGTTTCCTAGCACATCGTATTGAGTTGAGGGGGCTTAAACGACAATAAAAGGCTGATTTTTCAGATGTCACCTACAGTATCTAATACTACAGTGAAAGACCTATCTTTCACGAGTCGTAATGCAGATGATTGGCATAGTATCTCCTTGGATCGTGTTGCGGCAGGTACTGCGGGCAGCACAGCCCCAGCACGTCGTAGGGCGGCGCGGGGGGCGGGGGGCTTCTACTACAATGTATCGTAATATTTACTATTCAAAAAGGCAGCATGTTTCACGAGTCGTAATGAAGGTGATTGGCATAATATCTCAGTGAATCATGTTGTGGTAAGTAGGTACCTAATGAGCACAGTTTCCTAGCACTTCGTATTGAGGGGGCTTAAAGGACAATAAAAGGCTGATTATTCAGATGTCAACTTAGTAGGTACAGAGGTTTCTAATATTACAATGAAAGGCCTATCTTTCACGAGTCGTAATGTAGATGATTGGCATAGTATCTCCTCGGGTCGTGTTGCGGTAGGTACTGCGGGCAGAACGTCGTAGAGCGGCGCGGGGAGCGGGGGCTTGTACTACAATGTGTCGTAACACTACACGAAAAGGCAGATGTTTCACGAGTCGTAATGAAGGTGATTGGCATAGTATCTCCTCGGGTCGTGTTGCGGTAGGTACTGCGGGCAGAACGTCGTAGAGCGGCGCGGGGAGCGGGGGCTTGTACTACAATGTGTCGTAACACTACACGAAAAGGCAGATGTTTCACGAGTCGTAATGAAGGTGATTGGCATAGTATCTCCTCGGGTCGTGTTGCGGTAGGTACTGCGGGCAGAACGTCGTAGAGCGGCGCGGGGAGCGGGGGCTTGTACTACAATGTGTCGTAACACTACACGAAAAGGCAGATGTTTCACGAGTCGTAATGAAGGTGATTGGCATAGTATCTCCTCGGGTCGTGTTGCGGTAGGTACTGCGGGCAGAACGTCGTAGAGCGGCGCGGGGAGCGGGGGCTTGTACTACAATGTGTCGTAACACTACACGAAAAGGCAGATGTTTCACGAGTCGTAATGAAGGTGATTGGCATAGTATCTCCTCGGGTCGTGTTGCGGTAGGTACTGCGGGCAGAACGTCGTAGAGCGGCGCGGGGAGCGGGGGCTTGTACTACAATGTGTCGTAACACTACACGAAAAGGCAGATGTTTCACGAGTCGTAATGAAGGTGATTGGCATAGTATCTCCTCGGGTCGTGTTGCGGTAGGTACTGCGGGCAGAACGTCGTAGAGCGGCGCGGGGAGCGGGGGCTTGTACTACAATGTGTCGTAACACTACACGAAAAGGCAGATGTTTCACGAGTTGTAATGAAGGTGATTGGCATAGTATCTCCTCGGGTCGTGTTGCGGCAGGTACTGCGGGCAGCACAGCCCCAGCACGTCGTAGGGCGGCGCGGGGGGCGGGGGGCTGCGCGCGCGGGGCGCCGCCATGCTGAATAGCGCTTCCGGGTCGCACACGAACTTGTACACGTAGCGTTCCCCTGGAAACACACGAATAACATTTATATTAGCGTCGCCGCACAGGGGTCACTGAAAAACGCCGACACCGACCATTTTCCGGTAAAAAAAAAAAAAATTATCACACAAAACGGTACAGTATCTTAATCGTTGGATCTAAATAATTACAGAAAACATTAACTGTCCCGAGTGTGCGATCTGGAACCTAAACTAGGTCAACCCTGTGTTTCAGGCCTCCAGGTCCTCACCCGCGGATCACCTAAGTATTTTGTTACATAAATGTAGGAATATAATTTAATGCAGTGTTTAAGTATGTGTGTGTGTGTGTATGTGTGCTAGTGTGTAGTGCGTGCGTGTGTGTGTGTAGTGTATGTGTGTAGGTAGTCTTCATACATCTAAATACAGGATAGGTAATTTTTTATCAGTGCACAAATTTTTAAGATCGGCTCAGAATCGGTAAGTGAACAACTTTCTCCTCGAAACATGGGTCGAACGAAATACGACAAAAAAAATTCGACTTCCCATACTAAATTGATCACGTGATCTGATCAGTCCGATTTGTATGAAGAGTCAAAAAATTTTTGTCGTATTTCCACCTAAGTTTCTAGGAAAAAGTTGTTCACTTACCGATTCTGAGCTGATCTTAAAAATTTGTGCACTGATAAAAAAAGTATCCTGTATAGGTATAAAAATCAATGCCACTTTTCGTTGTACCTATATTTATAACTCAAGAACGGGCTCACCAATCCAAACCAAATGTTTAGGTTTTGTTCGGACTATTTTATGTGAAGTTTGCACAAAATCAGTCGAGCGGCATAAGTTAAGCGCCCCACAGATGGATCAGTTCGCCTGTCGGCAGCGGCCTGCCAGTACCCCTAATATCAGTTGATTTATACTGTCAACGTTTACGAAAACTCGGATAAACTGCTCATGTCGGTAAAGCAGACTAAGGTCATGAAAGAGAGAGAGCGTTAGTTTTCGATTATGAATACAGTTTGCCAAACTCATACTAGAGGTACTGACAGGCCATTGCCGTTGCCGACAGGCCGACTGATCATCTGTGAGCTCCTTTAGCTTTCCTCACCAGCGACCTTCTGCATGATGCCCTTCTCGTAGTAGTAGCGCAACGAGCGCGACAGCTTGTCGTAGTTCATGGCTGGGCGGTTCTTCTGCGCGCCCCACCGACGGGCCACCTGGTACCACAGAATAATATTTGTAGCTGGTACACACAATAGGTACTAAGTATGTATTAAGGGAGGCCAACTCGTCTTACTTTTCATTCAAACGCTCGTACGTGATTATGGCGTTGTAACAGTGGCCCGATTCTGCTTACTTTATGTCGTAATCGTGTCTCAATCGTGTTTCAATTGTTGTGCTTTTTTACCAAGGAGTAATAGGTAGTGTTCTGTGTTTTTTTACACACTAGTTACAAGAATTATGACAGTATGGTGTGATGTGAATGTAGTGTGTGGTGTGACCGACCATCAGTAGTATTGTGAAAAAAGTTCACATTTCTTGTAACTAAAAGTGTGTAAAAAAGCACAACAATTGAAACACGATTGAGACACGATTATGACTTAACGTTAGCAGAATCGGGCAACTGATCTTTCTTTGAAACTTTTGAACTAATAGGTATCTTGTACACATTATCATCGCCTAATTAGTATACTGTGGCACACACACATTTACATGGTGTTTCTTTTGATATCCCGTGGGTTATATTCTTATATTCTGTCATCAATATCTAAGGAACATGATTTTTATTTGGCTGTTCCATACAAATCTAATCTCATTTTTCACTAAGCAAGTTTGTATGGGAAAACTTGTTTCTCCGGACTTCTTGATTTCTTTTTGATGATAGTACCAACCCTAGAGTTATGGGATATCAAAAGAACCGCCTTGTCTAAATTGGCGTCTTTTGGTTGTGTTGGATTTGTTTTAATCTAGTGTATCTCTGTATGTCTATGGCAAACAAATTAAGTTCTTTGTTTACTTGCGCATATTCTATTTGGTTGCATATGCGATTTGGTGCAGCTTGCTATATCAGTGCTGTCTCACTCGCACAAACCCTCATAGTTACATAGTGCAACTTGAACTCCAGCCCTCGGCTAGCAGCGCCATCAAGAATATATCACTATACGGTCACTGCAGCGCCGTCTCACTCGCACAAACCCTCATAGTTACATAGTGCAACTTGAACTCCAGCCCTCGGCTAGCAGCGCCATCAAGAATATATCACTATACGGTCACTGCAGCGCCGTCTCACACGCACAAACCCTCATAGTTACCTCTTCATCATCATTATCATCATGCCAGCCGAACGACGGCCACTGCTGGGCATAGGCCTCCCCCAAGGATCTCCACAACGATCGGTCTGCCCACGGAACGTCGTGCGGTACGCGGTCGCCATTCGAGAACCTTTCCGCCCCAACGGCCATCAGTTCTCCGCGCTATGTGTCTTGCCCACTGCCACTTCAATGATGCAATCCTTCGAGCGATGTCGGTTGTTTTAGTTCTCCTGCGGATCTCATCATTTCTGATTCGATCGAGCAGGGAAATACCAAGCATCGCTCTCTCCATTGCTCGCTGGGTGACTTTGAGCCTTCTTATGAGACCCATAGTAAAAGACCACCCCCCTGATTCACAAACCGTCGGAAACGGAATTGGATTCGAATTCTGTGCTTGTCTCTGTCTATTCTATAGTGAGTAACAGAGACAGTGCATCCATACCGTTGTCGGGAGCGTTTCCGACGGTTCGTGAATCAGGGGGCACGTCTCACTTCCATAGGTCATTCTGGCAACACACACTGGTCAAAGACTTTCGTCTTGAGACATTGAGGTATTTCGGACGCAAATATATGCCGGAGCTTCCCGAACGCTGCCCATCCGAGCTGGATTCGACGAGATAGTTACCTCTTCAGATTCATGCAACTTGAATTCGAGTCCTCGTCCCGTCCAAGCGACGTAGCGTGCGCCCTCGGCTAGCAGCGCCACCAAGAACATATCACTATACGATCACTGCAGTGCTGTCTCACTCGCACAAACCTCATAGCTACCTCTTGCAAACTTGGTTGAGGTAGAAATTGCCTGGGTACCCGGAAATAAGTTACCATTTCATGGCAGAGAGTGCCCGATGTATGTACGCATCACTGCGCTGCCGCTGGGAGCTCTTTGGAATGGGCAAGCTTAAGAAAGAGGATCTAAAGCAGTTAACGATAAGTCAACTCAGCAGGTATTGTGGGCGTACAGATAGGTTCGAGAGTCCGACGCCGGTGGGGTAAATGATAACCCGCCTCTTCCCTGCTTTCAGCTTTCAGCGGACTTGGGGAACTGGGTGAAATGGTCCCGACCTAGGTAACTGATCACCCGTCCGGCTTCGCTGGTGTCCCCCCTATAAGTAATAATAATAATAATACCTCTTCAGGTTCGTGCAACTCCAGTCCTCGTCCCGTCCATGCGACGCAGCGCGTGCCCTCGGCTAGCAGCGCCACCAAGAATATATTACTATACGGTCACTGCAGTGCGTCTCACTCGCACACACCCCCATACCTCTTCAGGTTCGTGCAACTTGAACTCGAGTCCTCGTCCCGTCCACGCGACGCAGCGCGCACCCTCGGCTAGCAGCGCGACCAGGAACTGCCACAGCTGGAGAGCACCGCGTCGACCACCACCTGAGAGGGAACGCACATATGACACTAATGGGCGTTTCTTCGTTAGCTGACCCTTAAAGAAACTCTACGCCAATGTTAATTTTATGAAATTGTCAGAGCCGCGCGTGACGGGTGTAGTATAGGTATAATTTCATATACTTACATACAGGGTTAATTTTTGAACAACATCCAAATTTTAAATCTCGTCTCAGAATCGGTAAATGAACAACTTTCTTTTAGAGACATGGGTCGAAATACGACAAAAATTTTTGGAATTCCCGTTCTAAATAAATCGATCGCGTGATCAGTCTGATTTGTATGAAGAGTCAAAAATTTTATGTCATATTTCGACCCATGTTTCTAGGAGAATGTTGTTCACTTACAGATTCTGAGACGAAATATTTGGATGGTGTTCAAATATTAACCCTGTATAATCTTCAATATAATCTTGAGGCAGAATATTATTCTATTTTATTTCTTGGAAACCTTATAGCTAGTAAATACAAATGTTTCTACAAAATTTAATATGGTTAGTCATTAGCATGTTTTTTTCGCAATGTGGCACTTAAATAAATAAATAAATAAAATGTTTGTTTATTTTCCCATCACAAATAAAGGACTTAAGTGGTAATTAAAAGCTATACCTGAAGGTTACTAAATTTGTGAGGGACTGGTGCCCGATGTAGGTTTCAGAAAAGAAACCTGTGACACAGGTCGCCAGGCCCATTTTGGCCCAGTTTGGTCCCATAGTAGAAGTTGTTCGTATTGGTGGGTACTTTCACCCCCTGAAGTATATCCCATCTTTAAAACAAACAGCCTGTATATTAGCACTTTCTTCTAAGCAAGAAAAAGTTAATAATGTTTTTAACCTATCTTAACCCACCAGTAAGCTGACTCCTTTGTTGATAAACGCATGCCGCCACTGCGTAGGCACAGAAATTCCGTCAAGGGTCACAACAAAACTACTCAAATATTTTCAGTGCTTCCGTGTGCTTCTACTAATTACTCCTACTGATAGGAGCACCAGGGTGCCTACCATCAACTCTTATTGCGGTTTCGTTTAGGACCTAAACTGATCTGCTTCGATTATTCGTACCACGACAGCTTAATACCAATGACAGCGATTCAGTGATCATTCAATGACATTTCACAGCCGCTAAGTTGTCATGAACTCTTATTTGACATATAACCCGGTCGATTTAACACACATGACACCTGCAGGTTATACCCGTCCCTCTCACTCTCCGGGCATGACAGAATCGAGTGAAAGAGACGGGAACAAGAAATAAGGACACTAATCGTTCGGTCATTCACATTTAGCAATTCATTTGCGATCCAGTTTTTAGAAGGTCATAGTACGAAAGAAAGCAATTCATTTTAGGAACCTATTCTGCATCGCGCTATTTTTGAATCGCTGTCTTAAAGTTGATGGTAGGCACCCAGGACACCCATGGCCTGATGCTCCTACTGCTAAAGGAAATTGGGAAATGTCAAGTAGGAGCATAAATTAATTTTAATTTAATTAAGACATTACAAAAATAGCTTCCGGGTGCTCCTACTAATTACTACTACTAATAGTAGCACCGGCAGGCTTATTACCGATCTTAAAGTGACAGCTGCAATCGCAACAATTAACAATTAATCGCTCCCAAAACACATATTCGTATTACGGAACGTAAATCGCTACGATAGCGCCACAAGCGAGCGATCTGTGAACTAAAATTGCATGAAAGGTACCGTACCGATTGCAAACCAACCGCAACTAGTAGCAGTCGCGTTGCAATTGTACAATTAGCAACTGGTAGCTTATTTTGGTAATAAGCCTGCGGGATACCTATGTCCTGATGCTCCTAAACTGCATAAAACTTATAATTTGTAATAACGAAAGAATAAAAATAGTCAATAGAGCCTTTTCAAGAATAATATCGTCACTTCCCCGCGTACACCCCACCGTTGTACATGAGTCGGTCGACTATTAGTATTAACCCTTTAATTCGCAGTGTTGTCCCTCAACAACATGTCAAACAAAAAAATATGGCTTGAGCGTCGTATTTAAAAAAAAAAATTATTCGTGTTTACATTATGGTTGAAACGAAGAGAAACATGGAAAAAAATCAAATTGTCACTTAATGCGCTCAAAGTTTTATTGTCATTCTTAGTCATGATGGCGTCTAGAATTTCTGTTCAAAGTTAAATTATTTTAATTTTATGGGTTTTTATTTCGCAAAATACGGAATGCACACTGTTTTTCTACAATAGTGTCCCTACTGAATTTGTTTATGTGTTAAAATGTGTTAGTTACATTTATAATCACGACTTATGATGTTGAGAAAAGTTATGTTGTTCATGAACAACACTGCGAAGTATACAGCAACTTACAAAATGCTTTGTTAGTTGTTCTCTAATGACACTGCCCGTTAGCTAGCGAAATTGTTTTAATAGTATATAACTAAGTTTTTTTGGTTTCCTGAATGTTTTATAGCTCATTTTGCATGATAATCGATTAAGCTTGAGAAAATGTTCAACAATGTTTGTTTTTCGATAACAATTTTGACCGTAGAGATAAAGGTCGTCACAGACGGTGAAGATACTATAATATTTTATCTTAACATAGAATATCGCTCGCCATACAACTCAATGGACCATCACACACGCCGAAGATAACATATATTTTCATATTAAGTATCTTAAGATGCTAGGCGATACGGCAAAATATATATTTCGTATGTTAAGATACGGAAATATATATTTTGCATGTTAAGATACTATCTTAACATACGAAATATATATTTTGGATACGAAAAGATGTGTATACAGGTTGTCCCGTTTTCGGTGCTGGTCATAGAGAGAACTAGCGGCCCGCCCCGGCTTCGCACGGGTGGACATTTATTTTTTTAACATTTTGAGATAAATACGAAAAAGTCAAAACATTTGTAACGATGCCGTTTCGTTCCAGTCATTATGGATGGTTAGAAACTCCATAATGGCTGGAAAGTTTTATAGTTTTACGTACTGGCCATCAATTTTATGCTGTACCACTGTTCTTTCGTAATTAAATTCTTCGCGCCACGTGCCCTATTCAGCATTTTGATTCAGTCCAGAACAATCAAGCTGAACAGAGCTCGCGTGCGAGCTAGCGTACCAAAAATTTATAAGTGAAATGTAATAACTATTAAATAGCCAATTAATTAATTATTGTAACAGTTCCTATTCTTCATATAAGAGGTATTATGCTGAGACAGGGAGTTTATTGGCCCCACATTACAAAATAACATAGGTTAAATTTATTTTTTTCACTTTAATTTTTTATTTTCCTTTTACTTTCTTTATTACCAGTTAATTTAAATCTTATGTTCGCATTGTTTTATTATTTTTTGTTACTAATCATGTGTGTGTCAATAAATGTAATTTCTTTCTTCTTTCTTTCTTTCTTCATATTCTTTCATATTTCTAATTTACAATATTTGATAAAACAACTCTCTAAGTGCTGAAACAATCTTTTATTCTCTACAACATCTTCTAATTGAATACTATGCGGTGACTTCCGAGCAATACACCGTACATTGACACTTTTGAACGAACAAGTTTAAAAAGGTTCTTTCAAAAGTGTTGATGTACGATGTATTGGTCATGGTCGCCGACCATGGTCGGCCAACCTGTACTGGGGCCTTAACTACAGTTGCAGTCGGGAATAATTCCGAATCTTTCCCGTGGAATACTTACGAAATATTCCGAAGTATTACGAAACATTCGGAATATTTCGATCGTCGAAAAATACGGAAGTAGGTAACGATAAAAAGGCAGCAATCGGTAAAAAGCACTAGAAAGCAGTTGACACTTATTTTGAAACACCTTCCTAGCTAGAAAAAAGTCAATCATAGTAAAAGTGAGTATAGATGGATAGATATCTTACTATCTAGGTAGGTACCTCTTAAATAAAATTTCTGTAGATGTTTTAAGTGTTGAAGAAAGTAGGTAAGTACCTCCCTACGTACGGTAGGTACGTATTATTTTAGCAAATTTTTAATGTTCTTGAATTGCTTGAAACGGATGAAAACTATTTTTAATCTATGATATTAAGGTAAGCCGATGAGAATCGGCTTGTACCTATGTACCCTTCGCTACGCCACTGCTAGGTAGGTACAAACCTCGGCACCGAGAAGCCGTCTTCTATTAGAGTAGCAAGTGCCGAGGCTTATCATCACTTCACTATCACTAGGTAGGTAGGTAGATAGTATAAAATAAAGTCGCTCTATGCATCTGTCTGTCTGTTTCTAATCTTTCTTCTTTTAAACCACGCAACGGATTTTGATGCAGCTTTCACTGTCATTTAGAAAATTTAATTCCAACGGTTTATAAATACATACAAAACATTCTAATTACTTACGTATTTATGTACTTTATAGAAAAAATTACATGTTTTTTGGTGAAGCCGTAAAAAATCGATATTTCGAGCGCTTACATTGTGAACGCTGAACCTTATGATCAAAATAATTTACTACGGAATTGTATAAGTATCATTAAAAGGCCAACAAAAAAGTCCGCAACAGCGTCATATGTCTATCTCCTAAGGTTGACTCACAGCACAGATAATATAATACTGCTCACAGTAACCATTTTTATCTTTGAGTAATTTAAAAATATTACTTTATTTGCAAAGCTAATTTCTCCTATAATCGGTATTAATCCTTATCCAAATAAGTTACCTTGGCCATTTAATGTAGGTAAATCAAAATTGTCCTTTACCCTATATCATTTAAATGAATAGGTACCTACCTACTTTAGAAGTTATCACATTTAAAATGACTGAACTGTCGAAACACCAACAAATTGTTCAAACGAAGCCGGGCCGGGTCGCTAGTACACTAGTATAGTATTATATTATCTGTGCTAGTATTAGGTACTAGGTTTTTTTTATTATCTAAATTTATTTACTTTTCAAATTAAAATACATTAGAGGGAATTCGGCAGATTGGAATGACGTGAATACGTGATGATGCGTCAGTTCTTTGCATCTTTTCCTTGGTGGCAATGCTGCTTTTCTTCAGAGAAATGCGCTGACGCTGTCACCGAGATCATACTTTGGGGTATGAAATATTAAATTCCATACTCCGATGTTCCCTCGAGCGGTAACGCTAGCCCCTGGTTCAAAGCTGACTCTCGTAGCGCTGCAGAGCAGAAGGATTTAGCTTTTTAGCTTGGGCTGATGCTCGAGCGCGCAAATCGCCGGAAACTCACACTCTGAAGTAAGCTTATATAACCAAGTCGCCAAGTCTAGTAAACGAATGTTGCGCAGGGCACGTTTTGACCACATCGGCCGCATCGAAGCTAATAATAAGAAACTTTCTGAGAAGTATTCCGTAATTATTCCGAATCTTTCAGAAGTTTTGCAACTGTAGCCTTAACACATTCATAATAAACGAAGAGTAAGTTTACACCTAGTTTAACCAAAAAGTTTGCTTAGAAATAATGACGCTTTGAAACGTCAAACGTAAGGAGTAGATACCTACCTAATGATGATAGTATGATTTTCTATCCAAACTGATCTAGAGTTCGAATTAGCTATAGCAATTTTTATATCAAATTCCAGGTCAGAATCATCTTCTGATGAACTGTCCAATTAGTCTAATAGCAAATCCGAATTGCTCATTTTTGACCACCCTGTATAAGATGGTTTACAGAATATTCGTCCGCTACCTAGGACGGATATCAAGAGAGTGAAAAGATTCCAAAATATATCGTATCTTAACCGTGTGTGATAGTTTAAGATGCTATAATATTTTATCTTACGATATCTTAAGATAAAATATTATAGCATCTTCACCGTTTGTGACGCGCTTTATGCTTGTTATCATTCTCCTGTTTGAGTTTCCCTACGGTACAGGCTTTTCCTCATCAGCGAACTGCAGAAGGAGGTTTGCCTGAAAGCGCGCACGGCATTCTTTTTTTTATGGGTTTGAGGCACCTTCCTATGATGCGACAGGTCTTACTCAAGGCTAGATTTACCTTCTTTGTATGCGTGAAGAGGTGCCAAACTGGACGCGTATATTTACCCGACGAAACCATAGTGAGAACCCTGTTATTAGGACCTGTGGAAAAGTGCCCCATGATGCTGAAGTAAGTCGAAAAAGCAGGTTGTCCTTCAAGCTAACTTCTTACTTTGAGTTTTGGCAGTAGTTTTGGTACGATAAGATAATATCCTGGGAGCAGGCCCCGAGATTACCTACAGTAGTTTTATGTTTGACATTATGGGCAACACATCACAAAACGAGTTGTTTCACGCTTTCTTATATAAAATATCTAAACTTGATTCAGTCTTTGATGGATTAGGTTGAAGTGCGTTGTCCTCATAGTCCTCAGACAGCATCAGTCTAGCGTCTTCGATAGTCTCTGCTAGAGCGGCTTATGCTAGGACATCGACATATAGAAACTGAACAGTACCGGAAAGGGTAGTGATTTTTATATTGTCATGGATAATTTTATTTATTTCATTTTTATTTTTATTTCTTAGGATAGCTAACAGCTTTCACATAAAATTAACAATTAAACATATTGACAAAAAGCTATTGACAAGCTACCACATTTAGTAACTAATATTGACTCATAAAAGATCACAATATTGAGGTGTTAGGTGCCGAGTAAATAAAAAATATAACAACCTATAGTAATGTTAGTAATCAATCAGTGCTTTGAAATAATTTGTTGATAGCATTGATGCTACTGAAAAATATGTCTAAACTGGCGTCAGCTTTATTTCTAACATAAAAAATCGATTCCTCGCCTTAAGGCGATACTCGGAAAAATTATGCTAAAGCGAGATAGTAGTGAGAAAACGACGCGCGCGGGAGCGAGACCGATTTTGCAGATTACGCAAAAAAACACAAAATCACTTCGTATTAAAAAACTATAGCGATTTTAAAAAAATGCTTCTATACGATCCTAAATATTATTACTGTCCACTAATTAAACCAATTTTCAATAGTATATGTAACTCCATTTAAGAATAATCTTCATATTTCGTATTTTTTAGAGGTATTTTCGAAAAGAAAAAGTGTCGAGGCAAAATCATAAAATCGTGTTTTTGAAACTATACGATTCTAGATAAAGGTATGAAGAAATATATATATATAATATCTTATTACCAGATTTATAACAACTGTAACCGTCCTATAGTTTTATATCAAAAAGTCCATACTTTTTCCGAGTAGCGCCTTAAGGCTGTGCTTATGTTCCGTACCTCCATGTGTGGTGGTCACGTGCTGGTGTGGTGACGCAGCGTCGCTCCGGGTCGCAGCTGTACTGCACAGCGAACTGCTCACTGCGGAGAAATAAATATCAAAATATCTTGCTCGGTGGATCAGTTGAGTTTTCTATTACCAGATATATAAGCCATAGCATCAAAAAACTTAAGCCAATTATTTAACTTTTTATTTTTTTGCATTCACAATGCAACTTTTATTATAGAAAATGAAGTATTTAGAAAAAATCGACCCGTCTCACAACCAGCCCCCTTATTCACAAACCGTCGGAAACGCTCCCGACAGCAGAATGTATGCTCTGTCTCTGTCACACACTATAGGATAGACAAGGACAAAGCACAGAATTCGAATCCGATTCCATATCCGACGGTTTGTGAATCAGGGGGCAGCTCCGATGGGACTCAAACCCACGACCTTTCGCCACAGATGTGCTTTCGCTATTTATAATTATCCAATACTTCTTACGCGCTGTATAGCCAGCGTTAATTTCATCAATGTGAAGATACACACAGACGGAAGATAGATAGATAGATAGATAGACGGAAGATACAGAAGACCCTCACACACATACGAAAGAAATACCTTTCCAGATATTTGACAATTATTGCTAAAGATGAAATTATTGCTATTGCAAGTTATTTAATTTTAAAAATTTTCAATAATAAAAATTGCATTGTGAATGCAGAAAAATAAAAATCTAAATACATACCTTGCAATAGCAATAATTATTTCATCTTTAACTTAACGAAACTGATAAAGCACTTTCCTGCTCGACCTTACAACCCTCACCAAGTTTCTCGTCCCAGTGCTGCAGCTCCGCGGAGCTGGTGACCTCCTCGCGTGCCTCCCTCGCGTCCTCCTCCTCCGCGCACTTGCCGTACGGGGGGCAGCGGTCCACCAAGGTCTGCACTGGCCTGTACGAGAGAACCATAACTCTATGGTTGAGTAACTTAGTTTATATGAGAGAACATAGAACTTTATTTTGTTATGTAAAACCACTCAAAAATTACCTAAAAGTTATAGCTACTGTGGCGACATCTAGACGACGCGCACATGGACGCATAGAAACGGAGCTTCAACCTCGTAGCGATAGATGGCGCTAGCACTCAATAACGGACTTATGTAGAGAACCTACATGGCGCCTGCAAAGTTATTCAGCAAAGTTCATACATATAGAACTTCCGACATATTACAACCATCGGACAGTTGTCCCCGGGCTAATAACATCCCTAGCGAAGGTAGACATTCCATCAGTCTTCCTTTCCCAGTTGCACAATCTCCCATCGAGAGAGTGTTAAAGCGGAGCGCACATTGTGTCACTAGTCGCGGCCACTAAACGCGACCACAAGCTGCGGACTAGCTTATTCATACATTTTGTATTGTATCGGCGCAAACCGAGCGTTCGAGTGGCCACGCTCGAGCCACAAGCTGTGGGAGTTAGTGTAGTCAATGAAGCTAGTTGACCCCACAGTAATTCCTCAGTCAGAAAAAACTTTACATCATGATAAAGTATCAATAAATTAAAAGTATTGTATAAATTTCCAAAAAATAATAATAATAGAAGATTAGGTATTTTTTAATGAAAGTCTTATTTCATTGATATCTTTTTTAGGAAAAATGCTCCGTCTAAACTTTCTTAAACGGACATATTCATGTAACGTATAAAAACAATAATATGAAATATCCAAAAAATATCCCAGCAGAAACACCAAATTTTAATAAAACAAAATGGGGTGACTTGGACTGAAAATGTCTCTGTCGAACTTTTTAACGGAATTATACCATTTTGCCAAGCATACTCATGTTTGAAAAAAGTTTTGGATTTTCATCAAGTATCACATACTAGTATAAATAACTCATTTGTTAAAATAAATTTAGACTGAGAAATTACTCGGTTCAATATATAAACAGATTTGTATATTAATGTATAAATACCTAACTTCCGTGTGAGTTTTTTTTGGATAATCATTTAAAAGTTTATGGCTCATGCTATTTTATAACTCAGCAAAGTTTCATCGACTGAGGAATTAGTGTATGGGTCTCCATACAAAGAATCTGTTCATTGCCTACACTAAGTCGCCGGGCCTGCGCTCGCTGCTAGTGGCCGCGATTGTCGCTCGCATAGCGCGGACACTCGGCCACAGTAGCCGGCTTCTTCCCATAAGTAGTGGCTAAGTGGCCGCGATAGGTGGCCGCCACTAAGCCACTAGCGACTGTGATTGGTGATTGCGTCAAGTTTCAAGTTATTTATTGCATTTCATGAAGTGATACAAGCTGGAATTAACAATTTTACAGTAAGTACATCATGTTACCTGTGTAGGCATAGCGTAAGAATAGGTATGAACATGTGACGGAGAGCATAGAAAAGTATTTAGTAATTTTATTACGTACTAGCGGCCGCCCGCGGTTTCACCCGCGTGGTTCTCGTTTCCGTAGGAATATCCGGATAAAAAGTTACTCCTTATTACATCAGCTACCTGCCAGTGAAAGTCCCGTCAAAATCGGTCCAACCGTTTCAGAGATTAGCCGGAACAAACAGACAGACAGACAGACAGATAGACAGACAGACAGACAGACAGACAGACAGACAAAAATTGAAAAAAAATGATATTTTGGTATATGTACCGTATATATAATCATATGCATGTAGTAAAAAGCGGTTATTTTAATATTACAAACAGACACTCCAATTTTATTTATTTGTATAGATGTTTAAATTAAAATTATTACTTCTAGCGGCTTGCTTGACTGAGCCACTAGTGGTCGAGTCTAGTGGCCGCGACTAGTGGCTCAATGTGCGGGCGCTCTTAGTCATACAATATGTACTATGTATGTTCAGTACACCCCTGCTAAATCCGCGGAATCGGCTTAGCGCAGTGGAAGCTGGTATTACTAATGTAGACTCCGGACAAAGAACTAGGTTTCAGCCGGGATGTAACTGAACAATTGAACTGCGATACACAGCGGAGAGAATGTTAAGTAAGGTGAGGTTACATACGGGTCTGTGTGTCGAACGTCTCCAAGGCAGAAGTGGTGTAAGGGAGCGCGCGCGCCCCTGATGTCCTTTCTTCGTCTGCCAACCTTACCAATTCGTCACCTCACTCACAACACAAATAACAGCGTTCCCAAGACACTGGGCGTTTCAACAATAGATACACAATAACACACGGAGGAGCTTTTTGTCAAGATATATATTGCCCCTGCAACAACGCGTGGTAGACAATTATCTTTCTTTCAAAACTCCGCGACCAGCCCGATGTATGGCGTCAAAACCTTGGTCGTACAAAACGGGATCACATAGATAATTTAAGATTTTATTCAAACTCGATATGCCAGGCACATTCAACGCGAGCGATTTTTAACAAATTCAGCAAAATTATTCCGACATTTTTCTACAAGAATTTCAATCAAGTGTCACTGTCAACTTCAAGTGACAGCCAAATGTCAATTTGACGTGACATTAGAGCTGCGTTCAGAAACGTCGATCTTTTCCGAACATCCCCCCGCCCCGGACCGTTAAGAACGGTACGTCAATCTACGGGTAATCGGGAGAGCCCACTAACTGCTCTCTTCAAAACCGAATCTCGAACCAAAACCTCAGCAAAACGAGGAACTCCGTCAGTTCCGGGGTAGAGTTTAACAATGCGCCCCCTTCGCCAACACAGGGGCGGTAGGTTAGCATCCTTAATCAACACGAGGTCGCCAGTCTGGGGTGGGGTGGTTTTATCTGTCCACTTCACGCGCTGTTGTAGGATATGCAAATACTCCATCGACCAACGTGCCCAGAAGTTTTGGGACATCTGTCTCAACAGTTGGTATCGCGACAAACGATGGGATCCTACATCCTGAATCGGATATTCAGGCAACGCCAAAAGAGGCTGTCCGATCAAGAAATGACCTGGGGTCAACGCTTCCAGGTCATTCGGGTCCGAAGACAACGGGCACAAGGGTCGCGAGTTGAGGACGGCCTCAATTTTACAAAATACCGTATCAAGTTCCTCAAACGTGAGAATAGTTTCTCCAATCACGCGACGCAAGTGTGTCTTGGCAGCCTTTACACAAGCTTCAAAAATTCCTCCCCAGGTCGGACAAGCTGGTGGGCTAAACTTCCAGATTATCCCACGCCGGGAGAGGGTGGTTCCAATGTCTATTTTATTATCAACAAAAAACTTAACTACTTCCTTAAGATAATTACACGTTCCCCTATAATTAGTACCACAATCGGAACGTATCAATGTCGGCAGTCCTCTACGGGAAACAAATCTGCTCAAGGCGGCGACAAAGGCTTCGGTAGACAATTCCGAGACAATTTCCAAATGGACAGCCTTGGTGGACAAACACACAAACACGCACAAGTACGCCTTATAGGTTTTAGCATTACGCAGTCTCGAAGCCTTTACAGTAAAGGGACCGGCGAAGTCGGTGGCGACTCCGGCAAAAGCTCTACATTCCGTGACGCGATCAGCAGGCAAATCACCCATCTGGGGCTGCATGGTCGCGGCCTTCAATCGATAACAAGGCAGGCAACGGAAAACCACAGTGCGAATGGCTTGACGAGCAGACAAAATCCAAAATTCACGCTGCAAAATGGCCAACAAAGCATTACAGCCAGCATGTTGTGCATTCACATGGCGATCTGTTATTATCAGTTGAGTCAAATGTCCGGCTTTAGGTAACAAAAGGGGGTGACGAGCTCCATACGGCAGGTTCGCATTTCGAAGTCTTCCGCCGACTCGCAAAAGCCCACTCTCGTCCAGGAAGGGATTCAATCGCGATACCGCGCCCTTCAACTTGCGACGGCCTAAACGCAAAATTTCAATCTCGGACTCAAAGCTATCAGCTTGTACTCTCCGGACCCAAAACAAGAGCGCGTCCCTACGCTCGTCCGGAGTGAGAACCGACGAATCACGCCTCGCGCGTGGGTTTCTGCAATTGTACGCAAAACGTCTGATCCAAGCGGTAACACCAAGCAGCTTCTGTAAGGAGCTGTACCGATCCAACAACAAATCCTTTTCCCCGGCGGGGTTAGTCTCCAGGACGCATGCCCGCATATCAGGAACGGCTACGTTCGACAACGCTGGAGAGGGCGGCCACTCCGACTCAGGCCGCATCAACCACTGTGGGCCCCACCAGAGGGGGTGGTTAATTAGGGTTGGGGCTACACAACCCCGAGACGCACAATCCGCGGGATTCATGGTTCCCGGCACGTGTCTCCAAATCAACTCGATGTCGGAATTACAAATCTGCGACACTCGATTGGCCACAAACACGTCCAAGGTGTGCGCCGGAGCCTTCAACCAACAAAGGACGACCTGACTGTCCGTCCAAGCATAAACCTCTTGTATCTTAATAGATCGACCTAATGTGAGCCATACGTGGTTCAACAAACGCATTAGGAGGGCAGCTCCACACAATTCCAACCTCGGGATCGTATGACGAGTCCGAAGGGGAGCGACTTTGCTTTTCGCTATCACCAGATGCACAGCAACAACTCCGTCAACAGTAACGGTGCGGAGGTACACGGCCGCAGCAAATCCACGTTCGGAGGCATCGGAAAAGCCGTGAAGAGTAACTTTACAATTTTCAGAAGGGAGGAATAGCCTCGGCAAATGCACTTCATTAATCTCGGGGAGGGATGAAACGAAGCTCGACCAATCTCGGAGTAACTCGTCCGAGAGGGGTTCATCCCACGACACACCCGAAGCCCATAACCGTTGCAAGAAACACTTGGCCATAAACAGCACGGGGCAAATCCACCCATTGGGGTCAAAGGTACGTGCGACAGTAGACAATACTAAACGCTTGGTCCAGACTTTCGGTGGTCGTAAATCCACACAATAAGTGAACGTGTCAGAGACCGGTTTGTACTGTACGCCAAGGACGGTCACCACATGGGGATTATCAACATTTTCGAATAGGTGGGGGTCCTGCTGGTGCTCCTCGGGCAAACCTACCAGTACATCAGGCGAGTTGGATATCCATTTCCTCAACTCGTAACCTCCCGACTTCAAAAGGGCGGTGAGTTCGTCTCTCAGGACAATCGCCTCTGAGACAGATGAGGCGCCCGTGCAAATGTCATCCACATAGACGTCACTGGCCAAAATGGCGGAGGCGCGAGGGTATCTCAAGCGCTCCTTCTCGGCCAACTCCAACAAAGAACGAATCGCAACAAACGGGCTCGAAGCCAAACCGTACGTATTCGTATTCAATTCATAAATCAACAAGGGGTCCCTAGGACTCTCTCTCCACAAAATCAATTGGTACCTCCTATCCTCTGGATGGATGACCGTTTGTCTGAACATCATCCGGATGTCAGTCATAAATACAATTTGGTGCCGCCGGAAGTTGGTCAAAATGTCTGAGATCTCCGTGTGCAGCTTGGGACCTACATGCAGACACTGGTTCAAGGACGCTCCAGTAGAGGTGGGAGCCGAACCGTCAAAGACCACCCGAATCTTTCCGGATTTCAAAACGGCGTGGTGCGGCAAAAAGAAGTGCTCAACGGAGCGCCAATCCAAATCGCTCACGGACATGTGCCCTAACTCCTCATACTCCCGCATGAATTCAACATACTTCTGGCGGAAGACCGGATCCTTGCTCATGCGACGCTCCATCGCCACTAGCCTACGTTCCGCTAGCGGTCGGGATTCGCCCAGAGGAGGTCGGCCGGCACGAAAGGGGAGACGGGTGATCAAACGACCAGAGCGGAGGCGACCAGTGTTATTCTGGTAATACAACTCGCATTCATCCGCTACTGGGTCTACCCGCGGGGCTGGTGGAGGTTCCTCAACCTCCCAAAACTTCTGCACCACTTCGGAGAGAGACACATTAAAAACAAGACCGCGATCCTCATCAAGGGAATCCAAAACGCGGCGAGCAGGGCCCATCACAACTGTACCGAGTGTCGTCTGCAGAGCTACCAAGCCATCTGGCTGCAAAACTCGCTTCCCCGTCAACAAAACTCGCCCCAGGACATCGGCTCCAAGGAGAGCATCAATCGGGCCTGGGCGGAAGAAATTTGGATCGGCGAGTGGGGAATCAGACACCAAAGACAACATACTCGGTCCCAAGTCAACTGAAGGTTGACGGCCAACAACTGTGTCCAACACAATCGCCGAGGTCTTAATGCCTGGCGTGGACTTATTACGTGATGTAAATGTGAAGTCAACATGCCCTAACAACCCGGGGACTTTCACATCGCCAACACCTCTCACGCCTTCCGTGTGGGGGTGCACCTTGAGGCCCAACCGCCTAACTAACCAAGATGACACAACACACCCCTGAGCACCGGAATCCAACAAGGCGCGAACTTCCACAAGGTCGCCATTCAATCCCCTGACAAGCACAGAGGCCGTGGGCAACAAAACGGTCTCTGGAGGGGTGGCTACAATCGACCGTAAACACGTTGATTGCTAGTATGTGGGGTCCCCAGACGTCCCCCCATGGTAAGGGGGTCGCTCATAGCGATCCAGTGGGTCCCAGTCTCCCACATACTGCCTACGTCCAATTCGCCCGGTATCAGGCGGGTTATATCTCCCGGCCCCTTGAAGACGGGGCGGGCGCCGCTCCAAACGCGGGTATTCGGCGAGCGGCGGCGAGAATCGGTGCCTATCATCCACCGTGTACGTCGCCCCATAGTCGCGGGGGCACGGTGACCGATTTTCAGAGGGGGGGTCCCGGGGACCCCCGGCTGTGCGAGGCTCAACACGTTGCGGGGGGCTTCTACGACCTCCCGCAACGCTCGCAAAATCGAACCCCCTAGTTGGGGACCGATTTCCCATGGGGGGGTCCGTGGGACCCCCGCCCGTGCGAGGCTCAAAACGTCGCGGGGGGCCTCTACGACCTCCGGCAACGCCCGCATAACTCATCCCCATCCTTGGGGATCGGTTTCCCATGGGGGGGTCCCTGGGACCCCCGCCCGTTTGAGGCTCTAAACGTGGCGGAGAGCGTCTGGGGCCACTCTGGTGGCCACCAGAACTGCTGCGGGATGCAAACACCGCGGGGGGTCCGAGACCCCCACCCATACGAGGTGATCCTGCAGCGACGCGCTGCGGCGCTCCGCCGCCCTCTGGGCTGTTCATGCAGAGGAGGGGATGGTGGTTGCCCTTACAAAAGCGGCATGGGTGCGCTTGGGTACATTCGCGCTGCATGTGCAGGCCCAAGCACGAGTAGCACCATGTCCGTTGTCGCGCGATCGCTCGACGGCCTTGGACGCGCTGGTCGAGGAACTTATCACAACGGGTCGTGCTGTGACCCGGTTCCCGACAGTACAAGCAGCGGGCGGTCTCCTGGACGGCGGCATAGCGGCCGGGCGCGTGAGGGGCCATACGCCCCCTACGGGGGGGTCCGGTGGGGGATCTACTCTGTGGCACAGGTCGTTCGGGTCCCATAGGACCGGCCAGAGAGGAATTATCTGCCAGTCTACTTTCTCCTTCCAGGAACGTCAAGAGGTCCAAGAAGGGTGGCAGATAAGTCGCACTATCCCCACCATACTGCTGCTCAAAACGGACCTTAACAGAGTCCGGCAACTTTCCCAGGACAATGTGCAGTAACAAAAACGACCACTGCTCCACTGGGAGTTTTAAGTTTTTTAATGCGTTGTAGGCAACCAACAGCGGATTCAACAAAGCCACTCTCAAGTGCATCACGCTGGCAACGCGGGGTAAATTCAAAATGGCGGCCACATGGTTGTCCGCCAGACGTCGTACGTTCTGGTACCGACGGGCAATCAAATCCCTAGCAATAGGGTAGTTTTCATCCGAGGGGGCCAAATGTTGAACTGATTCAAGGGCCTCCCCTTCCAACACGGATAACAAATAAGCTAACTTCTGGCCCTGGGTCAAATCGTCCCGGGCATGTACAAGACTATCAAAAATATTAATAAAGCCCTCCCAGTCCTCTAGACGACCAGCAAAGCGCCTTAAGTCTAAGGGGGCCAATCTAGCAAAGAGAGGGGGCATACTCTTAGATGTGACCGGGGACGGGCTCGGTTCATTCTCTCTTGCCACTTGCAAAGGTCGAGCCACCTGGGTAATTCTGTCCGCAAAATCATAACACTGGTCCACATCCAAATCGACTTCTTGTCGCATTTCCACCTCGGCCTCAACAGTCCTTTCCAAAAATAAGGCATACTGCTCATCAACAACAGCCAAACGTATGGGCAGATCTACGTATCTGTTCAACAAGGCCTCCGTTCTATCCGGTCGATCCAACAACGCAACCGCAGAAGCTAACCACCGTAACTCAGAACGTATTTTGGCTTTAGCAGAGGAGGCCGTCATTGTAACGTCCCAAATTTATCAACAAAAACAACAAATTCAAAATATTCACTATAACACAAAATCTCCAATATTTGGAGGTTATTACTAACCACAAAATTCCAATATTACAACAACAAAGTATTTATAATGACACAAACTCTTAAATATCTGGAGGTTATCAGAAAACAACAAAACTCACTGACTATTGAAATTCACTCAAAATCACTGACTATTGAAATTCACTTGGATATCAACACAACATACTGTTACACAACAACAAGTTAATTTTAATTATTTCAAAGCACAAGTTTCAATGAGTTTCAATGTGTAAACAATGTCCCAAATCATTTAAGTTTCACTAAGTATTGAGTGCAAACTTATTAGCTAACCTTTTATTAGCTATTATTTTAGCAACAAACTTGTCAATATTCACAACTCAAATTTGCTAACAAAACTGAATAATAATTATTATGAGCAAAGAAAGGCATCTGTTTACAATTTGGAACTTCAATACATGACTTCAATACATTAATTACAAGACATGGAACCAATAACAAAGGAATGCCCTTTACTTTTCAAATGCAAGTTAATTACCATTTACAAGTACAAATTAATCTAGTCCGGACCAGACTGGGTCATCAAAACGGCACTGATTAATACAAAGTTTTGGCGTGGGCCTCTCAGGCCTTCAAGCTACGCTCTTGGCTACCAAGAAATGTTCAGTACACCCCTGCTAAATCCGCGGAATCGGCTTAGCGCAGTGGAAGCTGGTATTACTAATGTAGACTCCGGACAAAGAACTAGGTTTCAGCCGGGATGTAACTGAACAATTGAACTGCGATACACAGCGGAGAGAATGTTAAGTAAGGTGAGGTTACATACGGGTCTGTGTGTCGAACGTCTCCAAGGCAGAAGTGGTGTAAGGGAGCGCGCGCGCCCCTGATGTCCTTTCTTCGTCTGCCAACCTTACCAATTCGTCACCTCACTCACAACACAAATAACAGCGTTCCCAAGACACTGGGCGTTTCAACAATAGATACACAATAACACACGGAGGAGCTTTTTGTCAAGATATATATTGCCCCTGCAACAACGCGTGGTAGACAATTATCTTTCTTTCAAAACTCCGCGACCAGCCCGATGTATGGCGTCAAAACCTTGGTCGTACAAAACGGGATCACATAGATAATTTAAGATTTTATTCAAACTCGATATGCCAGGCACATTCAACGCGAGCGATTTTTAACAAATTCAGCAAAATTATTCCGACATTTTTCTACAAGAATTTCAATCAAGTGTCACTGTCAACTTCAAGTGACAGCCAAATGTCAATTTGACGTGACATTAGAGCTGCGTTCAGAAACGTCGATCTTTTCCGAACAATGTACCCCCACTGGGAATCGAATCCGGAACATTTAGGTTTGATACCGGTGTTGTGAGTTGTGTGAACATTTAGGTTTGATACCACACTACCCACTAGACCACAGAAGCAGTTAAAATCTGCGGGAGCCTGCACGGCCATACCCAGAGCAGGAAAGGCATTATCTATACAAATAAATAAAATTGGAGTGTCTGTTTGTAATATTAAAATAACCGCTTTTTACTACATGCATATGATTATATATACGGTACATATAACATTTTTTTTTTCAATTTTTGTTTGTCTATCTGTCTGTCTGTATGTTTGTTCCGGCTAATCTCTGAAACTGGACCGATTTTGACGGGACTTTCAATAGCAGGTAGCTGACGTAATAAGGAGTATTTTACTTCTTATCCCGATATTGCCACGGGAACGAGAACCACGCGGGTGAAACTGCGGGCGGCCGCTAGAAGCAAATAAAGCAATTTGCTAGTGACTGCCTAGCTCGCTGAATTGATTTTTTCTGAACATTCCTGAATTGTTCCTGAAATTTTCCTGAATTTTCTGTGAGTCCCAATTCTGTGTAAACCTTGGGCGGTGCCTTCACATACCTGTGCAGTTGATAATGCTCTCTGTAGTCTGTTCTCTCTTCTTCTCCCTTGCATCTGGAACAATAGTGCCTAATATTAAAATATGGGCAATGTGCCAATTTATGGCAATTATGGCTTTTTATCCGCAAACGGGGTAGCACTAAAGGTCATAGCCCACTTATACCACACCGCTACCACCCAACCAAAGTATGAGACTATGAGCAGCCAAATTTGAACTTAATATCGTGCACTGTAGATGCATTTTACAGTACCTAACAATATAAAATAGCGGACAGCTTACCGCCGTCAGACTGCTCGGTAGTTGACGCCTCGCTGAAAGCCTGAGGGCCTAAACTGAGTAAAGCGGGCGTCCGCGACGGGCACACGTCGCGGGTCTCCGTCCGTGGACACGCGCGCGGGCTCCGTGGAACCGCATCACATAGCGCTATTGACTGAACAAGCCCGTGCGTGCTACCGCTGGCCTGCTGGCGGGCCCCGTCGCGGGCACCCGCGCGGGCGACCGTCGCGGGGAAACGGGACACATGGCGCAGGCGCGGGGCCCGCCTCCACGCGACGGGTGCCCGCGACGGGGCCCGCGACGGAGCACTTTTGTATGGAACCGCGCGGGCGTCCGCGTGACGCAGTTTAGGCCCTGAAGCCGCGCGGCCCGCGCGGTGTCCGCGCGCTGACTGCTAGCGGTCGCCGCGCCGCCACCGCCACACACCTAGAGGGAATAGCAGTCGGCGTGAGGACAGCTGGGTGCCGGCTAGCTGTCGCCGCGTGGATTTCTGGGTGCCTGCTACCTGTCGCCTTAGTTTAGGGCGGTGTTGGAGCGGTGCGGTATAAGTGAGCTATGACCTTAAGCCTTCATCTCACCTAATGTTAACGGAAGATAAGGCCACATAAGGCTGAAGATGGAACCGCACTACTCCCGGAATTGTCAACACTAAGGAACTGGCTATGTTCAGTACACCCCTGCCTATACCGCGGAATCAGCTAGCGCAGTGGAAGCGGTTTCACTAATATAGACTCCGGACAAAAACTTGGTTTCAGCGGGGATGTAACTGAACAATTGGACTGCGATACACAGCGGAGAGAATGTGAAGTAAGGTGAGGTTACATACGGGTCTGTGTGTCGAACGTCTCCAAGGCAGAAGTGGTGTAAGGGGGCGCGCGCACCCCTGGTGTCCTTTCTTCGTCTTCTTCTGCAGACCTTACCAATTCGTCACCTTACTCACAAAACCAACACAACACAACGGTCCCAAGACACTGGGCGCTTCAGCACTACACGATAACACACGCGGGGCTTGCTTATCAAGATATATTGTCTCGACAACAACGCGTGTGGTAGAAAGTTGTCTTTCAAAGCATCCGCGACCGGCCACTCCAGAGATGGCATCAAAATCCTGGTCGTACAACACGGGATCAGATAGATAATTTAAGATTCAATTCAAGCTCGATATGCCAGGCATATTCAACGCGAGCGGTTTTTAACAATTCAGCAAAAATTAATCCGACATTTTTCTAACAAGAATTCCAATCAAGTGTCACTGTCAACTTCAAGTGACAGCCAAATGTCAATTTGACGTGACATTAGAGACGCGTTCAGAAACGTCGATCTTTTCCGAACATCCCCCCGCCCCGGACCGTTAAGAACGGTACGTCAATCTACGGGTAATCGGGAGAGCCCACTAACTGCTCTCTTCAAAACCGAATCTCGAACCAAAACCTCAGCAAAACGAGGAACTCCGTCAGTTCCGGGGTAGAGTTTAACAATGCGCCCCCTTCGCCAACATAGGGGCGGCAGGTTAGCATCCTTAATCAACACGAGGTCGCCAGTCTGGGGTGGGGTGGTTTTATCTGTCCACTTCACGCGCTGTTGTAGGATATGCAAATACTCCATCGACCAACGTGCCCAGAAGTTTTGGGACATCTGTTTCAAAAGTTGGTATCGCGACAAACGATGGGGTCCTACATCCTGAATCGGATATTCAGGCAACGTCAAAAGGGGCTGTCCGATCAAGAAATGACCTGGGGTCAACGCTTCCAGGTCATTCGGGTCCGAAGACAACGGGCACAAGGGTCGCGAGTTGAGGACGGCCTCAATTTTACAAAATACCGTATCAAGTTCCTCAAACGTGAGAATAGTTTCTCCAATCACGCGACGCAAGTGTGTCTTGGCAGCCTTTACACAAGCTTCAAAAATCCCTCCCCAGGTCGGACAAGCTGGAGGGCTAAACTTCCAGATTATCCCACGCCGGGAGAGGGTGGTTCCAATGTCTATTTTATTATCAACAAAAAACTTAACTACTTCCTTAAGATAATTACACGTTCCCTTATAATTAGTACCACAATCGGAACGTATCAATGACGGCAGTCCTCTACGGGAAACAAATCTGCTCAAGGCGGCGACAAAGGCTTCGGTAGACAATTCCGAGACAATTTCCAAATGGACAGCCTTGGTGGACAAACACACAAACACGCACAAGTACGCCTTATAGGTTTTAGCATTACGCAGTCTCGAAGCCTTTACAGTAAAGGGACCGGCGAAGTCGGTGGCGACTCCGGCAAAAGCTCTACATTCCGTGACGCGATCAGCAGGCAAATCACCCATCTGGGGCTGCATGGTCGCGGCCTTCAATCGATAACAAGGCAGGCAACGGAAAACCACAGTGCGAATGGCTCGACGAGCAGACAACATCCAAAATTCACGCTGCAAAATGGCCAACAAAGCATTACAGCCAGCATGTTGTGCATTCACATGGCGATCTGTTATTATCAGTTGAGTCAAATGTCCGGCTTTAGGTAACAAAAGGGGGTGACGAGCTCCATACGGCAGGTTCGCATTTCGAAGTCTTCCGCCGACTCGCAAAAGCCCACTCTCGTCCAGGAAGGGATTTAATCGCGATACCGCGCCCTTCAACTTGCGACGGCCTAAACGCAAAATTTCAATCTCGGACTCAAAACTATCAGCTTGTACTCTCCGGACCCAAAACAAGAGCGCGTCCCTACGCTCGTCCGGAGTGAGAACCGACGAATCACGCCTCGCGCGTGGGTTCCTGCAATTGTACGCAAAACGTCTGATCCAAGCGGTAACACCAAGCAGCTTCTGTAAGGAGCTGTACCGATCCAACAACAAATCCTTTTCCCCGGCGGGGTTAGTCTCCAGGACGCATGCCCGCATATCAGGAACGGCTACGTTCGACAACGCTGGAGAGGGCGGCCACTCCGACTCAGGCCGCATCAACCACTGTGGGCCCCACCAGAGGGGGTGGTTAATTAGGGTTGGGGCTACACAACCCCGAGACGCACAATCCGCGGGATTCATGGTTCCCGGCACGTGTCTCCAAATCAACTCGATGTCGGAATTACAAATCTGCGACACTCGATTGGCCACAAACACGTCCAAGGTGTGCGCCGGAGCCTTCAACCAACAAAGGACGACCTGACTGTCCGTCCAAGCATAAACCTCTTGTATCTTAATAGATCGACCTAATGTGAGCCATACGTGGTTCAACAAACGCATTAGGAGGGCAGCTCCACACAATTCCAACCTCGGGATCGTATGACGAGTCCGAAGGGGAGCGACTTTGCTTTTCGCTATCACCAGATGCACAGCAACAACTCCGTCAACAGTAACGGTGCGGAGGTACACGGCCGCAGCAAATCCACGTTCGGAGGCATCGGAAAAGCCGTGAAGAGTAACTTTACAATTTTCAGAAGGGAGGAATAGCCTCGGCAAATGCACTTCATTAATCTCGGGGAGGGATGAAACGAAGCTCGACCAATCTCGGAGTAACTCGTCCGAGAGGGGTTCATCCCACGACACACCCGAAGCCCATAACCGTTGCAAGAAACACTTGGCCATAAACAACACGGGGCAAATCCACCCATTGGGGTCAAAGGTACGTGCGACAGTAGACAATACTAAACGCTTGGTCCAGACTTTCGGTGGTCGTAAATCCACACAATACGTGAAAGTGTCAGAGACCGGTTTGTACTGTACGCCAAGGACGGTCACCACATGGGGATTATCAACATTTTCGAATAGGTGGGGGTCCTGCTGGTGCTCTTCGGGCAAACCTACCAGTACATCAGGCGAGTTGGATATCCATTTCCTCAACTCGTAACCTCCCGACTTCAAAAGGGCGGTGAGTTCGTCTCGCAGGACAATCGCCTCTGAGACAGATGAGGCGCCCGTGCAAATGTCATCCACATAGACGTCACTGGCCAAAATGGCGGAGGCGCGAGGGTATCTCAAGCGCTCCTTCTCGGCCAACTCCAACAAAGAACGAATCGCAACAAACGGGCTCGAAGCCAAACCGTACGTATTCGTATTCAATTCATAAATCAACAAGGGGTCCCTAGGACTCTCTCTCCACAAAATCAATTGGTACCTCCTATCCTCTGGATGGATGACCGTTTGTCTGAACATCATCCGGATGTCAGTCATAAATACAATTTGGTGCCGCCGGAAGTTGGTCAAAATGTCTGAGATCTCCGTGTGCAGCTTGGGACCTACATGCAGACACTGGTTCAAGGACGCTCCAGTAGAGGTGGGAGCCGAACCGTCAAAGACCACCCGAATCTTTCCGGATTTCAAAACGGCGTGGTGCGGCAAAAAGAAGTGCTCAACGGAGCGCCAATCCAAATCGCTCACGGACATGTGCCCTAACTCCTCATACTCCCGCATGAATTCAACATACTTCTGGCGGAAGACCGGATCCTTGCTCATGCGACGCTCCATCGCCACTAGCCTACGTTCCGCTAGCGGTCGGGATTCGCCCAGAGGAGGTCGGCCGGCACGAAAGGGGAGACGGGTGATCAAACGACCAGAGCGGAGGCGACCAGTGTTATTCTGGTAATACAACTCGCATTCATCCGCTACTGGGTCAACCCGCGGGGCTGGTGGAGGTTCCTCAACCTCCCAAAACTTCTGCACCACTTCGGAGAGAGACACATTAAAAACAAGACCGCGATCCTCATCAAGGGAATCCAAAACGCGGCGAGCAGGGCCCATCACAACTGTACCGAGTGTCGTCTGCAGAGCTACCAAGCCATCTGGCTGCAAAACTCGCTTCCCCGTCAACAAAACTCGCCCCAGGACATCGGCTCCAAGGAGAGCATCAATCGGGCCTGGGCGGAAGAAATTTGGATCGGCGAGTGGGGAATCAGACACCAAAGACAACATACTCGGTCCCAAGTCAACTGAAGGTTGACGGCCAACAACTGTGTCCAACACAATCGCCGAGGTCTTAATGCCTGGCGTGGACCCATTACGTGATGTAAATGTGAAGTCAACATGCCCTAACAACCCGGGGACTTTCACATCGCCAACACCTCTCACGCCTTCCGTGTGGGGGTGCACCTTGAGGCCCAACCGCCTAACTAACCAAGATGACACAACACACCCCTGAGCACCGGAATCCAACAAGGCGCGAACTTCCACAAGGTCGCCATTCAATCCCCTGACAAGCACAGAGGCCGTGGGCAACAAAACGGTCTCTGGAGGGGTGGCTACAATCGACCGTAAACACGTTGATTGCTAGTATGTGGGGTCCCCAGACGTCCCCCCATGGTAAGGGGGTCGCTCATAGCGATCCAGTGGGTCCCAATCTCCCACATACTGCCTACGTCCAATTCGCCCGGTATCAGGCGGGTTATATCTCCCGGCCCCTTGAAGACGGGGCGGGCGCCGCTCCAAACGCGGGTATTCGGCGAGCGGCGGCGAGAATCGGTGCCTAGCATCCACCGTGTACGTCGCCCCATAGTCGCGGGGGCACGGTGACCGATTTTCAGAAGGGGGGTCCCGGGGACCCCCGGCTGTGCGAGGCTCAAAACGTCGCGGGGGGCTTCTACGACCTCCCGCATCGCTCGCAAAATCGAACCCCCTAGTTGGGGACCGATTTCCCATGGGGGGGTCCGTGGGACCCCCGCCCGTGCGAGGCTCAAAACGTCGCGGGGGGCCTCTACGACCTCCGGCAACGCTCGCGTAACTCATCCCCATCCTTGGGGATCGGTTTCCCATGGGGGGGTCCCTGGGACCCCCGCCCGTTTGAGGGTCCAAACGTGGCGGAGAGCGTCTGGGGCCACTCTGGTGGCCACTAGAACTGCTGCGGGATGCAAACACCGCGGGGGGTCCGAGACCCCCACCCATACGAGGTGATCCTGCAGCGACACGCTGCGGCGCTCCGCCGCCCTCTGGGCTGTTCATGCAGAGGAGGGGATGGTGGTTGCCCTTACAAAAGCGGCATGGGTGCGCTTGGGTACATTCGCGCTGCATGTGCAGGCCCAAGCACGAGTAGCACCATGTCCGTTGTCGCGCGATCGCTCGACGGCCTTGGACGCGCTGGTCGAGGAACTTATCACAACGGGTCGTGCTGTGACCCGGTTCCCGACAATACAAGCAGCGGGCGGTCTCCTGGACGGCGGCATAGCGGCCGGGCGCGCGAGGGGCCATACGCCCCCTACGGGGGGGTCCGGTGGGGGATCTACTCTGTGGCACAGGTCGTTCGGGTCCCATAGGACCGGCCAGAGAGGAATTATCTGCCAGTCTACTTTCTCCTTCCAGGAACGTCAAGAGGTCCGAGAAGGGTGGCAGATAAGTCGCACTATCCCCACCATACTGCTGCTCAAAACGGACCTTAACAGAGTCCGGCAACTTTCCCAGGACAATGTGCAGTAACAAAAACGACCACTGCTCCACTGGGAGTTTTAAGTTTTTTAATGCGTTGTATGCAACCAACAGCGGATTCAACAAAGCCACTCTCAAGTGCATCACGCTGGCAACGCGGGGTAAATTCAAAATGGCGGCAACATGGTTGTCCGCCAGACGTCGTACGTTCTGGTACCGACGGGCAATCAAATCCCTAGCAATAGGGTAGTTTTCATCCGAGGGGGCCAAATGTTGAACCGATTCAAGGGCCTCCCCTTCCAACACGGATAACAGGTAGGCCAACTTCTGGCCCTGGGTCAAATCGTCCCGGGCATGTACAAGACTATCAAAAATATTAATAAAGCCCTCCCAGTCCTCTAGACGACCAGCAAAACGCCTTAAGTCTAAGGGGGCCAATCTAGCAAAGAGAGGGGGCATACTCTTAGATGTGACCGGGGACGGGCTCGGATCATTCTCTCTTGCCACTTGCAAAGGTCGAGCCACCTGAGTAATTCTGTCCGCAAAATCATAACACTGGTCCACATCCAAACCGACTTCTTGTCGCATTTCCACCTCGGCCTCAACAGTCCTTTCCAAAAATAAGGCATACTGCTCATCAACAACAGCCAAACGTATGGGCAGATCTACGTATCTGTTCAACAAGGCCTCCGTTCTATCCGGTCGATCCAACAACGCAACCGCAGAAGCTAACCACCGTAACTCAGAACGTATTTTGGCTTTAGCAGAGGAGGCCGTCATTGTAACGTCACAAATTTATCAACAAAAACAACAAATTCAAAATATTCACTATAACACAAAATCTCCAATATTTGGAGGTTATTACTAACCACAAAATTCCAATATTACAACAACAAAGTATTTATAATGACACAAACTCTTAAATATTTGGAGGTTATCAGAAAACAACAAAACTCACTGACTATTGAAATTCACTCAAAATTACTGACTATTGAAATTCACTTGGATATCAACACAACAACAAGTTAATTTTAATTATTTCAAAGCACAAGTTTCAATGAGTTTCAATGTGTAAACAATGTCGCAAATCATTTAAGTTTCACTAAGTATTGAGTGCAAACTTATTAGCTAACCTTTTATTAGCTATTATTTTAGCAACAAACTTGTCAATATTCACAACTCAAATTTGCTAACAAACTAAATAATAATTATTATGAGCAAAGAAAGGCATCTGTTTACATTTTGGAACTTCAATACATGACAATTAATTACAAGACATGGAACCAATAACAAAGGAATGCCCTTTACTTTTCAAATGCAAGTTAATTACCATTTACAAGTACAAATTAATCTAGTCCGGACCAGACTGGGTCATCAAAACGGCACTGATTAATACAAAGTTTTGGCGTGGGCCTCTCAGGCCTTCAAGCTACGCTCTTGGCTACCAAGAAATGTTCAGTACACCCCTGCCTATACCGCGGAATCAGCTAGCGCAGTGGAAGCGGTTTCACTAATATAGACTCCGGACAAAAACTTGGTTTCAGCGGGGATGTAACTGAACATTTCTTGCGATACACAGCGGAGAGAATGTGAAGTAAGGTGAGGTTACATACGGGTCTGTGTGTCGAACGTCTCCAAGGCAGAAGTGGTGTAAGGGGGCGCGCGCACCCCTGGTGTCCTTTCTTCGTCTTCTTCTGCAGACCTTACCAATTCGTCACCTTACTCACAAAACCAACACAACACAACGGTCCCAAGACACTGGGCGCTTCAGCACTACACGATAACACACGCGGGGCTTGCTTATCAAGATATATTGTCTCGACAACAACGCGTGTGGTAGAAAGTTGTCTTTCAAAGCATCCGCGACCGGCCACTCCAGAGATGGCATCAAAATCCTGGTCGTACAACACGGGATCAGATAGATAATTTAAGATTCAATTCAAGCTCGATATGCCAGGCATATTCAACGCGAGCGGTTTTTAACAATTCAGCAAAAATTAATCCGACATTTTTCTAACAAGAATTCCAATCAAGTGTCACTGTCAACTTCAAGTGACAGCCAAATGTCAATTTGACGTGACATTAGAGACGCGTTCAGAAACGTCGATCTTTTCCGAACAGGCTACTTTATCTCTAACAGATGACCATCTCCTACACAACCACAAGTGAGTGAGTAGGACTTGTGGTGGTGGTGTGGTTCTGTAGGTCGTCCGTTCTGTTCTAGTCCTACCACCAACCAAACCGAATACCTTATGTACTCAATATAGAATATTAACCATAGCGCGGAGAACCGATGGCTGTTAGGGCGGAAAGGTTCTCGAATGGCAACCGCGTACCGGACGACGCTTCGTGGGCAGACTCCCTACAAGGTGGACCGATGATCTGGTCAAGGTTGTGGGAAACCGCTGGATGCGGGCCAAGCAGGACCGATCGTTGTGGAGATCCTTGGGGGAGGCCTATGTCCAGCAGTGGGCGTCGTTCGGCTGACATGATGATGATGATGATGGAATCGCACTTGGTCTGATGCTGAGGGGACATTAAGCGGCGTGCTCGCCCCGCCCCGGGGTCCGTGAATGAGGATATATAATAATAATAATAATAATAAACCATTTATTTCAGGCAACACAATGAAATTTTACAAAATCAGGCCCATCATATAATAAATACCTTACAGACTATAACATACATAATATATTTTTATTATACATAATTATTATTTATTTACACGTATAATCGGCGGCGACGTGTTGCGCAATGCAGTGTCCGGTAGCCGACCCCGAAACCGGCGGAACAGGACACCCTTCGGCCAAAAGTCTTCTTTCATAAAGGTCGACAGATGATCGGTCGGCACCCTCACCACAAATGAGTTGAAGTTCACATTGTGGCGGGACTCCAACCGCTCGACCCTCAGATTGAACTTGGTTTTCACTCTCATGTACTCCACAATGTCTTCAGATTTTGTGGAGTAATGCAAGCGGGACACGTACACCAGCGTCGTCGGGATAGCCGGCCGCAGCAGGTGGTTATGTCCAGTCGGGGCAGTGCCGCACAGGTCACGTCGAGAGGCCTTCTTCTTCCTATCCACTTTCTTGAAACCGTCATCATCGCATCCTGCATCCTGTCTCCGCGGCGCTGGTTGCACAGCTTTGGAGACCGATCGTTGTTTATTTCCCTCTTTTGTAGCCCGGTCAAGTTGTTGATGAGCGGGCTTAGAGGTAGGGGTAGCGGTGACAGCAGCGTAAGCACGTAGAGGGGTCGACGTGCTCACGCGTATATGATGTTGATGACTCACGCTGTGTAGTGCGGGTGGTGTCTCGCGTACAGCTGCGGCGTCTGCTAGCAAGCGGCGTGCTCGCGCCGCCCCGGGGTGTCTGAACGAGGATATATGATGTTGATGTCTCACGCTGTGTGATGCGGGTGGTGTCGCGCGTACAGTTGCGGCGTCTGCTCGCAAGCGGCGTGCTCGCGCCGCCCCGGGGTGTCTGAACGAGGATATATGATGTTGATGTCTCACGCTGTGTGATGCGGGTGGTGTCGCGCGTACAGTTGCGGCGTCTGCTCGCAAGCGGCGTGCTCGCGCCGCCCCGGGGTGTCTGAACGAGGATATATGATGTTGATGACTCACGCTGTGTAGTGCGGGTGGTGTCTCGCGAACATTTGCGGCGTCTGCTCGCAAGCGGCGTGCACGCGCCGCCCCGCCCCTGAACGAGGATATATGATGTTGATGACTCACGCTGTGTGGTGCGGGTGGTGTCGCGCGTACATTGCGGCGTCTGCTCGCAAGCGGCGTGCTCGCGCCGCCCCTTCCCCTGAACGAGGATATATGATGTTGATGACTCACGCTGTGTGGTGCGGGTGGTGTCGCGCGTACATTGCGGCGTCTGCTCGCAAGCGGCATGCTCGCGCCGCCCCACCCCTGAACGAGGATATATGATGTTGATGACTCACGCTGTGTGGTGCGGGTGGTGTCGCGCGTACAGCTGCGGCGTCTGCTCGCAAGCGGCGTGATCGCGCCGCCCCGCCCCGGGGTCCCTGGTGAACAGAATATAATTATGACGGCGACACTAGCAGACTATTTACGGTGAAGAGATCGTAAAGAATAAAGGCTCTATGTCATAGGTGACCATTAGACGAGCAACCTGGACTCAGTTCATTCAGACAGTTAAGATTACAGATTGATCGTGTAAGGTGTTGATTAATGCCAAATAGAAATTGATCATGTATTATCTTGGTATTATCCAGAAAATTTAATTTATGAACTGACGCCAGATTGATCCTCTAATCGTCATAGACAATTTATCATCTCATAACTATCTGATTAGGACGCCTTGGCTGCGATGCCACCAGTATTTATTTTTTATATTTATTTTATTTATTTAGGTAACAAACAGTCTTACAAAACAAGTAACATACTAACAATATATCGACAGTGGAAAGGCGAAATTGCTAATACGCCATATTGGCACTTTTGGGAAATGAATTTTAAAGTTTTTTTTTTGAGAAAAAAATTCGTAACTTTTTGGTTTATAATGTAATATCGTTGATTTTCAGATATGAAGTTTAGTGATTTTTTATCCTAATTAAGAATAACTTTACAGATTCATAACTATTCTAATAAGCGAGAAATATGTCGCTTTAGCAAAAACGTCTCGTCTTTTTACTAATTATGGGTTGAGAAAAAAATGCATATGTGACACTTATGATGTAGGTCAAGCAAGCGGAAATTGCTAATAGAGAGTTACAGCTTATAATAAGGAACTCCATAATTACTAAGCAGGAATATGTACGTAAAGTATCGGCAGCAAATATGGCTAACGGTAGTGCACTTAATAAAATGTAATGAGGCAGAAAATCTAAAAGGTCTTTTACTTCAAATAATACCAAAACAAAAGATCTAAACGTATGAACCAGTAGCAGTTTTAAACGGATAAGGATGCTAACAACAATTTCTTTTTATCTTAAATAATGAAATAAGTCTTATTAGCAAGAACGTTTATGGGGGATTTTTCACAAAAGGGAAACAAACTGGCATTGCAAAACAACAGATTTTTCAATCAAACTTAAAAAAAAAATTGACAGAAATCGTAAATGTAATCCAGATAAATCTTCCTAACCCTGTGATAACATCAAGATAAACAAATGGTTGTATTACCAATTTAATTTACTTAACTGTCACGCCACCAATCAATTACGCTAGCACAACAGAAACTGATCACCTCACCGCACCATACCGCCTGCACCGGTGATGCTACGAGTCGATCTCAGCCTATTGCAGTCCACTGCTGGACGTAGGCCTCCCTCAAAGAGCGCCACACTGCACGGTCTGTCGCCTTTATCATCCAGCCACTGTCCGCTACCTTTTTAAGAAGAGACCTGGTCCATATGGCTGGGGGGCTTCCGACGCTACGTTTGCCGACACGTGGTCTCCATTCGAGAACCCGTCTACTTCACCGCTCGTCGGTTCTGCGACAGATGTGGCCAGCCCACTGCCAGTTCAGTTTGCTACATTTTTGGACTATGTTCGATTGTCCGTCACTTTGGTTCTCTGCCAGATCATCTCATTTCGGATTTTATCCTTGAGAGACACCCCAAGAATTGACCTTTCCATAGCTCTCTAAGTGACATGTAGTCGGTGGGCCAGCTTCACTGTCATGTTCCACGTTTCGGCTTCATAGGTCAACACTGGTAAGACGCACTGATTGTAGACTCTTAGGACTCGTAGGACTTTAGTCTTTAGGCATCGAGGTAGTACTGATGATGAAATGATATGCGCAGCTTCCCATGCATGCAAAGCTGCCTAGCCCAGCTGCACTCTTCTGACAACTTCCTTCTCAAAGTTGTCTCCCATGTACCCATTTGCAGTGTTTGCCCGAGGAAGACATACTCCTGAACAACAACAAGTTGGATGTCACCAACTTTGATCGGTTCTGGTATGATATGCTCGTTGAACATGACTCCAGTGCCACACGTCGAGAGGCAGTGTTTAGGTTGTGTAGCATTTTTTGCAGATCCTGCAGTGATTCCGCCTTTATCACTATATCGTTAGCAAAACAGAGGTGTGAGAGATATTCGCCGTTGACATCAATGTCTAATCCGTTTCACTCAATGCATTGGTGAGCAGTTTCGGAGATATGAAATTTACATGTCTCATACCTCTGAGCAATCGAATGGATCTAGTCTTGTTGTACTCGGATAGACATCGACGCCATGTTTTATATATAGGCTTCTCAGCATCTCCAAATATCGATCATCGATTTGGTATCACTGCAAGAATTCTAGAAGCGCCCAAGTCTCGATGGCGTCGAAGGCTTTCTCGTGTTCCACAAAAGCTAGATACAGCGGTCGGTTATACTCTTAAGACTTTTGTATAACCTGCCGTACTGTGTGGATGTGGTCTACGGTGCTCAAGCCTTTTCGACACTCAGAGACGATTTATGACGACTCTTGAAAACCGCTTGTAAATCTGACTCAGGAGCTTAAGGGGTCTGTAGTTCTTTAGAGAGTTTTATCTCTTTTCTTGAAGAACAATGCCACCACGCCCCTACTTCACGCCTTTGGGGTGGTCCCTTTACTTAGGACGGAGTTAAATATTCTCTTTAGCTCACTCATAACAGGTTTTCCTGCTGCCTTAAGGAGCTCAGAGGATATTCCGTCTTCACCAGGGGCCTTACCATTTTGTAGTCGTTCAATCCATCCTCTACTTATCCAAATTATATTTGGTGACGGGGCGGTACATCATTCTCCCCTCCACGCTGCGTTAATCCGGTTATTAATGTCCTGGACAATTTCCCTATTCCCTTGCACTAATAACCCAAGGTATTTAAAACTGGAGCAGACTGGTAGGGGCAGTCATACCTAGACTTACGAGCTGGCTGGAGCTGGAACAAGGCTGGAGAAACCGCCAAAATCGCAATAAATATATTCGGTTTTACTCCTACTAAGTCCAACACTCTCCTGTCTTTGCAGCCACTATCCAACCAGCTTTGCACGCATCAATTTATAAAAGAATAAAACTAACCACTTCTATTCATCAGCTCTCAACAGCTTCCATACTTCTACTGGTATGTCATCAGGACCAACTCATTTTCCATTCTTCATTCCATCCATTACTTTTTTAACTTCGTCCACGGTAACCTCTCGCACTTTGGGTGAAATGATCCCGACCTAGGTGACTGATCATCCGTCCGGCTTCGCTGGCGTCCCCCCTATAAATAATAACCTCTCGCACTCATCCCACATTCACTGGTCCACCCTCGAGTACACCATTCCAGACATTCTCCTCATTCATAAGGCTTTCAAAATAGTCCGTCCATCTACCCCTTATTTTTCCTTCATCCGTAAGAACCTCCCCTGCATTTTTATCTCTCACACATTTCATTTAAGAAACATCCCTCGCATTTCTTTCCCTTGCCTTAGACATTTTCCTCATTCATAATCTACCCCTTATTTTTCCTTCATCCGTAAGAACCTCCCCTGCATTTTCATCTCTCACACATTTTATTTAAGAAACATCCCTTGCATTTCTTTCCCTTGCCTTGGAAAATCGCCATAGGTTTTTTTTACCAGCTTGAGTTTATTTTGCTAACTGCCAGATAACATTACTTTTTTTATAATGCTTTCAAAATAGTCCGTCCATCTACCCCTTATTTTTCCTTCATCCGTAAGAACCTCCCCTGCATTTTCATCTCTCACACATTTTATTTAAGAAACATCCCTTGCATTTCTTTCCCTTGCCTTGGAAAATCGGCATAGGTTTTTTTTACCAGCTTGAGTTTATTTTGCTAACTGCCAGATAACATTACTTTTTTATGAGATTGGCGTTCATTTGTTTTACTAATAGGATGTGCTCAGTAAATAATTAACAGTAAAATTTTGCTAAAGGGCCAACCACTTTTAAATCGTGTGCGGCAAATTTTGCTAACGTAATAAATTATCGGAATTCATGTTCAACGAAATTGACTAATAGGCACAAATATATTAAAGTGCAAAAAGGCTAAATTGCTAATGCGCATTTGTCATTGAAATTGCAGAAAAGAAAAAGTGCGTATGTAATGAAAGTAAACAAAATGCCGGCAAGAAAACCCGCTGAACTGCCATGTGCTAACAAAATGTACTACTAAAGCGACATAACATAAAAAACACTGAAATTATGGCGCTTTGGAAATACAGATTCATGATTTTCCTTTGAAATTCAGATTGCTAAAGCGCAAAAAAAGTCATCGGATTGATGTGAGACCCGCACCAATAGACGCAGAAAAAAAAATCCTATTCAACAATATATATAACTCATTTTGGCCAAAATGGCGCTTTAGCAATTTCGCCTTTCCACTGTCGATATACAAACAGACATACAGTACCATTAATATTTTAAACAAGCAATATTTTATTTGATAGAACACGTAAGAAACATTGATTTGTAAAAAGAAAAATAAAGAAAACTTATCTACATCTTATCTAATAATATGTTATTTATGTTATAACAACTTCCAGTACCTATGTATAAATAAAGTAATGCAAAAACAGTTTTATGTAAGTATAAGAGTTACTAAACACTGAACTTAATTTATAATTTATAATGTTATGTAGCAATAATATCACTTTAGTAGATTGTATTACAAGGGAGCAAAATAATATATTTACGGCGAGAGCGCTATTTTGAATTCAGAGCGCAGTGAAGGATAGTAGAATCCTGAACGCAGCGACGGATTCAATATACGCCGCCCGAGGTAAAAATAATTTTGCGGCCGAGTAATACACTCTGCTTTTCATCCCCCTCTATAAGAAAAGCAGTAAAGACAACTCAAACTACCTACCTTTCTTTGTCGTTCGGAAACATCATAGCGCTAGTCGGGCAAGAAAAAAAAATTGAGTTTTGAAATAAAAAAAGAATTAAATAAAAAAAATATATGTCCATCAGATTTCTTATAAGTATTTCCGGGGATGCCATAGGGGGGTTGAAAATTTTGTTAGATTTTAGCTACGACTCACCGTTTACGAGATATTCTCAATTTTATAAAATTCCGTTTTGGAAAATTTCTCGGTCCCGAAAAAAGTCCCGGCCCCATACAAAATCAGTTGAATTTTTTTTAAGTATTGCTCACCCTTTGCTACACTCCAACCAATGCTTCTTTAATTATGTTCTAAATTCAAATCTCATCGTTTTGGACCCTGTTATGAAGTTGTTCAAAATTCAAATCTCATTTTCATCCCATCGATTCGAAAAGCGATGATTCTTTATCTAATAACAGGGTCCAAAACGATTCATTTTTTACCTGTTATGACAAGAGGGTATAAATGAGATTTGAATTTTGAACAGCTTCATAACAGGGTCCAAAACAATGAGATTTAAATTTAGAACATAATTAAAGAAGCATTGGTTGGAGTGTAGCAAAGGGTGTGCAGTACTTAAAAAAAATTCAACTGATTTTGTATGGGGCCGGGATTTTTTTCGGGACCGAGAAATTTTCAAAAACGGAATTTTATAAAATTGAAAATATCTCGTAAACGGTGAGTCGTAGCTAAAATCTAACTAAATTTTCAACCCCCCTACGGCATCCGCGGAGATAATTATAAGAAATCTGATGGACATATATTTTTTTTATTTTTTTTTTTATTTCAAAACTCAATTTTTTTTTCTTGCCCGACTAGCGCTATAATGTATCCGAACGACAAAGAAAGGTAGGTAGTTTGAGTTGTATTTACTGCTTTTCTTATAGAGGGGGATGAAAAGCAGAGTGTATTACTCGGCCGCAAAATTATTTTCACCTTGGGCGGCGTATATTGAATCCCTCGCTGCGTTCAGGATTCTACTTTAGAATCCCTCGCTGCGCTCGAGATTCTACTCTAGAATCCTTCACTGCGCTCTGGATTCAAAATAGCGCCCTCGCCGTAAATATATTATTTTGCTCCCTTGTAATACAATCTACTATTATACCCTCTTGTCATAACAGGTAAACAATGAATCGTTTTGGACCCTGTTATTAGATAATCAATCATCGCTTTTCGAATCGATGGGATGAAAATAAATAGGATCATTTAAATGAATTTTCAGTTGATAGCACCTCGCAAACTAGTCTTTTATATTTTGTTGAGCTAGTAGAAAGTATTTACTGGCATATAAGTCTGTGCATCCCAGGAGTATGCCAATGTTTATATTTCTGAATGGTTTTAAAAGCAATTTCAAGTTTTTTGTGTTTTAGGCTCAGATCATACATACAGGGTAATTTTTTATCAGTGCACAAATTTTTAGGATCGACTCAGAATCGGTAAGTGAACAACTTTCTCCTAGAAACATGGGTCGAAATACGACAAAATTTTTTGGAGTTCCCATACTAAATCGATCACGTGATCAGTCCGATTTCTATGAAGAGTCAAAAAAATTTTGACATTTTTCGACCTATGTTTGTAGGAAAAAGTTGTTCACTTACCGATTCTGATTCGATCCTAAAAATTTGTGCACTGATAAAAAAAATATCCTGTATAATAGATCACCTGTGTTGGTAGTGCAGACCCCAGGGCAGAGCGAAAGGCGCCTGCTGCGCCATCAGTGCATCGCCGCGACCGCGCCGCGCCGCGCGTCTACCGCGCCGCACTCGCGCGACTTATGCGCCGCAACTGCTGCTACCTGGTAAGAGAAATATTTTAAAATAAGAGTTAAGACTTTTGTATTTTTTTTCTTTGCGATTGTTTAAGGACCCATTTCTAATTACCAAAAAAAAAACAAAAAAAACCCGACTGCAAAAAAATTATCACTAAAAAGGGACAACCAAGCTCTTTAATTTCTAAATTTCGAATTTAGAAAAAATCGACCGTCTCACAACTATCCATCGGAGCTAGTTGTGAGAAGGGTCGATTTTTTCTAAATACTTACTTCATTTTCCATTTTTAACCGACTTCTAAATCAAAAATGAGGAGGTTCTCTATTCGTCTGTATGTATGTTTTTTTTTTTTTTTTTTTTTTGTATGTCCACCGATTACTCGAAGACGGCTGAACCGATTGAAATGGTTCAAACGTTATTACATCAGGTTGGTTTCCAAGTTGGTCCCATTTTTTGAAATTTTGAAATCGGTTCAGTAGTTTTCAGGAAATCTTGAAAAGACTGTCGTTTTTGTTACCACTTTATGTGAATTTAATACTTATCTTTAGGCATAACTCCTTTGTTTTAAAAACCGATTTAGATGATTCTTGTTTTGTTAAAAAGGGGATACCTCAAGGTATTTTAACCGACTTCGAAAAAGGAGGTTTTGAGTTTGATCACATACCTAATTACCAGAAAACACGCAAATTGCCTGCACGATGCACTAAAAAGAGTGAAATAAAAATTATTTTTATAAAAAAATAAAACCGCCTTCTAAAAAACCACATTAAAAAAGTAAGAAATAATTCCTCACCAAATAAATAACGTAAGTACTTTGAAGTCGGGCGGGTTTTAACAAAAACAACAAAAAATTGTACATGTTTCACGCCCGACTTCAAAGTACTTACGTTATTTATTTGGTGAGGAATTATTTCTTACTTTTTTAATGTGGTTTTTCTACCTCTAGTTTCATATCAACATGAAACCTTTTTAAAAGACTATTCATTACGAAGTTTGAATCTATGTTATATTTATATTTTTTAATGTCTGCCAGTGTCTGTCATTTGCTTTTGTAGGTATTTCTTGCAATATATAGTAACCATAGTGCCATGATTAGGTCACAGTGTTAACATATACTGTGATTAGGTGCAACTGATTTTTTACTTAATTAGTTGACCATCCTGAAGCTTTGACATGTTGCTTATAGGATGAACTGAACTATAATAATATTGCGACGCAATACGCCATACTCAATCGGTAATAGAGAGCTATCGCTTATAATGAGCAAACGAAAATAGACCATAAGGTGATGAACCTTTCCTTACTCCCACAGTACAATGTAGTACCGCGCAATGATTGACAGGAGTCAAATTTAATTTAGCGCCCGCGGCGAACGACGGAATACAAAACGTGGCGAGGTTTAAAAATCAACTCTGTTTTGACTATCGGCAGTCCGTGACTTTGACTGTGGGGATTAAAGTCTGCGTTTTCCCATGGGTAACAAAAAGTTTATTTAAAATGACCCAGATTAAGGTACTTATTAGTATTACTATTTGTGGGTCGCAGATCTTGTAAAATAATATTTTAATACGATGAATGACTACGAATTAGTTCGGCCAACCGGACTAACAACCGAACTACTGCTAACGCCCGAATTCTCAAACGCAAATCATCTTTGGGAGCGTCTCAAACATCATGGCATCTCTTTCATACGTTTGACATTTAAAGTGACAGGGCGATGTTTGAGACGCTCCCAAAGATAAAGCGTACGAGTATTCGGGCATAAGTATCATAGGAAGTAAACGCTTTTGAAAACAGAAGAAAATACAAGAATAACATTTTCACGTAAAAGTTTCTAAAATTTTTTTAACAAAACACTTTTTTTATTACTTCGATGCATGCAAAGCAAAGAAAAAAAAAACAATTTGCTATTGGAATAGGTAAACCTAAAGAAAAATCAGCATTAGACATTTTTTATTCAGCTTTTAAGTATATGCTAGAAAATTAAATCCTAATTCTTGTAAACAACATTTCGTTTTGCACGAAAATGAGCTGTCATGCTACATTAGGTGTATCGAGGAAAGTTTAAGTACCTACCTAGTTTTAAGTTTAAAAAAATATCTTTTTGGTTACAATTTTTTACGACTTACAAAATTGCATTGTGAATATATAAAATCAAAATTCAGTAATATAGTCGCGTAGCCGGAAAAAAAATACTTACGATAATACTAAAAGTTTTTGTTTTTGTTGAGTGTATAGATTATGTGCATGTGAGCTATTTTTGAAAAATTAGTTAGAGGTTTCATGACTGTGTTTTTAGGTATGGTTAGGTATTTGGTAATATTTCGTGTAACGTAATGTAATATAGAATTAAGGTTTGAAATGTTGAGTGTTTCATAATAAGAACTAAGTATACTTCGAGATTTTTTTGGGTTCGAATCCCGCCTGAAAAAAAAGCCGCCTGAAAGCTACTTATAGGCCTCGTGGTTTTTTACTATCACATTTTTCCTATACTTACTTACGGAATTGCATTGTGAATGCATAAAAATAATTTAAAATCTCGATTTAATGGCTGTTTCATCTTAATCGATTGTTAAACATTTGTAAAAATGTTTCTTTCGGATGCGAGGGTTTCCTCGCATTGATGAAGCAACGCTGGCCTACAGCGTAACAAGTGATAGCAAAATTCGACGAGTCATGTAAGCCTTTCGGTAGCTTAGTTGGTCAGAGCATCGGGCCGGATTCCCGGAGGCGCGGGTTCGAATCCCGCCTGAAAGCTACTTATAGGGCTCGTGGTTTTTTACTATCACATTTTTCCTATACTTACTTACGGAATTGCATTGTGAATGCATAAAAATAATTTAAAATCTCGATTTAATGGCTGTGTTCGGAAAAGATCACTTGGTCACTTGAAGTTGACAGCTCCACTTGATTGGATTTCTTGTAAGAAAAATGTCGGATAAAATTTTGCTGAATTGTTAAAAAAGGCTCGCGTTGAATGTGCCTGGCATATCGAGTTTGAATGGAATCCTGAATTATCCTTTTGATCCCGTTTTGTACGACCAAGATTTAGACGCCATCTTGACGAGTGGCCCGGTCGCGGCGTTTTGAAACAAAGAGTACCACCACACGCGTTGTTGTCGGGACAATATATCTTAATAAGCAAGCCCCGCGTGTGTTATTGTATTGTTGGGGTGCCCAGTGTCTTGGGACCCTGTGTGGTATTTGTTTTGTGAGTAAGGTGACGCATTGGTAAGGTCTGCAGAAGAAGAAGGAACACATCAGAGGGGGCCCCCTCATACCACTTCTGCCCCGGAGACTTTCGACACCACAGACCCGTATGTAAAATTCACCTTAATTTAAATTAAGTCGCTGTGTATCGCAGTTCATATTGTTCAGTTACATCCCGGCTGAAATCAAGTTTTGTCCGGAGTCTATATTAGTGATACGCTTCCACTGCGCCTTGCCGGTTCCGCGGGTCGAGGCAGGGGTGTACTGAACAGGCTGTTTCATCTTAATCGATTGTTAAACATTTGTAAAAATGTTTCTTTCGGATGCGAGGGTTTCCTCGCATTGATGAAGCAACGCTGGCCTACAGCGTAACAAGTGATAGCAAAATTCGACGAGTCGTGTAAGCCTTTCGGTAGCTTAGTTGGTCAGAGCATCGGGCCGGATTCCCGGAGGCGCGGATTCGAATCCCGCCTGAAAGCTAAGTATACTTGTTACAATTTTTGAAAACTATCGCATGCAGCCGTAGATTGGCTAAATAACTTAAGTTTGGAGGTTTAGGATAACGCAGTCTAGCCATACGCTATGATGATGACAATTTTTGAAAGTTCATCATGTCAGCTGAACGACGCCCACTGCTGGGCATATGCCTTTAGAAAGTTAATGATGTGGAACTGCCTAAATCACAAAACTTTTAGAATTAAGTATCAAAACTTTTTTATGGAATTTTCATTCTCATTTCTCAAGATCGTTTAAAATTAAAACATCATTACCTTTTCTCTCTCATCGTTCAGACATCAATCGATTGCAATCTCTTTGTGATAAAAGGCGGGTCGTGCTGCGATTGCGTGTCACCCCGCGGACCCGGGTTCATTTCCCGTCGCGGCGGGCGGTAATCGCGCCGAGATAGTTCCCGGATGTCGACTCGTGGAAGGATGGATCTTGTTCAAAGACAATTTGATTGCGAGCTTTTTATAGGCTTGGTGTTTCAAATAAAATAAACTTTTTCTCATAAGTTTAAGGGTTATCATAAGTTATCAAACCTTGAAAAATTTAAAATGAAGTATTTTAGAAAAAATCGACCCGTCTCACAACCAGCTCCGATGGTACTCGAACCCACGACCTTTCGCTATCCGGGCGACGACTGCTCTAACCTCTGAGTCAAATATCTGGAAAGGTGTTTATTGCGCGCGTGGGGTAGTAATATCTTCACATTGATGAAATTAACGCTGGCTATAGGTACAGCGCGTAAGAAGTAGTGGATAAATTTGACGCTTCTCGTAACGATTCCGTAGCTCAGAGGTTAGAGCAGTCGCCCAGATAGCGAAAGGTCGTGGGTTCAAGTCCCATCGGAGCTGGTTGTGAGACGGGTCGATATTTTCTAAAATACTTCATTTTAAATTTTTCAATGATAAAAATTGTATTGTGAATGCAAAAAAAGTTAAATTTTAAATAAATTATCAAACCTTACTTATTAATTGGCTAGGTTTTGGTAAATCTATACTAATATTATAAAGAGGAAAGATTTGATTATTTATTTGCTTGCATCAAATAGGCCCCGATACTACTGAACCGATTTAGAAAATTCTTTCACCATTAGAAAGCTACATTCTTCCCGAGTAACATAGGCTATAATTTATCCCAGTACTCCCACGGGAACGGGTACCACGCGGGTAAAACTGCGAGGATCCGCTAGTACCTAAGAAGTATACCGTGTTACGACCGACACGCGATCCGGTAAGGTCTAGCGTGAATCATCCCTTAGTCAGGCAAATAATGATTTTCAAAATTATCTCAAAAGTGTACTTTCGCGAAATTATTAATCTTTATTTTCATATTTTTAAAGACTCGTTCATTCGCGCCAGCCCACAGTCCCGGGTTCATTTCCCGTCGCGCGGTAATCGCGACGAGATAGTTCCCGGAAGTTGAATTGTAGAAGTATGAATCTCGCGCTGTAACCAGAAGCCGTACTCTGAAACGCAAATCTGAAACTTCCGTCCTTTTCACTCGATTCTGTCACGACTGAAGAGTGAGTGGGATGGGTATACCGAAGTTTCGGATTTTGCGTTTCAAAGTAAAGCCCTCAGGGGCGAGGCTCGTAGACAATTTGATTGGAAGCTAGTTATAGACTTAGCATTGAAATATAGTTTTTTTATTTACAACGGCACAGCATTTAGCCTTCATTACACCTGATGTTAAAGTGGTGATAAGGCCGAAGGTGTAAGCGCATTACTCCCGGAATCCTCAACCTGCCGGAACTGTACTTCGGTGAGTGTGCTTCTGAGCTGCATGAGCTCATTCCACTATCCCCGTTCTACCACCGAGAATCTAGACGCACAGCGGGCTATCATCCTTACTTGGTCAACATCCCGCGAATGCGCACCAAGCGCTTTTCTTCATCCTTTGTGATGCGCACCGCCAAGGAATGGAATACCTTGCCAGCGTCTGTTTTCCCGAATGACTACAACCCTATAATTTTAAAAACTAGAGTGAATAGGCTGCTTCTGGGCAGGGGCGTGCATCAGTTTTCCAGCGCAGTAGGCACTGTAGATGTAACTAGTGGTAGTTGCACTTATCATTTTAAAATTCGTAATATTTAGGCCGAGCGACGGCGACGTGACGCGGACAAAGTCGCGAGCGGAAGGCTATGTTGGATATAAATTCGCTTACCATATATTTTCCCGCTTTCTTCAGACTGTAACTAATGTTCTGTATGTTATGTGAACTTACTTCCTAGTGAACTTGCTCTGCTCTTATCCTTTGGCACCCGGCGGTCGTGTGCGGTGGAGCGAATTTTTAACCACCACAGATATCTCAAAAATGCATGAATATAACATGACTCGTAAAGAATCACACATGTCATTTGAGCGATAGCCGTAGTGGCTTTTAGAAAAGCCGTTGTATTTGTTTTATGTCACTTCACATCACTCACGATCACGAATACCGGGTTTAATTAATTAATAAACGAGTAATAACACACACATATTGAGAGGTATTTAAATTTAACTAGATTTAATAAAATTTAGAAATAATGCGAGTAAAAAAGATATTGCTGCAGTTTGTGTCGATCGTACGTACTTTTTCGGTTTGTATTATAATTGTATTTCTAAAAATTATTTATATACAAGATCAACTCGTCTGTCTTTTTGTAAATAAATATCTAACACGTCTTTATGGAAAGTTCCTGATCGTTTCAAACTCGTCAAAAGATTTTTTTCTATAGAAATTTGTGAGAGATCAGTGAGACGATTTTGCCCTTGTGTATTACGCAAATACGTATGAATACGCTTTAAACAAGAAAAAGATCGCTCGGCCGATGCACTACTAACCGGTATTGTCACTATTAGTTTTGCTAAACGAATGACTTGAGGGAAAAGTTGATACATATTATTTTGATACAAATGGTCTATTATTTCTAAAGGATTCAATTGTCTAAATTCGTCATTATTATAAATGCATTTAAGTTCGTTGTGCAAACGATCAAAATTAAAATTAAATGACCCGTAACGACTTTTTAAATCGTTAAAAGCAATTTCCGGAAAATCTGCAGAATATTTTGCAAAATTTTCCTTGGAAAGTAACTGAAAAAATACTAACTTTTTGATGTCGCTATATCTATTGCGCAACTCCATCGAAATGTTATCGATTATAGCTATTAAAATCCGCCTGTAATGGATTTTAACATCGTCAACATTTCGTTTTCGTTTAGGAGGGCCACACAACCTTTTTGTATTTTGGAAAATCGTATTAAATTCCTCAATAAAGTGACTCAAAAAATTTTCGAAAGCATTTATTTGTTTAAGACAAGAAGCAATATCAGACGTTTGCTTTTGCAAAGAATTGTAAAGTAAATCAGTTTTTTCAAATATTTCGCTGAATATTTGTAATAGAAAAATAAATTCAAAATCTTTTAAAGTCACTAAAAAAGTGTTTGCCTGTGTTAAGGTTTCACCGTCCCACGAGTCGGGATTATCTATAATTTGTTCAAAAACGTGTATTAAAAGGTCTAGCTCATTTTTAATCACGTTTACTGTACGAGAATTATAAGTCCAACGCGTGGGAGCACAACGGGGGATTTTTTTCGCACCCGGTTGTTCGTTATAAAAAGCCAGTCGTTTAGTACTGTTACTGAAAAAGTTACTTATTGTTTTTATAACGTTGAAAAATCGTTTCGTCTCACTAATTCTTTCACAAGATTTGGAAAGGACTAGATTTAAAACATGAGCCGAGCACCATACATATAACGCGTGAGGGCAGTGCTTGCGCACTAATCCTTGGACTCCGTTCTCCCCGGACATAACATTAGCCCCATCATATGTTTGAGCAACTAATTTAGAAATACAATCATATTCTTTAAGACACTCTATAACAGTCTTGCTAAGAAACTGAGCTGTTCGATCCGAACTGACATCGATAAAACCAACAAATCTGTCTACGATTTCATTATTATCGAAATATCTCACAATAAGAACTAACTGTTCTTTTCCACTAACATCCGGCGTTTCATCTATCATAACTGCAACGAAATCAGTTTTACTAATTTGAATTTTAATATCACGTAACATATACGTGGCAATTGAAGAAATCAATTCATTTTGTGTTCTATTCGAAAGACCAGTGAAAGCATTCGAATAATTATGAAGATGATTTTCTAAAAGCCCGTCGTATTTAGCCAAAAGTTCAACGGTTTCTATAAAATTACCTTTATTTAAAGAAGATTCTGTTTCGTTATGTGCTCTAAAAGGTAGCTCCTGTTTTGCCAAAAAACAAGTTATATCAATTAAACGAAAAAAAATATTCCTATTGCGGTCGACTTTCGCGTTATGGCGCTCAATGTCGCCTTTTAATTGCGCACTAATACCTAATTCAACGCGATTTTTTCCAAAAGAAAGCATAGACAGACATGCTTGAATATGTTTGTCGGATTGATCGTGTTTCTTAGCAAGATTTGTTAAATTATTCAAATCACCGTAACCAGTATCATTCCACACGGTCTTCGCTGTAGAAAACAAAAGACACGGAAAGCAAAATAATAAATTCGTATGGCGGCAACCAGCTAACCAAGTATAACTGTCGTAATATTTGGTATTAAAATGTCTGAAATTTTTACCTTTCTGTTGAGTTAAACTAATATTTGGCATAGGTCTATTGAATGAAACAATTTTTGTTTTATCTATGAACGAAAACTGTGCGAAAGGATACGTACGTAATTTCTGTAAGCAAATCGAATCCGGACAATCGGCACATTCTAATTTCTCCATTATATTTTAATTATTGATTACCTATATTAAGCACAAACACACACAGCAATTTCTTTTTATCACAGTACAAACACTCGATCACTCAACAGTAATTATCTAATTAGTTCTCGCGCGCGTGTGATGCCAAGAAGACAAAAACGAACTAAAAACAAAATGGCAGGAACTTTCGTTGTTGCAAATTACATCCGTAATTATTAATAATTCTATAACTCAATCACGGGTGCGGGCGGTTAACAATCACTCTTAAAATCAGCGCAATAAGGTTGAAACTCGTTGAACGAACACGCACTGCAGCGCGCGGAACTAGAAAGAGACGGGTCGGAAACCATCGGTTCATTTCGCGACAGTTCGTCTAAGTAAGCTGAACTACCTAACCCGGTTAAATTGAGAACATATGCATGTCCTTAGGACGACGCACATTTTCGGTAAACATTATACGCGGTTGTATTACCTTGACCAGTACTTTTTCTAATTTATGTTGTATGAAAGGCTGCTTGCATCGAATAGGCGATTCGCTACCTTAGAGTTAGGTACCTAAGTATTTAGTATTTAGCGAGGAAAAACTTATTGGGTGAGGTGTTGAATAGACGTTTTATTATAGAATATCTGAACCATATTAAACTAAATTAACTTTAAGTATATAATTAAATTAGTGGAAAATTAGTAGCATGTTATTTAGGTTTTTAATGAGGTAGGCACAGCCTAATTGCCTATATGGTATGCACGCCCCTGCTTCTGGGTAAGCTCGTTCCATCTCTAGGCTTCTTCTCAACCCTAAGGTTCAGTGTGAAGCCAAGAGCAAGCCCATTATATATAAAAAAAAATACACAACAATGCTGAAAACATCGTTGTTATGGCGCCAGACTTAGACAAGATGGTGGTAGCTAGCCAGGAAGACTAAGAGAACAAGTCCTACCACCACCACCAAAATTTATCAAAATGTATCCTGTGGCCTATCAAAAGAAAGGTCTTGTTGTAGGGATTTCAAAAAAATATATTTTTATAGTTCTTAGACCGGTTTTTAAGTTAATCTAGTTAGTCAAGTTAGTATTTAACTACAGCAATAAAAAGACGGAAAATCTTACTTGAAACTGTGACAAGATAAATTAAATCTTAATTTTGGGATGAGGTACAGTGCCACAAGCTTTTCTGTTCCGGTGACGGCCGTGACAGAAGAGCCACTTGCAATACGAAATTAGCTGTCAAAATGGACTGTCGTATGAAAACTGTTTTAGTTCCAAAGATAATCACCGGAACAGAAAAGCTTGGCGCACTATCAGTACTTACTTTGTTTAATGACGGGCGATATGTCATTTCCACGAAAAATCATTTATTTCACCGCGGCATTACGGATTTTACTATGGCCTTCAAACATTAGTAAGTTATTTTCTGAACGGTTTTTCAGTGTGATTTTTTCCATTTCCCCAAAACATCTCAATAATCCAAATAGCTTTGAAATCAATCTTCGCCAGCTACTTATTATTCGGGCGACGTCGACGGATGTCAATCATAAAGAAAAATATACGCGAATGAGCGCGAGGGGGCGCTGATCAAGGTGTATTATTATCTTTTAAACTTGTTTGTTTGTCACGTATTCGGGTTTTGCATTCGCGGTACGAATTTTATCGTACTAGTAATTTTAATTTTTAGTTTTTTGCATTCGCAATGCAATTTTTATTATAGAAAAATGGAAAATGAAGTATTTAGAAAAAATCGACCCGTCTCACAACTAGCTCCGATGGGACTCGAACCCACGACCTTTCGCTTTCCGGGCGACTGCTCTAACCACTGAGCTACGGAGTCGTTACGAGAAGCGTCGAATTTATCCAATACTACTTACGCGCTGTATAGTCAGCGTTAATTTCATCAATGTGGAGATATTACTACCCTCACACGCGAAAGATATACCTTTCCAGGTATTTGGCAATCACTAAAGATGAAAATTCTATTGCAAGTTATTTTAATTTTTTCTTTTTTACATTCACAATGCAATTTTTATTATAGAAAAATGGAAAATGAAGTATTTAGAAAAAAGCTAGTTGTGAGACAGGTAGATTGATGAGCTGAGCTGCACTGAGCTACGGAGTCGCTTCCGACTCCGTAGCACAGTGGTTAGAGCAGTCGCCCGGAAAGCGAAAGGTCGTGGGTTCGAGTCCCATCGGAGCAAGTTGTGAGACGGGTCGATTTTTTCTAAATACTTCATTTTCCATTTTTAAGTATTTTTATATTGTCTTAATTTTTTATAATTTTTTTTATTTATTTATGTCACCGGAAAATAATAAAAACCGTAAATTTATAAATTTCCTAAATAAAAATAACCACGAAATTTAAATTTCTAACCTATCACGTGTTCTACAGGACTTCCGTAAAATTTATAAACTTGCGGTTCTTATTTTTATTTTCCGGTGACATTTACATTAATATGAGCAGAAATCTACCCGATATGTCGATTTAGATGATTCAAATTGTCGTATATCAAGAAGTTTTCGGTGAGTTTGGGTTTCGGTGAGCTTTTTTCGGTGAGTTTTTTTCGGTGAGAAAAGTTTTCGGTGAGTTTGGTTTTCGGTGAGTTTTTTTCGGTGAGATTTTTTCGGTGAGAAAACTTTTCGGTGAGTTTGGTTTTCGGTAGTTATTTTCGGTGAGTTTTTTTTCGGTGAGTTTTTTTTCGGTGAGTTCGGCCGACACCGTGATAATTGCCTTACGTAGAAAAGCCTACGATCGTTGTCTACGCGGCTACAACGGAGCGTAGCTTCTTCGTAGTTCGTAGCGAATTCGTAGTAGTTACTTATAGCATGTTTGCTACGAGGCCTATTTTTAGGTTCCGAACTTGTAAGAAAAAGGAACCATTATGGTGAGACTTAGTCTGTCTGTCACAAATGGACATCCCGAGAACTACTAATGCTATCAATTTTAAATTTGGAATAATTTTAGATGACGTTTGCCCAACTATTTGAAATAAAAATATTTATAATATTTTTTTTGTAACAGAGACTGAAAGGCGGTCATAAAAATTCGAAGTGTGGCTACTAGGGCATATACGGTATTACATGAAACAGCGCTGCTTCTGCACATTCTCAATATTTTTTTATAACTAGTCAAGTCGAGGGTAAAATGGGTTTTATGTACGAGTTATACACTCTGCTTTTCACTTCGAATGTGAGGAAAATAAATAGCGATATTGCAAAAAAGAAAAATAAAGACTTCGCCATATTAGCGGGAAGACTCTTTTTTTCTTTTTTTTTTTACATGGCAGTCTGGCAGTGGCAGCACAGTGACTTTAGCATAGATCGTAGTCCATAATGCTCTTGAAATACTTATTTCTTAGAAAACTCATTATGTTTGCGTAGTTTTATTAATTTAGTAATTTAATATGGATTATATGTACAAAATTGAAGAAACAGAATGAAATATCAAGTTTATTTAATGAAGTTTAATTGCGTGTGTGACTGTTTACCTGACGGCCTTTGTCTTAGAGTCTGAGACTTAGACGAAGATTTTACATTATGCACTAGAGAATAAAAAGCAATTTTATGCAGCCCATACCCAACATAAACAGGAACTTTACGAGCATGAGAAGTGAAAAAATGATATTAGTTCCACTATCGGTCAAGAGCTGGCGTTGACCTAAAACTGCAATATTGTACACCGCAAATGCTCTGACGAATCTAGCCTCGCCGATGAAAACATTTTCACATTATATTTATTTTAATTTATGATGGTACAGAACCCTCGGTGCGCGAGTCCGACTCGCTCTTGACCGGTTTTTTCTATTAGAATTACCTGTACATTCTTCTTCTTAACATTAACATTAACGGCCGTAGGTACTAATAAAATGTTATACAGGGTATACACATCAGGGGGCCAAGTCTGCTAACGTTAAGTCACAATCGTGTCTTAATCGTGTTTCGATTGTAGTTCAGTTGCAGTGTTTTTTACCACACTAGTTACAAGAAATATGACAGTATGATGTGATGTGAATGTAGTGTGTGGTGTGACCATCAATAGTATTGTGAAAAAAGTACATATTTCTTGTAACTAGTGTGGGAAAAAAGCACTACAACTGAACTAGAATCGCACACGATTAAGACACGCTTGTGACTTAACGTTAGCAGACTTGGCCCCCTGTTGTAAGACAATCGCTACCAATGAAAACATTTTAGACACAAAGCCTGTGTGCACGTGTTTTATTGCGCGAGGAAAGTTGCACAGGGTGTTCCAAATAATCGTTTTACAAAGTTTTTTCTGCGCCAAATTTCAATATTTCGTAGCTCGGAGATATTAATCTCAAAATGGTACATTTATACAAACAAACGCTGCGCTTCCGCTTCCGGCCCCGCCCCTGCCACGCCCACCCCCCACTCTCTACCCCCACCATCGGGAAAGGGGAGGGGCTACTGAAATATCTCGTACAGGACTAAATGTGTAGATGCTGAATTTTCAGCCCAAATGTATTTTGATTTTGATATCCTATTATCATTATCATTATTCATTATCATTTATTTATTGCATCTTGTTGTATACAATGGTGTTACATAATTATATATTAATATATTATTATTATTATTATTATTTATTATTATATAACATTATGCATATACAAAAAACTACATTTTAATTAATAATTAACCATTATCTATGCTCTATACATACAAATAAATAAAATTGGAGTGTCTGTTTGTAATGTTAAAATAACCACTTTTTACTACATGAATATGATTATATATACGGTACATATACCACAATAACATTTTTACAATTTTTGTCTGTCTGTCTGTCGGTCTGTCTGCCTGTCTGTCTGTTTGTTCCGGCTAATCTCTGAAACGGCTGGACCGATTTTGACGGGACTTTCACTGGTAGGTAGCTGATGTAATAAGGAGTAACTTAGGCTACTTTTAATCCCGATATTCCTACGGGAATGAGAACCACGCGGGTGAAACCGCGGGCGGCCGCTAGTTTATTAATATTATCAATGTAAAAGTTTAGATGTTTGTTACTTAATCATGCCAAAACGGCTCAACGGATTTGGCTGAAATTTGGGACACAGATACTTTAGAGCCTACATATGCTTCTTTTTATTCCGAAAAAATATAACATTCCCGCGGGATAACGTCGTGTAGTCCACGCGGGCGAAGCCGCGGGTGGAAAGCTAATCTATATATATTTTTTCGTGTCTGGGTGTATGTCGTTATCCGTCGTTGTTTTAACTACTATTACACAACTGCTATTGCCAATTTACTAATTTGGTATTGAAGCCATGTATGTGATGGTATCCAATAACTAACTAATAACTTTAAGTAACATCCATACCTCTAACATCTATCTTTATCTACACGGTATTTTTACACGGTATCTACACGGTATTACCCCGTATAATTTAAGGGATTATTCTACTCATGAAAACAAACCACTTTTAATAGGGAAAACTGAAATCGCGAAAAAAAATCAGCTGTTTCATACAAAAGTGCAAAAATATTTAATCAAAATGTATGGAACAGCGGATTTTTTTCTCGCGATTTCAGGTTTGGTCCCATAATAAAAGTTGCTTGTTTTCATGGGTAGAAAAATCCCTGAAATTAGCCGAGTTGATGAAAAAATTACCGTGTATAAGCGCCTCTTTCGGTCGTATAAGCAACTAAATAATACCTGTACAAGGTGTCTAAGTTGAAAGTACTACTTTTATAATTTAAGAACTATAGTGCGCGCCAAATAAGTCTGCGCGCGGTCGAAATCGAATACAAATTTTCTCAATAACTTCAGAACAAAAAAACGTACTGCAACTAGCGCCAAAAACTCCCCAGTCGCGCGCAGAGTTATCTGGAACTCACTCTATGCACTTAGTCTCCCACTTGAGAGTATAATTATAAGTAGATTAAAGTCAGTCTGGCCATATAAAGTTTTCATTAAGTTCGTGAGCCTTCATCTAGTACTATTGTTCATCGAAGTATGACTACCATAACTTCAGTTTTCGTGCTACTCTATGCCGATAAGCTCGTTTACTTTACTGTGCTCCTTTGTTCAAGAAACTTAAGAAACACAATTTTATTTGCTATACTAATTTCTTCTTTAACGATTATCGACAACCCTACACAGCATCAGCGGGCCAACACTCTGCCGCCGGCGTTAATAATAGATTAAATGTTGTTCCCGCGCGGTCCGACAGACCCACGTCCATGTGTCGACAAATTCCAAATCGACAAATTGACTGGTTATTGTATATTCAGATAATTAGATAAGGTAATCGTAACATAGTAAACTTTACTATCCGACGAAAGCTGTCAAAGTGCGATTATCAAATGTCTATTGGATTTTAGTTCCTTATGCGACCGAAAGAGGGGCAGCACTGATTTTCATCCTACTAATATTATAAATGTGAAAGTTTAGATGTTTGGATGTTTGGATGTTTGTTACTCAATCACGCCAAAACGGCTGAACGGATTTGGCTGAAATTTGGAACACAGATACTTTGTACCCTGGAGAGGAACATAGGCTACTTTTTATCCCGGAAAAATATCACATTCCCGCGGGATGACGTCGTGAAGTCCACGCGGGCGAAGCCGCGGGCGGAAAGCTAGTACAATATAACATGATCAAGATAACTATTAAGATAAAGAGAGTGGGGTACAGATTACGCCCTTTTGTAGTTAAATCTCACATTTTGTAATTTTTTTATGTTAGACGGTATAGCGCTTTTCTTTCAACGCATCTGCCGGCCTAGCAGTAGCAGCTTTTAACGACTATACTTCTATATCTATCATATATATATCAGCATTTCCTATGTAGTGGGTCGCGGCCCAGCACCGGGCCACGAAAATAAAATGCCGGGTTGCACAGCATTGTCGTAAAAAAATATAGAGTACCAAAATAAATGCACTATGATGGTTTAAAAACTTATGGTGGGTCTCGATGAATAGTATGCACTTTTTCGAGAGGCGATGGTGCATATTAAGTATATAAAATAAACACAATTTTAACCTTGACATCATTTTTAACCGACTTCAAATTCAAAAAGGAGGAGGTTCTCTATTCGTTTGTATGTATGTTTTTTTTTGTTTATGTCCGCCGATTACTTGAAGACGGATGAACCGATTGAAATGATTCAAACGTCATGACATAAGGTTTTTTCCCAAGTTGGTCCCATTTTTTGAAATTTAGAAATTGGTCAGTAGTTTTCAGGAAATATTGAAAATACTGTCGTTTTCGTTACCACTTTCTGTCAATTTATTCCGTATCTTTAGGCATAACTCCTTTGTTTATAAACCGATTTAGATGATTCTTGTTTTGTTGGAAAGGGGATACCTTAAGGTATTTTAAACGACTTTAAAAAAGGAGGTTCTCAATTTTATCACATACCTATTTACCAGAATACACGTAAATTGCCTGCATGATGCACTAAAAAGAGTGAAATAAAAATTATTTTTGTAAAAAAGGTTTTAACAAAAACAACAAAAAATTGTACCTACATGTTTCACGCCCGACTTCAAAGTACTTACGTTATTTGGTAAGGGATTATTTCTTACTTTTTTGATTTCTTTTTTTGAAGGCGATTTTGGGCTAGCTCGTTGTGGACAATAAAATTGGTTGTCTGTAAAGTCGTCTTACGTGATAACAATATGCCGCTGTCTCTCTTCTACTCGGACGCATCGGCTCACAGCCGTCTCTATCGTCTTCTACAAGCCATGCGCATAAAGTTGGCAACGTCTTTTTAAGTGAACCGATTTGACACCGTTTGCACCATTTGACAGGTAAACAGCGAGTAAACCTCGAGTAATGAATCCTATGGAGATGGCATATCTTCTATACATCTATACAAATAAATAAAATGTAACATATGTTTGTAACATTAAATAACCGCTTTTTACCACGTGCATATGACTAAATATACGATACATATACCAAAATGACATGTTTTTCAATTTTTGTCTGTCTGTCTGTTTGTTCCGGCTAATCTCTGAAACGGCTGGACCGATTTTGTCGAACCGATTAATACGACAATTAGAAGTAGTTTAAAATTGAATTCTAAGATTTTCTTACATTGTGACTTAGTTACAGGTGACGCCAATAAAAGTGTGGTAAAAAGCACTACAACTGAACTACAATTGAAACACTATTGAGACACGATTGTGACTTAACGTTAGCAGACTTGGCCCCCTGTTTTATTGTTCAGACGTCCGCGTCGAATTTATTTTTGATATTTTTATAACATAGCTTAGCGACAGACATCTAGTGACAAAAAAATATAGTGAAACTTGTATTCATAATGCTGCGGCTACATTAGCGGCCGATAATTCGTGCGAGTTGTCGCGCTAAAATTATCGTTGTCGGGCATACGCGATGTTCTTGTCTACATTAGCGGGCGAAGCTTCGTGTTGCGTTGTCGCGCTAAGTATCGCGATAAACCTGTCAAGTGCAAGCGATATTTACTTATTTTATTTCTAATTATTAGTAGCACAGCCCTCTCTATCGTCTTCTACAAGCCATGCTATGAAGCAGAACGGCAACATTGCTGTGAACCGGTTTACTCGCTGTTTTACCTGTCAAATGGAGTGTAAATATTCTTCTTATTACCTATCTTATTATTTAAAATTATAATTAAAATTACCGGCATCTATTTATGTTTAAACGTGCTTGTAAAGGTTTCAAAAAGGTAAATAAATATACATTTCATAAGAATCATGTCTAAATCGAGTGGACGCTTTTCATCTACGTGATAAAAGACGCTAAATGAATCAAATCGGGTTCTGCTGTCATTTTCTTCCAACTCTTTCTCGCACATAGGTTATGATGTATGGATTTGTTTCTCACTCGCACCATTGTCCGTCTATTACCCCTAGTATACATAAGTTTATGGTGTAGTATGCCTCACTTTTTCGTAAGTATGCCACCTCCATAGGATTTAGTACTCAGAGGAGTAAACCGGTTCACAGCTTGTTGCCGTTCCGTATCATAGCATGGCTTGTAGAAGACGATAGAGATGGCTGTGATCGGCTGGAGGAGTGGTAGGTAGAGAGCCGATCGTGCCTCTCTATCGCTTGTTCCGCGCTCTCACTTGCACGCGGAACGTGACACATGGCGACACTTTTTCGTGCGTGCAGTCGGCGTTCATCGATAAGACGTATCACGTCAAAAATAAGAGTAATTCATCCATCAAATGTTAACCTGTATCTACTCATCTACTCAAATGCGTTTCATCGAGAGAGTAACAACGTGAAATCAACAAGAAATCGACCTTACAACTTTATTTTTAAGGTCGAATTGGCAATGTACTGCATCCATGAACCCACGGGCACCGTCCCGGGAGTATTCCCGTTATTTATGCATTGTTCCCGTAATGGATCTGATTCAGGTAATTAATTTTAAATGGCTGCAGGTGGGGCGTTGACTTACTATAGGGTTGTGCACTATTAAAATAAACATGATTTTAATAAACATAACTAGTGATGTAGTGATGCACTAATATAAAAAAATCGGTCAATTGCGAGTTAGACTCGCCCATGAAGGGTTCCGTTTCCGTATACCTAGGCAAAATTCCGTTATGATTTTTCGTCAGCAAAGTATAACTTTGTTTTTCATAATGTTTCTATGAATGGCAAAGATACATTTGCGGTTTTTGTAAACGTGTTATATCTTAGAAGGTGCTTACGTAGCTCGTTAAAACAAAAAACCAATTTTCGTTGAAAGTTTTTATTAAGATCTACAGCATATATTGTTTGACTAAAAAAATATTTTTCAGTTTCAGTTCATGTATTGGGAGCTTCGACCAACCATAGTACTAAATGAAGGCTCACGAACTAAATGAAAACTTTATATGGCCAGACTGACTTTTTTTTAAACGGAGAAAAAAGGTTACGAATGTTACGATCTTACATTATTAATGACAAGAAGCGTTGCAAGTTTGAAATACCTTAGTATTATTGACACTGTCAAAATAATACTTATAATTATACTCTCAAGTGGGCTTATGAGGCTTGGACATATCTGTCACTCGAAGTATGTATCTCGAACTAGGTGTTATTGTTGATCGAAGATTGGGAGCTCCCCTTAATTTATTTACTTTCGTTATTTTTGTATTAAAATCGTAAAGCAGTTTACAGAATACATCTACCTACCAAGTTTCAATTGTGTAGTTTTTATAGTTTTGGAATAAAGTGGCTGTGACTGTGACTGTCAGATAGACAGACATGACGAATCTATAAGAGTTTCGTTTTTTGCCATTCGACTACGCAACTCTAAAAACCGACTTCCAAAAGTCCCTGACAACTGAAAAGTAAATAAATAATATTCATGTTATAAACCTAGCTTCGTCTAGAATCATGTTTTCCTAATAAACCTATATTGCAACAAACTTAAAAATATAAATAAATATTCTCTTACAATCACACCAATTATCTAAGCCCATAGTAAATTTCTTAAGAAACTGTGTCTACGTGAACTTGATAACGGATAAACTATAACTACATAAAAATACTTTTTTGTTTGTAAATACATACTTAATGTACATAGAAAACACCCAGACCTAGACAAATAGACATGTTCACTCACACAAATATTTGTCTTGTTCGGGAATCGAACCCGAGACCCCTGCGCCAAATCGGTCGTCTAACAGATAAAATGCAGCAAATGACCCGCTCGTTGTATTGTAATGTTGCTTGTATTTGTATGTGAGTGTCACGCTGTCTATTATGGGCGCCCCGCGGCTAGCGGTGCCGCCGCCCGCAAACAATGAGTGCAATTAGCTAAATGAACGGGGACCTGTTATAGGGCCCCGCGCACATTGGGGATGAACGCATTGTGCCTATAAAAAAGACACGGTTTTCATTTATTTTATTTAGTTAGTATGTGTAGTCACCCAGCGAGCAATGGAGAGAGCGATGCTTGGTATTTCCCTGCTCTATCGAATCAGAAATGATAAGATCCGCAGGAGAACTAAAACAACCGACATCGCTCGAAGGATTGCATCATTGAAGTGGCAGTGGGCGGGACACATAGCGCGGAGAACAAGCGCCGTTGGGGCGGAAAGGTTCTCGAATGGCGACCGCGTACCGGACGACGACGTTCCGTGGGCAGGCCCCCTACAAGGTGGACCGTCGATCTGGTCAAGGTCGCGGGAAGCCGCTGGATGCGGGCAGCGCAGGACCGATCGTTGTGGAGATCCTTGGGGGAGGCCTATGCCCAGCAGTGGCTCAATCGGCTGACATGATGATGAGTATGTGTAGAATGTCAACTTAAACTTAATACTTACCCCTTATTCCAAAACGTGGACTAAAATAAAACTGGTTTAAAACTGGTACTAAACTGGTGCTGTCACTTTCATTTGCCAAATGAAAGACAGAATTAGCATTAGTTTTAAACTAGGTCTAACTTTAGTCCACGTTTTGAAATAAGGGAGCTTGTATTTATAAGTGGAAGCTTCTAATTGGCCTTCTTTATTTAAGTTAATAACACTTTTTGTAATCCCACCTAGCTGTAAGCTTCCCTAAGTCGTGGGCCACACTGGAGCGACCGCGGGGCGCGGAGGCGACCTGCGGATCCGCAGGACGCGCGAACACGTACTATTCCCTCCGCCGGTCGTGGCGACCGCCGGACGCGCCAGTGTGGCCCCTCCCGTCCGCCTCAATATATTTGTTTTTCCCGCTCAACGCGGACGCAAGACGCGCCGCTTCAGTGTGGCCCACGACTTAGAATGTAAAATAAAATAAATAAAACGTGCGCTCCCCCTAACGACCCCATGTGGTGTGATTGGATTGGTTTAGTTCCAAAGTTTCCGAAATAAGTCAAAGCTCTGTTGCTTCTGAGGCGAAACTTTAGTTGTCTTGAGGAAGACACAATAGTTACAATAGCTTCAGGTCGGGGGTTCGATGCCGGCCGAGACAACTGCGTTAGGGGTCGCAGAAAACAACCAAAAATAGTATCCTAATAGAACTTATTTATTTGTCAGTCTGTTTGTCTTTCAAAATATTTTTACCAACATACCTTCTTCAGTTAGTCTATAAAGTATACTCCTTCTATCGAGACTTCAGGCATCTTTTACCCGACTGTGACAAAAGGATGGTTATGCATTTATAACTATGAAATTTTAAACTTTTGATTTTTTTTCTGTTTGTACATGTACCTACTGGTATATCTATTAATTTTTTAGGCAGCAACTATTGACCGATTCTTAATATAAAGCTTAATAAGCTTTAAAATTAAAAAATCAAGTACCTACCCAATACCTACCATACCAACACATGTAGATTTGAAAACCAATATGATTTATTACTCTTGATACAAGCAGAATATAATCCAAAAATCGTCAAGACACACAAATAAATAGAATAGTAACAGTTGCAATAAAAACATTCACAAAAATCTTCCTAAACAACTGACAAGCCAACCCTCGCCCGGCTAATCACTTTAAACCACGTGATGACACTAATATTGTGGTGTCAACCCGTCCCAGTGTCAACACACGAAGGGGTGGCCCGACGGGTCATTAGGACCGCGGTCGGACGGCGGAGGGTTGAGCCACAAGTGGTCTCAATCATATTACTGCGGAACCAGTAGTTTCTTTAGCTTAGTTTTGTTTTTATTCAAAAATGATAAGAGAGAAAGTAAATTAAATCTGGGTGCCTACCATCAACTCTTATTGCGGTTTTGTTTAGGACCTAAACTGATCTGCTTCGCTTATTCGTACCACGACAGCTTAATATCAATGGTTGCATTTACCAGAACTAATCGCTGACTAATCGCTAAGTCATCGATTACTTGTCTGATTACTATTTTCGATAGATTCTGCTGAACGCGCTTTAGCGTTTTTCTGGGTTTGACATGACGAATGACAGCAACAAACACAAAATCACTACGTTTGACAGCTACTTGCAACTAATCGCTGCTTCTCATCGAAAATCAAATGCGATGGAAAAAATGGCGTCCGATTGCTGTAAATCGCTGTCAGTCATCGCATTTTTGTGTGCGTTCAGCAGATTATTTGTAATCGATTAGTCAGCGATTAGTTCTGGTAAATGCAACCAATGACAGCGATTCAGTGATCATTCAATGACATTTCACAGCCGCTGAGCTGTCATCAACTCTTATTTGACTTATAACTCGGCCAAGCTAACATGACACCTGCAGGTTATACCCGTCTCTTTCACTCTCCGGGCATGACAGAACCGAGTGAAAGAGACGGGTAGAATAAATAAGGACACAAATCGTTCGGTCATTCACATTTAGCAATTCATTTGCGATCCAGTTTTTAGAAGGTCTACGAAAGAAAGCAATTCATTTTAGGAACCTATTCTGCATCGCGCTATTTTTGAATCGCTGTCTTAAAGTACACCCACCCTGGATTTCATAATGACGACCGATTTGGTTGGCGCAAGGGTAGGATACCTGCCTTCTGCGCCAGAGCTCTCGGGTTCGATCCCCGAACAAGACAAATATTTGTGGGCATGAACATGTCTATTTGTCTTGGTCTGGGTGTTTTCTATATATTTATTTAGTATGTATTTACAGACAAAAAGTATTTAAGTATAAATATTTATTCGTTATCAAGTTTTCCATGACACAGTTTTTTAATGTTTAGGTACATACTTGGTGTGATTGTTAAAATATATTTATAAGTTCTTTCCAACACAAATTGATAGGAAAAACAGTAGCTACTTAAACATTTATTTAACCCTAAATTGATCACTGGTACAAATCACCCCCGCCCCATATTCATAAGCTCTGTTTTCAGAGTTAACCCTTTAGAGGCGCGCAAGTTAAATGGCCATCTCGTCATACTTGACGGGTCATCAAATATTCAAGCGGATGGAGGGTTAAGTCAGTATTACTCATTTTTAGGGTTCCAAAATAAAGAAGAACCCTTTTGAAATGTCTATCTGTCTGTCACGGCGAACTCTGTTTTAAAGTAGTCACTACAAACAATAAATAAAATGTTTGAAAATATTGAAAAAGAAGTAGGTAGGTATTTATTGGAAAAAATCGCCCCGTCTCACAAATCTCACAACTAGCTCCGATGGGACTCGAACCCACGATTTTTCCCTGTCCCGGCGAATGCTCTAACCACACCAAGCTCTAAGTGACTCCGCAGCTCAGTGGTTAGAGCATCGCCCGGACGGTGGAAGGAAAAGTATTTAAGTATATATTTATCCGTTATCAAGTTCACTTAGACACAGTTTCTTAGGAAATTAACTACGGGCTTAGATAATTGGTGTGATTGTAAGAAAATATTTATCTATTTATTTACTGACTGACTGACAGACAAAATTTTTTTTGTAAGTAAAGGAAAAATGTGATAGTAAAAAACCACGAGCCCTATAAGTAGCTTTCGGGCGGGACATTTTTTTTACTTTTCAGGTTTTTTTGTGTCTAGGGTTGTTTAAAATTTTTAATTTTATTTTTTGATCGCTATAATCCAGCGCTAACCCCCCTGGGGGCTGTAATACATCTGTTTGCCCTTTTCATTAACGACGAAGGGTTGAGCTATTAACCGATTATTGTTTACGCAACACAAACAAGGGTTATTAAGATACCCCAGTCCTACAGTAATAAATAATAAATAAATAAATAACCTCTTACATTCACACCAATTATCTAAGCCCATTTTAATTTCATTAAGAAACTGTATCATGGAAAACTTGATAACGGATAAATATATACTTAAATACTTTTTGTTTGTAAATACATACTTAATATACATAGTTAACACCCAGACCAAGACAAATAGACATGTTCATGCACACAAATATTTGTCTTGTTCGGGAATCGAACCCGAGACCACTGGCGCAGAAGGTGGGTAGCCTACCCCTGCACCAAATCGGTCGTCAAAACACCATAAACAGTGTTTATGGGTAACTAGCGCTCCGCCCGCGACTTCGTCCGCGTGGAATTGAGATAGGTAGGTACTCACAAAAGTTTGATACAAACTCTGGCCCCCTAATTTACCTCCCTAGGGGAGAACTTCCAAAAAATCTCTCCTATTGCTCCCTTACCCACTCCCCCAAGGAACATACATGCCAAATGTCACCTTGCGCCCAGTAGTTTCGGCTGTGCCTTGTCTGTCAGGTCAATTTTTTTTTTATCTACTACGGGGTAGCACTTAGCCTTCATCACACCTGATGTTAAGTGGTGATAAGGCTGAAGGTGGAAGCGCACTACTCCCGGAATCCTCACTGAGGAACTGGCTATCTTATCTTTAACTGCCGGAACACAATAATGCTGAAAACATCATTGTTATGGCGTCAGACTTAGATAAGATGGTGGTAGCTAGCCAGGCGGACTAAGAACAAGTCCTACCACCAACCAAACCAAATACAATATGTACCCCCGCTGGGAATCGAACCCGGGACCTCTGGGTCTGAAGTCGGTGATGTGAACCACTAGACCACAGAGGCGGTTAAATTAGTAACGCAAGAATTTTAATAAAATAAAATAGATAGATAATACGACTAAGAAATCTGAAAAGTTTCTCCTATTGCTCCCCTACACTCCCCAAGGAACATACATCCCAAATTTCAGCCTGTTGCGCCCTGCGGGCCGATCGCCGTAATTTTATGCAGCGCGTCTTGATCACGTTTGCGTCTTGACGTTTAACTTCGTAATGATATAACGACGCACACGTCACGCAAACCTATAATCCCACAATCCTGTGTGATCCGGTGACATCCGTGACCATGAAGCTCGACTTAATACTGAGGTAACTGGAGTTCTCACCCTGAATAAAAAAGTGAACACCAGCATATTTGACATTTAATTTTAGTATGTAGTGGCTGTCAGTTGTCTCATATGACCATACGTATTTTTTTAAGTGTAGGTGAGACGGAAGGCAGCCACTGTGTAATTTGTGGTCACAAAAAATTGTTCGTACTGCACTCTCCAGTTACCTCAGTATTAAGTCGAGCTTCATGTCCGTGACAGAGGAACCACTTGCAATACGAAATTAGCTGTCAAAATAGACTGTCGTATGAAAACTGTTTTGGTTCCAAAGATTATCACCGGAACAGAAAACGTTGTCGCACTGTCAAAGCCGCGCGTTATCAACTTTGAGTTGAGTATTACTCAAAGGTTATCAAAAACGGTTTTGGACGTCAACTGCACGTACAGTGACACAAGCTTTTCTGTTCCGGTGACAGCCGTGACAGAGGAACCACTTGCAATACGAAATTAGCTGTCAAAATAGACTGTCGTATGAAAACTGTTTTGGTTCCAAAGATTATCACCGGAACAGAAGACGTTGTCGCACTGTCAAAGCCGCGCGTTATCAACTTTGAGTTGAGCATTACTCAAAGGTTATCAAAAACGGTTTTGGACGTCAACTGCACGTACAGTGACACAAGCTTTTCTGTTCCGGTGACAGCCGTGACAGAGGAACCACTTGCAATACGAAATTAGCTGTCAAAATAGACTGTCGTATGAAAAATGTTTTAGTTCCAAAGGTTATCACCGGAACAGAAAACGTTGTCGCACTGTCAAAGCCGCGCGTTATCAACTTTGAGTTGAGTATTACTCAAAGGTTATCAAAAACGGTTTTGGACGTCAACTGCACGTACAGTGACACAAGCTTTTCTGTTCCGGTGACAGCCGTGACAGAGGAACCACTTGCAATACGAAATTAGCTGTCAAAATAGACTGTCGTATGAAAAATGTTTTAGTTCCAAAGGTTATCACCGGAACAGAAAACGTTGTCGCACTGTCAAAGCCGCGCGTTATCAACTTTGAGTATTACTTAAAGGTTATCAAAAACTGTTTTGGACGTCAACTGCACGTACATTTGACTAATGCGTCATAGGATTACCGCGATCGGGGCCCAGTAGTTTCGGCTGTGCGTTGTATGTCAGTCAGTCAGTAGCACAAGAGTTTTATTAATATAGATAATACGAAAATCAAAAGTTTTCTGTTCTTCGGGTACAGATCAAAGTAGGGCAGAGGTACCCTTTGTGGCCACTTTAAGGATTTTTTGACTTTTAAGCACTAAGTACTAAATGGTCTTAGGTATTTAAGGCACAAATTATATCTTAAATTATAGATAATTTATCTACCTTTAAAGGTACATTTTTCAAATTTATAAAAGTAAAATAGTTTTTTTATATTACACACAATGTGTGAGAGGTGCCAAATATACCGGTTTTGGCCACTTACTGATAGTTAAACTTTTGTAAGTATTGCGAAAAATCAAAAGCAAGCCCAGGTAAAATCAATGTTCTAATGCGCTAGAAAGCAGTCAATTGCAATCCACAATTTAATTGTAAAAAACAAAGGTTTATTTCATCCAAAACAAATTTCTTAAAATTTTCATACAAAACATTTTTTCAAACAGAAAAAGGAATTTATTGAAAAAAAATCTTATGACATAAGGAATTCTAACGGTTGTTATAATTACCTTAAAATACCTTATTTTAATTGCATTTATCAAAAATGGCTAAAAGTTCTTTAGAAAACTTTTAGAGCAAAAAGTGGCCCAAACCGGTACAGTGGCCAAAACCGGTACGCCTGCCCTACCTATGTGATGTTTGTAATTATTTGTTTATTGATGTTTATAGTGTGTATCGATCACCTGTAACATGTTGTCAGGCGCGCTGGGGTGTGGGGGGATCAAACGGATGTCTGGCACATGCCTGGGGTGACTACAAAATATGCAAGTGGTGGATTTGCTCCGATTGCAGACAATCTTTGTACCTTTCTTGGCATGTAGTAGGATTGTAGAGATATCTTCTAAAAATACTATAAGTACTATCACCCAATTGCAGAAAGCTCCATTAAAGTTAATGCTTCATTAAGACTATTGTTGTCACTTTACGTTGTCAAGAAATAAAAAGTGACAGCAATAGATTTAATGAAGCATTAGGCTTAATAGAGCAAATTTTAACCGCCTCTGTGATCTAGTGGTTCCCACCACCGATTTCAGACCCAGAGGTCCGGGGTTCGATTACCAGTGGGGGTACATATATTGTACTCGGTTTGGTTGGTGTTAGGACTTATTCTTAGTCCGCCTGGCTAGCTACCACCATCTTATCTAAGTCTGAGGCTATAACAATGATGATTTCAACATTATTGTGTTCCGGCAGTTAGAGATAGGATAGCCAGTTCCTCGGTGATTGAGGATTCCGGGAGTAGTGCGCTTCCACCTTCAGCCTTATCACCACTTAACATCAGCTGTGATGAAGGCTAAGTGCTAACCCGTAGTGGATAAAAAAAATCCATTTAAAGTTTTATTAAAATCCTTTTCTATTAGCAACTTATTTAATAAGAACCTCAGAGGGTGCCACTTTCGGCTACGGTATCGCCTAAATATTCTCTTTTGTGATGGACAGTAACCTTACTAATGTGTGAGGTCATTTTACAATTTGAAGACTCTGTTTAAAATGAAACAGGGAGATTTTTGAAGTGAAAAATTCTATAGCGGCGTTGTGCACTTTTTGTGATAGGTAAAAAATGTTAAACTCGCGTCAGGAACTCAGGACACGTGACCTTCAGATCGAAAATTCATAAGACGGACATGTGACCTGATCGAAAAACTGTTACAATGTCATTCGAATACGAAGACAATTTCCAAAGGTGTAATAGCTCAGGTTAGAAAACGGGCGGCCAGAAGACCATAACAGATGCCCCTGAACACTTTATTTTGACATTTAACAACTATCCTATCAAAATAAATCCATAGCTAGTAAGTACCTGAAAATATTGATAATGAAGTACTTATTAGAAAAAATACTTTTCAGGTACAATTTTATTTTCATTTTCTCCCAAAAACCGCGATGCCATGGCTCCCTACTCAGGAAACCCCGTAGCGCGCGAATCAAAAATATTATAATCTATGCCACCTCACCGCACACCACAACACGAGCCGACCGAACCGCATCTCTATTACTAAAGCATTAAAGACGTGAATCGCTTACAAATCCAAAGTTGTGGGTAAGAGATATCGTTGTGTATTGAGATACAAGTCTTTTGAGCAGTTTAAATGGATTAGAGGTCGGAGATGGCGTCTGTGCGCGCTGACAGCTCGCGGTTGGCGGGAAATTGTGTTATTGACGAATTTGACGGATTGCGATTGATTTTGGAAGAAGCGAAAGTTTGTTTGTGGCGGTTTATTAAGAGCACAGTAACAGGTGGTAACAGTACCCCGCACACGAAAAACTATTGTTCTTAACCTCTAGTCTCAGTAGTCGATAATCAGACTAACGAGACTTTGTCGTCTCAGTAGTCCGATGCAACATAAAATCCGACTACTGAGACTTTTAGACCTTACTCCTACAGGGTTAATTTTTGAACACCATCCAAATTTTTAAGCTCGTCTCAGAATCGGTAAGTGAACAACTTTCTTCTAGAAACATGGGTCGATATACGACAAAAATGTTTTGACTTCCCATACTAAATCGATCGCGTAATCAGTTTGATTTGTATGAAGAGTCAAAAATTTTATGTCATATTTCGACCCATGTTTCTAGGAGAAAGTTGTTCACTTACCGATGCTGAGACGAGATTATAAATTTGGATGGTGTTCAAAAATTAACACTGTATATCCCCGCCGCCGGCGCCGGTGGTAACAGATAGGATAAAAATTTTACCAGTAAGGAGCAGGCGCTAGGCGTGGTAACAGCCTCAATTCGACGTTAAAGATAGGAATGCATATTTTTTTTTTGCAATTTGCATTTTGTTTATTGCATTTTTTTAGTTATCTGTTACCAGTGAATAGCAACTTTGTGGTAACAGGAAAAAAATCAATAAAAAATCGCAAAATGCTAAAAAAAACTCATTAGTCTGATTTTCTGTGGCATCGGACTACTGAGACGACAAAGCCTCATTAGTGCTATCATGGGACTAGATAATCGGACTACTGAGACTAGTAAACACCTAGCACGAAAAATTACTGTCATTATATAGTAATCGTTTAATAACTATCTACATTGTAAACAAGAGTAACGGGACTCAACGCGACATTTATTATGAAGTACATATTATTATGTACTTACAGCTTGACGTTTCGCGTTGAGTCCCGTTACTCTTGTTTATAATTATAATGGAACGCGAAAGTTTAAAATCTTATATATTATCTTAAGTAGTAGATAGTTTATATTAATCTTATATAAACTATCTACATCTTTAGCAAACTAAAACCTGCTATTTTCGACCAAAATTCGGCTACGCGGATCGCAGCATTGGTAGCCTCTATTAGGTTTTCCCGCGTGCAGCTGGTTGGACACGCAGGGCACGATGTTAGATGTTCCATCGTCTGAGAAACAGCATCACCACACCTACACGCTAAGTGTGCGTCGACAAATCTCCACCTAGACAGGTTGTTACTGGCGGCCGACCATCGTCCGGAGTCTATTTAGAGACTTCCAGGCAGGCCATGGTAACTCGTGTCCAGGCGGAACAGCTATTTTCATCTGTCAAAGTGTTGCTGTCAAATAAAGGGTTTTTCATTAAGAGCGCTCGAACTTTGAAATGGAATAAAACAACCCGTTTAAGTGATATTGCCACAATTTTTATTTTATTTTAAAGAGCATTTGATGACATTATTTATGGAATATAATTTCAGCCAAAGGTCACCGCCATTCCGCTAAAGGTGGTGTATCCTGTGGACCAATTTGGTACGACATTTTCGCATAAATGGGGCTCAACCTCATGAATAACGCGAGTTATGTTGGCCTTCAGGGCAGCAAATTGTCTGTGGTTTGTCAGCATAGACTCAGGATTTCACGTAGCCCCACAGAAAGTAATAGAGTGGAGTTAGGTCACACGATCTCGGTGGCTGGTTGATGTCACTACCACGCGAGATAACGAAGCCCTCAAACTTCGCATCCAATAAATTTAATGTTCCCCGTGCAGTATGGCAAGTGGCGCCGTCCTTTTGCAACCACATTTTCCATGGTAAAATGTCACGAATAAATATGTATTCCCGCCAAATTTGACAGCTATCGCTTTTCCAAGATGGCCGCTATCCACTTTCAAAGTTCGAGCGTCCCTATTGAAAAACCCTTAAATAGGTATTGAATTGTAGTTCTCTTTACGACCGATAGGGGCGCTGGCCGCTCTGGTTTATACCATAAACTTATTTATACTAGGGGTAATAGACGGACAATGGTGCGAGTGAGAAACCAGTCCTTACGGCAGAAGCTATGTGCGAGAAAGAGTTGGAAGAAAATGACAGCAGAACCCGATTTGACTTATTTAGCGTCTTTTATCATCTTGATGAAAAGCGTCCACTCGATTATTTTATGATTTTTATCGCGATCGCGTCGATTTGGCTCTTATAACTATATAAATCAATAATGGTGTAGTGTTCTGTGTTGAATTGTAATGTTACTTACGAGAATAAACCAAATAAACACTAATTTCACAGGTAAATAGGATTGTACAATTACCATTTTCATAGTTCATATTTTAGTTGAATATATTCCCAAATACACTAAGTGACACATTAATATCATACTATTTACCACCTATTTTCTAAATAAAGGCTGATTTTTAAACTTTATGTGTTAGATAAAAAGATATTATATCCGTGAACTTGAGAAAATATGACGTAGGGGTTGATCAAAAATTATCGATACTCATGTCGATGGTTTCCAATATAACTTTGTTTGTCTTTGTGAACACTGATAGTTTTATTTAAAGCTGATTTTAACCGACACTTTTTAAATAGTAAATTATACCCACTTCAGTACTTACCAATAATTTAACAATATTTTCAGGTTTCCTGTAAATCCAGTGATTAAGTTAAACTGGATAAAATTAATAAATAGAATAGACTGGGAGCTTCGCCAAAACTCTGTGGTGTGCAGCAAATATTTCAAGCAAAACTGCAAAGAAACCTTGAGAAATTATTTAAATAAAATTGTTCTCTTCAGAGGACAATAATTAATGTGTACTTACCTAAATGTTCAATGGGTTTGGGAAAGGTATAATTATTTATTTATTTTTGAAATATATACATTTTAACTTAAAATATGTCATTAATTTTTTTACCGTAGCCCTTCAAAATACTTCACAATGAGTTTTTAAAGATTCGTAAAAATGACCATCAAGTTATTAAATTTTTTAATGTTTTGCATGCACAATGCAGTTTTTATTATCGAAAAATTGAAAATTAAGTATTTAGAAAAAATCGACCCATCTCACAACCAGCTCCGATGGGACTCGAACCCACGCCCACGACCTTTCGCTATCCGGGCGACTGCTTTAACCACTGAGCTACGGAGTTGTTGATCTTTGTATTCATCGTCGTCTTCGTCGTTAACGACTCCGTAGCTCAGTCGTTAGAGCAGCCGCCCGGATAGCGTAAGGTCGTGGGTTCGAGTCGGGTTGATTTTTTCTAAATACTTCATTTTCAAATTTTCACGTGCTAGTGTTTTCGTGACAGCCACAATGCGTGCTTGAATAATACAATATTGTATAGTCTTATACAATATTGTATTATTCAAGAAAATTATCAACGTGTCTTCACAAAGTACCTAAGGTATTTAAATACTGTATTGTGCCTCTATGTACGAATACTTCGATCAAAACGCAGAATCAAAATATTTATTCGTAAAAAATCGAAAAATTTGGTGCAATGCGATGAAAAGGGACTCCAAAAACTCCAGAACTAGTTTTATTAAAAAACAAGATTTCAACCAGTGCAGCTGTGCGAGTAGGTAAGTATGACCGGCCGGTGCGGTATACGGGCGGTCGGGAGGAATGACGTCGAACGTGGTAAAAGCCGATTGCTAGCGAACAACCGAGGCAATAGTGTTTTAAGCAAATTATTTTTTACAATAACTTTGTAAATACTTATCGTATTGAAGTGAAATGACCATTATTATTGAAAAATAGAAAATTTTGAAAATAAATCCATTTTCCATTTTCCAATAATAAAAATTGCATCGTGAATGCAAAAAAAGTAAAAATTTAACTAACATGAACTATATTTTTATTTTCCCATGTCCATTGAAGTATACTTCATATCATATGAATTATTAAATCTTGTTTGTGTTTTATTTACATTATTGTTATCGACAACCTAAAATGGGCTTGAGGGCAGCTCTAAAACTCACATACACGTTTACAAATTACACACACTAGCTCATGTCATTTTCGGTCTCACAACCAAGCGAACTCTGTCCGTCTATTACTAGAGTATAATAAGTTTATGGTTTATACAAGATATATTATAATATAACGATAGTTTTTCATGCTAGAGGTAAGTACAGTTTCTAAACTTCAACTAGTTTTTTGGTGCTTTTAGTTCCGTGAATGACTGTAGCAGCGCTGCTCTAGAGTTCATACAAAATAATAAAGTTACGAGAACCAGATTTTTCCATGCTGGGCAAGTTCGGAGTGAAATTCTGTACGAACGAGAGTTTGATTTCTGTACACTCTTTATTCTGTGGCGAAGGTGACAGCTCGCGTTTGGCGGGAAATTGCAAGGAAACGAGTATTTTATTGGCGGCTGATTTTGGGACAGACTTATGCCCGTTTGCACTAAACTCGGGTTGAGCTTGTCCTAGATAAGATACATCTTAGTTTAGGAACAGCCTAAAACAGCCAAGCTAAAATTTTTGTTTGCACTGACAGACTACGTCGTAACTTAGTCATCGCCTTGCTAAGAGAATGAATAAATAAATTCAAATATTAATTGTTTATGGATTTTAAAACTGGCGAGGTAAAGTAGGTCACTGGATATTTTTTTGGTTCTCTTTGACTTCTCATTGATTCCTTCGTGAGTTAAAAGGAGACAAAAGCTAAGGCGTTGTCTATTTTATTTGGTAGGAGTAATTCACAGAGAAAAGAAAAAGTCAACTGAGCTCAACTGTCAAGAAAAAACATAATACAGTTTTTTTTAATAAATGATGAATGACGTATGTCACATGTGTTGTGTCTCTATCTAACAAACAAGAATACAAAAGCCACAAGCTTTTCTGTTCCGGTGACAGCAGTGACAGAGGAGTCACTTGCAATACGAAATTTGATGTCAAAATGGACTGTCGTATGAAAACTGTTTTAGTTTCAAAGATAATCACCGGAGCAGAAAAGCTTGTCGCACTACTCTTTGCTCACAATGCCACAGACAATAACCACTGATATAGGTATTTCTTAAGCCTTAGGTGCTCGATATTGGGCCCGTAAGTTAAGAATAGCCTAAAGTGCATTTAAGAATGTCCTAAGGTTAGTGCAAAGCAATTTTTTGTTAAGAATGTCTTAAGTTAGCTAGGAAAAGACTTAGGCGATTTTTAACTTTAGTGCAAACGGGTGTTAGTAGAGTTACGGAAAGTAGCTATGTGACATTCATACATCGAAAGTTCCATTTTAACTCGCTAAGTGTACATAGCTTGCGAAAATTGCGCCCGATATGTGCTGTTTCACTACACATAGCGAGTTTTTTGGTCAAGTTCAGACTCACTGGATCGCGAAACTCTTAAATAAATAGCTCTATGTGTCAAATTTGCCTATTATGTTTAATTTTATTAAGGTAATAAAGTGTGATGAAGGCTAAGCGATGCCCCGTTGTGGATTGAAAAATATAGGTAAAGGTACTGTAAGGCTGAAGGTGGAAGCGAACTGATGCCGGAATCCTCAAATACTGAGGAACTGGTTATCTCATCTCTAACTGTCGGAACTCAACAATTTTGAAAACATCGTTGTTATGGCATCAGACTTAGATAAGATGGTGGTACCTAGCTAGGCGGACTTTGAATAAGCCCCACCACCAACCAAACGATATGTACCCCCACTGGGAATCGAACCCTGTACCTCTGGGTCTGATACCGGTGGTCTGAACCACTAGACTACAGAGGCGGTTATAGAAATGTACTCTATTGTGTATGGATTGAGGAGCCACAACAAAAGTGTTGTAGTTTCTTGAATTTTTGAACTAATGTGCTCAAAATTGTAGTAGATATCCTACGTGATGGCTACAAAATGATACATAATTTTCAGCAACCTACATTCAATACTTTTTAGCCACCAAAAAAGTTGCCTCCGAGGCACTGAGTAGATCGTCTGCATTAGACGTAAAGGCCTATATATATATATTTAAATTCAATACATTACGAGTTCTAAGTGGCTCCTCAATCCTGATGTTTAGATTGAGGAGCCACCTTTGCAGTGATATAACTTTTGATGTATTTTATACTACAAATTTCAGAATTTGACCTACAAAATTATCTGCATAGCTACTAAATAAGGGTGATAGCTGTTCTTAAAAATCTGACGTGGCTCCTCAATCCATACGGATATTAAATTCCACCAAATTTTGCTAAACATAAAGAGATATAACATGTTTTTTTCCTAAGTTTCTTTGTTTTACATCGCGTACTTTCCCAATAATTACCTAGTGTCAAAATATTTCTTTGAAATATTAACATATTATTGTATTAATTTAACATAATATAAAAAACCCAAAATCTTGTTTTACTACTTTTGATAAGAGGTTGATATTGATAAAGTTTCTAAGAAAAATACCGAAAAATGTACATGTTTAAAAACAAATGGACTGTAATCGAGAAAAAAAACGTAATGGGTATTTTCTATTTAGGTATGTTTGATATAAATGATAAGCGTCAAATTACAATGAGCGACAAAATACAAGTGGTCGTCAAATAAACAATCTTTTAGTACCTACTTTACGTGGTTGAAAGTTGCGGATCTTAGGCAGATTTGCATCAGCGAGGTTCACCAGCTGATTACCGATATACCTAGATACCCCTCGATGAGATAGTAAATTATTTTTTATTTTTTCGCATTCACAATGCAATTTTTATTATTGAAAAATTGAAAATGAAGTATTAGAAAAAGTCGACCCAATCTCACAACTAGCTCCGATGTGACTCGAACCCACGACCTTCCACTGCCCGGGCGAATGCTCTAACCACTGAGCTACGGAGTCGGTGGGAGAAGCGACGAATTTATCCAATACTTCTAACGCGCTGTTAGATATTACTACCCTCACACTCGAGAGAAATAACTTTCCAGATATTTGACAATCGATACCTAAATATGAAATAATTGCTATTTTTCATTTTTAAATTTTGCTCTAACAATGCAATTTTTATTATTGAAAAATTGAAAATGAAGTATTAGAGAAAGTCGACCCGTCTCACCAACTAAGTGATAATTGGGTGTTTGACTGTTGTTGAAATGTAGATATTTAATTATGACATGCGAAAATATAACATTACTAGCTGACCCAGCGCGACTTCGTTCCCGTGGCCCTACCCCCTACTCCACCCTACCCTACCCATACTCTACCATACCCTACCCATACCCTACCCCTACCCTACCCCTACCCAACCCTACCCTACCCCTACCCCTACCCCTACCCCTACCCCTACCCTACCCCTACCCTACCCCTACCCTACCCTACCCCTACCCTACCCCTACCCTCCCCCTATATCCTTCCTTGGACTTCCACGAACATTTCAAGACCAAAATTAGCCAAATCGGTCCAGCCGTTCACGCGTGATGTCGTGACTAAGGGAAATAGGGATTCATTTTTATATATATAGATTGAATAACAAATATGAAAAAAGTAATTCAATATGTATTATAACAAGCGAATTATGAGCTAATTAATTGTGACTCTTGCTATCTCTTTCTAAAACGAAATTTTCTATGGCGAGAGTATGGCGTTATAGAAACGTGACGTCACGTTTCTATAGCGCTCTCCTTGTCTGATCAGTAAGTTTGATGCTCTATATTAGTCTATATCGCTAAAAATATGCAAGATATTTGAAAATAAATACCTATGTTGTGTTGCTACTAGTTAAATGAACATTTTAAGTCAATAAAAAAATTTCAGTCAAATACCCAATTGCTATTTTTTTTGTCAATTTGACAGCTTCGAACAGTTTTTTTTTAATCTAAGGCAGTTTTTTAAATGACATTACTTACAGGCAATAGTAAGATTGATTGATGTTGCCCGCCCGCCCGCAAAACATTGCACATGCACACCACGAAAATATCATTGCACAATACCTGCATTTAGCAAGACAGCAATACACCTTGCACCTTCACCAATAAGACTACTCTACACTACTGTGTTTCGCCCCAACCATCGGGGCATTTTAACCGCCTCTGTGGTCTAGTGGTTCACATCACTGATTTCAGTCCAAGAGGTCCCGGGTTCGATTCCCAGTGGGGGTACATATTGTATTCGGTTTGGTTGGTGGTAGGACTTGTTCTTAGTCCGCCTGGCTAGCTAGCTACCACCATCTTATCTAAGGTCCGGTTGCTCGAAGCTTGGTTACGTTAAGGCACTACTTAAAAAATATGGACTTTTTGATTTAAAACTATAGGACGGTTACAGTTGTTACAAATCTGATAATAAGATATATATTTCTTCATACCTTTATCTAGATTCGTATAGTTTCAAAAACACGATTTTATGATTTTGCCTCGACACTTTATCTTTTCGAAAAGACCTCTAAAAAATACGAAAAGTGAAGATTATTCTTAAATGGGGTTACTTACACTATTGGAAATTGGTTTAATTAGTGGACACCAATAATATTGAGGAACGTATAGAAGCATTTTTTTTAAATCGCTAGTTTTTTAATACGAAGTGATTTTGTGTTTTTTTTGCCTAATCTGCAAAATCGGTCTCGCTCCCGCGCGCGTCGTTTTCTCATTGCTATCTCGCTTCAGCATATTTTTTCCGAGTATCGCCTTAACTTTAGGGTTAAATTATGGTTAAAGTAAAATTAACCGGCGGCGGTCAAATTTAAAAAGCGTTGTTGAAGAAGCGGTTACTTTAACAAGCAGTCAAATTACAGATTTAACGGCGGTCAAAATAACCGACAGGGTGGGGGTGGTTTAAATTTTGACATTAGTAATTAAGGGAAGGTTAATGAAATAGTACAGACAACACTTTTAACCCAACGTATTTTTCTTTGACCGAGGTCAAAATTGACAACAGTTAAATTTTAACTTTAACTTTACTGTACAGGACCTACGTCTGACGCCATAACAATGATGTTTTCAGCATTATTGTGTTCCGGCAGTTAGAGATAAGATAGCCAGTTCCTCAGTGATTGAGGATTCCGGGAGTAGTGCGCTTCCACCTTCAGGCTTATCACCACTTAACGTCAGGTGTGATGAACCCCGTTGTGGATAAAAAAAAGTTAAATAAATTATGTCCCTTACTGGGAATCGAATCTGGGACATCTGGATCTGATGCCTACCGGTAGTTTTACCTCTAGCTAGACTAAAAAGGCAATCATAGAGGTGTCCCCTTCCCAACAAAACAAGAATCATCTAAATCGGTTTATAAACAAAGGAGTTATGCCTAAAGATACGTAATAAATTAATCCTACTTCCTACTTATACCCTACTTCTATATATATAAAATTCAAAGTCCTGACTGACTGACTGACTGACTGAGATATCAACGCACAGCCCAAACCGCTAAACCTAGAGACTTCAAATTTTGCACATAGATACGTTATACAGTGTAGGCATCCACTAAGAAAGGATTTTTGGAAATTCCACCCCTAAGGGGGTGAAATAGGGGATAAATATTTGTATGAAAGTCCGTCAGTTTTAAAGTTAGGATCTTCAAATTTTGAATTTAGACTGACAAATGAAAATTAATATTTACTTGTGTCAGCGTTTTTGACAATTCCACCCCCGAAGGGGTGAAAAGGGGAATAAAATGTTGTATCTGGAAAGGCCATTATTTAATTTATTATAAGGTTTATGGTCGGAAAGTAAAACAAATAAGCAAACACATATTTCGTATTTTTTTGAAAATCAACTCCTTAGAGGTTAAATGGGATAATTAAACCTAAAAATCGATATGGATGTCGTTTTGAGGTTTTATGGGATGACGAATTGACGGTTGCAAAAATGGCATTTATTTTGATGATTTTGACACGCTGAACATGATTCAACCCCTAAAAGGTTGAAAAATCAGACATTTCAACTTGAAACTTTGTAGGCTTACTTCTTTAAACAAATAGGCAACCCATTTCGTAATTTTCCGAAAATCAAACCCAGGGTGTAAAATAGGGGATGAATATGTGTATGAAAGCCTGTCAGTTTTGTAGTTAGGATCTTAAAATGTTGTATTTAGGCTGGCAATTGAAAATTAATATTTACCTGTGTCAGCGTTTTTGACAATAAAGGGGGATGAAATGTTGTATCTGGAAAGACCTTCATTAAATTTATTATTTAGGCTTATGGTCGGAAAGTAAAACAAATAAGCAAACACATATTTCGTATTTTTTTTGAAAATCAACCCCTTAGAGGTTAAATGGGATAAATAAACCTAAAAATCGATATGGATATCGTTATTGAGGTTGAAAGGGATGACGATTGCAAAAATGGCATTTATTTTGATGTGTAACACCCTGAACATGATTCAACCCCTAAAAGGTTGAAATAGGGGTGAAATTTTGAATGAAAAATCAGGGGGTAAAAAGACATTTCAACTTGAAACTTTGTAGGCTTACTTCTTAAAACAAATAGGCAACCCATTTCGTAGTTTTCGGAAAATCAAACCCAGGGGGTAAATAGGGTATAGAAACCTAAATCATCTTATGTACCCTAAAAGTTCTTGGTACCTGACAAGTTCTTGGTGCCTAAGCTACTCAGAACTAACTTTTTGATTGTGAAACAGACACTTAGTATTTACTAGCTTCCGCCCGCGACTTCGTCCGCGTGGACATTCGAGAAAGTACTTAGGGTACCAATAACCAGGATAAAAAGTATTCTATGTTTAAATTTCATAAAAATCCGATCAGCCGTTTGTACGTGATTAGGCGGGTCCTCACTCCTCCCTCACCAAGCGAGCAGCCTCGTGCGAGGCCCGCCGCACGTGGCAAACGTTCTGCCTCGCGCGAGGCTGCTCGCTTGGTGAGGGAGGACCCGCCTAATCACGTAAAAACGGCTGATCGGATTTGGCTGAAATTTGTAAAACAGATACTTTGTAGCCTGGAGAGGAACATAATATGCTACTTTTTATCCCGGAATAATATCACATTCCCACGGGATAACGTCGTGTAGTCCATGCAGGCGAAGCCGCGGGCGAAAAGCTAGTATTATAAATGTGAAAGTTTAGATGTTTGGATGTTTAGATGTTTGTTACTCAATCACGCCAAAACAGCTGAACGGATTTGGCTGAAATTTGTAAAACAGATACTTTGTAGCCTGGAGAGAAACATATGCTACTTTTTATCCCGGAAAATATCACATTCCCGCGGGATAACGTCGTATAGTCCACGCGGGCGAAACCGCGGGCGGAAAGCTAGTAGGATCTATTTGTAACTTATCTATATGTCTATATTACTTACTTGCTTCTTAAACTCGTACAACCACTTGCAAACACACTTCACACACTCACTTAACACCCACTTGCGATTCCGATCGTCACTGATGTCACCGTATCGTTTAATAGGAGGTTGATATCGTTGATATCAGATAAGATAGATGCTCATCGTTCCGCGGTTGGCGCGAGACTGGCGCGGGGGCGGGGCGAGCGCGGGAGGGGCGGTCGAGGGGCGGGGCTAACATAGGGCTGCCAGCAGGGGTGGGGGTAGCGAAATTAAAGACTGAAATACATCGATCCAGTAGCTCGATCCAGTGTCGGCACTGGATTGGCACTGGATCAATGTTAACATGTTTCAATCCAGTACAGCGTCCAGTAAAACATGTTTACATTGATCCAGTGGCAATCCAGTGACGCTGGATCGATCTACTGGATCAATATAAATCAGCCTTGAAACCTTTTTTCGAGAGCCAAATTAAACGTGTCTCATTTAAAAATGACGATTTTCTACGATTTTAAATGTGGCCTTAAAAACCTGATGAGTAATTTGATCGACTTCAAATGGCTTTTATGGATGAAGGACTTTCAAAAGCAACCATCCCAGTTCATCCGTAAAATAAAAAAATCAGCCGAAAGGGATACAGCTATCATCACCGGAAGACGCGCTATCAGCGTTCGAGAAGGCCGTGGAAGAGGTGTCTGCGGCGGACTGGAAAAAATGTTTCGAAAATTGGTTTAGACGCATGAAACTTTGTATAGAGACTGGAGGAGAGTTCTTTAAAAAGCAATTAATTAAAATATTTTTGTCTTTTTTTTATCCACAACGGGGTAGCACTTAGCCTTCATCACACCTGATGATAAGTGGTGATAAGGCTGAAGGTGGAAGCGCACTACTCCCGGAATCCGCAATCACTGAGGAACTGGCTATCTTATCTTAATTCGAACTTTCTGAGTGTCATAGCATAGTACATACTTACGCCTGTACCCCGAGTGTAAGTTTTTATGTCAAGCAAACGCAAACTATTTCGAGTACGTATTTATGTCAATTTGTATAAAAACTGCATAAGCGCGCTACTCGCCGCTAGAGGCGCTGATACAGTTTTCATACAAATTGACATAAATACGCACTCACGATAGTTTGCGTTTTTTGCCATAAAAACTTACACTAGGGGTACTGTTTCCTAGAGGGTAGGCAGAGACTACGTCGTGGGCCACACTGGAGCGGCGCGTCTTGCGTCCGCGTTAAGCGGGAAAAACAAATATATTGAGACGGACGGAAGGGGCCACACTGGTGCGTCCGGCGGTTGCCGCGACCGGCGGAGGGAATAGTACGTGTTCGCGCGTCCTGCGGATCCGCAGGTCGCCTCCACGCCCCGCGGTCGCTCCAGTGTGGCCCACGACTATGGATCGCCACCTGCTACAATCCTTGCACACTTCTATCGCTTCATTCACATCCATCAACCTTTTCATACATGCCCGGCGACAGTGCGTTCATATGAAATAAACATATCTATATCCATATTATAAAGAGGAAAGATTTGATTGTTTGTTTGTTTGCATCGAATAGGCTCCGAAACTACTGGACCGATTTAGAAAATTCTTTCACCATAGAAAGCTACATTCTTCCCGAGTGACATAGGCTATATTTTATCCCGATATTCCCACGGGAACGGGTACCACTCGGGTGAAACCGCGAGGAACCGCTACTATAAATTAAAATAAAAAAAGTTGAAAATGAAGTATTTAGAAAAAATCGAACCGTCTCACATCCAACTCCGATGGGACTCGAACCCACGTCCTTTCGCTATCAGAGCAACTGCTTTAACCACTGAGTTACGGAGTCGTTACGAGAAGCGTCGAATTTATCCAATACTTCTTACGCGCTGTTCGCGACTTCATTTTCAATATTTCAATAATAAAAATTGCATTGTGAATGCAAAAAAGTGAAATATTAAAATAACTTGCAGTCTTCGATCAATAATAGTACTAGATGAAGGCTCACGAACTAAATGAAAACTTTATAATATTATGTCCAGACTGACTTTTTTTTAAACGGAGAAAATACGGTTACGAATGTTGCAATCTTACATTATAAATGACAAGAAGCGTTCCAAGTTTGAAATACCTTAGTATTATTGACACTGTCAAAATAATCTACTTATAATGGGCGATTTTCTGAAAGCTCAGTCACTAGATGGCGCTGTCCCACCTATGCAGTTAGAAGGAACGGAACGTTATAAATTTTACCTTGACGCGACTTTTTTACGTAAAACGGAACGTCAGACAGATGTTATTTATTTACCTAAATCTTTAAATTTACCTATTTCGTTTCTGTTCCTCACAGTAGTACTTATTTAATATATTATTAGTTTCCTTTGGGTTTTTAAAAAGTAATTAATTTAAATTTGTTTCATACCAAAATATACCATAGACATGTACATACTTATTCAACGCCATCTAGTGAAGCAATTGGAAGCTTTTTTTTTTTTAAATGGCCTCTCAGAAAATCGCTCATTATACTCTCAAGTGGGCTTATGAGGCTTGGACATATATGTCACTCCAAGTATGTATCTAGAACTAGGTGTTATTGTTGCTCGAAGCTTGCAATAGCAATAACTTCATCTTTAGCGAGTGTCAAGTATCTGGAAAGGTATTTCTTTCATGTGTGAGGGTAGAGGTAATAACTTCAGATTGTTGAAATTAACGCTGGCTATACAGCGCGTAGGAAGGATAAATTCGACGCTTCTCGTAACGTCTCCGTAGTTCAGTGGTTAGAGCAGTCGCCCAGATAGCGAAAGGTCGTGGGTTCGAGTCCCATCGGAGCTGGTTGTGAGACGGGTAGCTATTTTCTAAATACTTCATTTTCAATTTTTAAAAATAAAAATTGCATCGTGAATTTAAATTTACACTTCTTTGCATTTAGACGACCGATTTGGCGCAGGGGTAGGCTACCCACCTTCTGCGCCAGTGGTCTCGGGTTCGATTCCCGAACAAATCCGAAATTCCGAAATTGGTCTGGGTGTTAACTATGTATAATATGTATGTATTTACAAACAAAAAGTATTTAAGTATATAAGATGATTTTTTTTTATTCGAAGAAATTTAAGTGGATGGTCAGGTCAAGTGTTTAGAACATTATAGAAACAAAAAAAAATATTTTATAATTTTTTTTAAATTTCATAATTTTTACAAAAATTTTTGATGGATATTTGTTGGGCATCTCAATTATTTTTAAGCCTAAACATAAAACAACAATTATTAAAATTGAATAAAATAATTTTTATTTACGCGCAATGCGCGGAGCTGCGCGCGACAGCTGTTGGGGCTGCGGGCGGGCGTCGACCCGTCCTTGACAGCTGAGAGCGTTACGTATGTAACTTAAATACGTAGTAGGTGACTACGAATTGAAATGAAGTGTCCTGCGTAAATTATTAAAAACAAGTGAAGTCAAAGAATATCGTGGTACTATTATCTTAGATGTTGTCATAGCGTTATTTTATAATTTTTACCTTTTCGTTTGTGCATATCTACCTCAAAAGCTGCTAAATTTTTCGTTGTAGAAACTTAAATGATTGAAAATGAAATAGGTAGGTATTAGAAAAAAACGACGACAAGTAGCTCCGCCGGGAATCAAACCCGGGACTTTTTACTGTCCGGGCGAAGGCTCTGACCGTTGAGCTACGGAGTCGTCAGCGGTCAGAGTATTCGCCCGGACAGTGAAAGGTCCCGGGTTCGATTCCTAGCGGAGCTACATGGAGGATGGGTCGTTTTTTTTTCTAATAAGTACCTATTTCATTTTCAATAATAAAGATTGCATTGTCAATGCAAAAAAGGAAAAGTAATTTGAAACTTACATGATGTTAAAGAACTTTCCAGTTTATTTCGTCTGCGTAAAGCAAAGGTGATAAGCTTCCCATCACACTTAACAGGCTTTGGACTGTCAAACTAATGTAATAATTATTTAATCAAAAAATGAAACTTCTAAAATTCTCCACTCTGGCGATAGCATAGTACCATCTCGAGGTACTGCAGATTTGTGTACCGACGAGGCATTATTAATCACGCACACACAACACAACGCGATAGAACAAGAAGCAGAAGTGGACTGCGAAAAAAATTAAAATACGGCCATGTGAAGGTCATGTGATTAGGGTCGGCACGCACGATAAATAATAAAAGCATAAGATCATACCAGATTTATTGACGCGTAAAAACTTATGTTTTTTTTCATTACCAACGAATAGGATAACATAAAATTATTGCTGGTGACCAAACTTGCAAATAAAAACGAATTTACAAAATGAAATGGAAATTGATTTTATCCTTTGATTACCTACTTAGTTGATTTTTCATATTTTAAATTCACTTAATTTGCAAGTTTGGCCGCTAGCTTTAACTATTAGTAAACCACAAAAACTTGTAATATCAAGCACTTGCACTTGTCGACTATTATTTAGTTATTATTAGTAGTTGACTATTGTTTTCTCTTTTTATTTTAATCAAAGAAGCGAAGCGAAGTTAAATGTGTATGAATGTTACTAATTATAATTTTACGATGCACACATCAAAATCGATAATCGATAATAAATTCACATCGAATAATACCGCTCATAGTTTGCGGCAGACTAAGTCAGCGGCTAGCGATTGAACTTGAACGTCGTCGCACGCGCCTTTGATCAAACGCCGCAAACGGGTTTCGTGCGTTTTAACTATGCCGACACAGCCCGCCGCCTGCGCCACCTGCCGAAATCACAGCCGAAATGTCGTTGGTATAGTCAAGGAGATGTGTATTTTATTTTACTATGATTAACAAAGATTCAATAAACCATCTTTACGGTGCTTTCCTTACTAATTGTTACATTCTGTTAGGAATTGTAAGAAGTTTTTAGTGCTTCCTCTCTGATTATGATGTGATGAATGATAAACATTTTATTTACATTTGAGAACGGCTAACAGTTTGAATCTACTTTGATAAACATTACTAAACATGTGATCGCAATGTTAAGAAATGTTTTCACGTTAGGTAATCATCTTCATCAGCCATTTTAATGTCCCTACTGCTGGGCCACTAGCCTTCCTTGTGGATGGATAAGAAGAATGGGCCATGACCCACCACGCAGGCCCAGTGCGGATTGGTAGGTATTAACGACTGCAAATGCAGCCGGGACCAACGGCTTAACGTGCCTTCAGAAGCACAAGATGAAAAGTTTTTGGTCACCCATCCCGTGACCGACCATTGCGAAAGTTGCTTAACCTCAACTATCGCAGGCCAAGCGCGCTAACTACTGCGCCACGGGCTTTTTGTCTTCTTCACGATAGGTAATGTTAGTACTTAAAAATTAAAAAAAATCTCAACGCTCTGATGTAATTTTAATGAATAAATGCTTAAAGTGTTTGTAAACATTTTCTAACAGTAGTGTAGGAGCACCATAAAGGTTGTTTTATTTTAAAACGCATGAAAAATCTGGCAAAATTTAACGCACAATCATTTTAGTCATACGCAGTCTGTGGGTATACCGTATATCGAATACGACTCTTTGACTATTGACGGCATATCAAAGGTTAAAAAAACATTTTGAGCAAGCGCAAGCGGGCGGTAGCAAGCTACGCAACGCACGCAGTGATTCAGGGACAATTGCGATGTGCTGTTGTGTGTGGCATGTGGGGTGCCGTTTTGTATACGCGATAAAACAAATAACTAGTACTATTTGACTGATTGTCAAATTGTTCAAGAATGTAATAACAGATTAGTGTTACAAGCAAACGTGAGTTATGACTATGAGTGAATTATAAGTGAATTATGACTTATCAGGTTATCAGTGCAGTAAAAAAAAATTATTGGATTGGCATTCAATTAGTTAGGACTAGGAGTAAAGTACCAATCAGTGTTCAAAAGTTGAACTAAAAATGCGTAAATCAAGGGAAAGATTGATTTCGATTTTGTGTGCAAACTGCTAAGTGTGGGTGAATGTGGCTTGCTTATCTCTTTCTTTGTATGCAGATGAAACCAAATGAAACTCTAACACCATACATGTAAGTTTTTGATTTTTTATAACAGATAAGCAGACGCTTGCCCGCTATCACGCCTGATGGTAAGCGATGATGCGAATTGCGAGCTAGTAGGATGCATCGCGCTTGCCTAGAGGTTCCTGTTTACTCGCGACTTTAGGTACTCTCAGACTGTAAGTACGTACCTATTGGGAAACACAAGCGAGGCAAGGAGTTCCATTCTCTAACGTGCAGATATAAAAATGGAGGCCAACTGCTTGTTTCGGATCTTTGGAATATCCATCTAAAAGCGGTAGCGCTGATTCGTAGGTAGGTACGTCTGGTTGTCCGATGAAAGGAGAGATAGTGGAATAAGGTTGTGCAATTCCACTACACACCGATAAGCTTGTGAGCTTTTGTATTTGCAGTCATTTATAAATTGAATTATTTATGGATCATACACAATTTCATAGGTACCTAATTAATCTTTATTCCAACTCTTTCAATAAATTATTGCTTGTAGGTATTTCAAATTTTCCTTTTTTGCATTGACAATGCAATTTTTATTATTGAGAAATAAAAAATGAAGTACCTATTTTGAAAAAATCTACCCGTCTTCCAACCAGCTCCGATGGGACTCGAACCCACGACCTTTCGCTATCCGGGCGACTGCTCTAACCACTGAGCTACGGAGTCGTTTCGATTTTTTCAAAATACTTCATTTTCCATTTTTCAATAATAAAAATTGCATTGTGAATGCAAAAAAGTAAAAATTTAAATAACTTGCAATAGTAGGTAATTTCATCTTTAGCGATTGTCAATATCTGAAAAGGTATTTCATTAATTTGCGTGTGAGGGTAGTAATATCTTCACATTGATGAAATTAACGCTAGCTATACAGCGCGTAAGAAGTTTTTGATAAATTCGACGCTTCTCGTAACGACTCCGTAGCTCAGTGGTTAGAGCAGTCGCCCGGATAGCGAAAGGTCGTGGGTTCGATTCCCATCGGAGCTGGTTGTGAGACGGGTAGATTTTTTCAAAATACTTAATTTTCCATTTTTCAAATTATTGTTTGTTTACAGTATTCTAGAGTAGGTTATGTTTTGATTTAGTAATAAAATAACTTTACTACAGCGACTGCTGGGTCAGTCAGCTAGTGGCGGCGTCTACTTACTCCGCGCGGTGGTGTGCTCGCATGTGACTGTTGTAGCCAATTTTGGCTTTGAAAGTTCTGAAGCATTTTGGGCAAGTGAGCTTAAGCGTACGTTAAACGCACGTCGTCCAGCGCTTAAGTTTAAGTTTTCGCGGGTGCTCTCTTCAAACAAACAGAGGGCTGCGTTTAAGTTAATAAATACAGATACTATCTAGTTAGCCTTAAATTTTAACAGATAAATTCTATCTTACTGCAAAGCAATAAGATCTAGAATTGAATTCTTAACGCGAACGAGTGGACTGCAACGTTTGCACATTAACAAACTTACACACACGGCCACAGGAAACAGACCCACATTCATTAAATGGTAACGTAGATAGTAGGTAAGGTAGCCATTGCCTGCTCTCCGCTGTCGAGGACGGGTCGACGCCCGGCCGCAGCCCGCCCGCCGCGCGCCGCGCCCCGCACATTGCGCGTAAATAAAAATTATTTTTAATAAATTTAAATTATTGTTTTTTATGTATAAGCTTAAAAATAATTGAGATGCTCAACAAATATCCAATTACAATTTTAAAAATAAATTTTGAAATAAATAAAAAAAAAAATTTTTTTTTGCTTCTATTATGTTCTAAACACTTGACCTAACCATCCACTTAAATTTCTTTAAATAAAAAAAAATCACCTTATATATTTATCCGTTATCAAGTTTTCCATGATACAGTTTCTTAATGAAATTAACATGGGCTTAGATAATTGGTGTGAATGTAAGAAATTATTTATTTTTATTTTATTTATCTATCCGTTATCAAGTTTTCCATGATACAGTTTCATAATGAAATTAAAATGGGCTTAGATAATTGGTGTGATTGTAAGAAGTTATTTATTTTAGAAAAATGGAAAATAAAGTATTTAGAAAAAATCGACCCGTCTCACTTGTCATTTATAATGTAAGATTGCAACATTCGCGGAGCTGGTTGTGAGACGGGTCGATTTTTTCTAAATACTTTATTTTCCATTTTTCTATGATAAAAATTGCATTGTGAATGCAAAAAAGTAAACATTTAAATAACTAGTTATTTATTTATTTATTATTATTTATTAAATAACATAAAAAAGTTGTTATCAGTGCCACCCCTAGCTAAGCCCCGCCCCGTCCACCCGTGGGCGTGTCACGCCCCGCCCTCTTTAAATATTGACGGAACCCTTCAATATTAAACCGCTTAAGGCCGCGTCTAAACATTGCTCCAGAGATTAGGGTCCCGGGTTCAAGCCCGGGTGTGTTTGTTTTCGTTTTAATTACGATTACCTCCGCGGCCGAGTGGTGTACGCACCGGTTTCAAGGTGCCGCTATGTCTAGAGGTCCCGGGTTCGATCCCCGGTCGGGTAAATATTGGAAACGGGCTTTTCAATATTTCCTCGGGTCTGGGTGTATGTGGTAATACCCGTCGTTGTTTCCAATTTCCATAATACTAGTGCTTAAGCTACTATACTTGGTATTGGAACAATGTATGTGATGGTGTCTTATTAGTATATTATGATACAAGTGAGCTTAGGTTGCTCATTATACACGAGGCTGTGCGCGTAAATCAGCCGAGTGTCTCCGAGATATAGCATAGGTAAAAAAAATATCGTCGATGGCCGTTGCTTACACAAGCGAGGGGGTGCTGGGATCGGTAAGACTCCGGCCGCGGCACTCTCGTAGACTGAGAAATACGTGTAGACGCGGCATGCAGCGCGCATTCTATTTACATCTAAAATATCACCTATGTGCGCTTTTACTAAGGAAATTATATTATGTAGAATACAAGAAGAATTATTAATGAATATTTATTGTAAACGTCGGTTTGTAGGAAGAGTAGATCTTAGATATTATTCGTATGTAGTAAAAAAAGCTTTTTTTAACAAAGATAGTCACTTCAAACGATTCTTCAAAATGCAGAACACAGCAGCAGCTATTTATATTTATTTTCTATCTCTAAATCATTTCGATAATATATCCATTATCGAAATGATCTTCGCAGGCAAAACTACAACATTTGCTACAAATTACACTGAAAAAAATAAATAATGTATACTGCCCTAACCAGTAGGTACATTTTCAGATTTATTCCAATCAAATTAATAAAACTTATAATTTATTATGAAAAAATATAAATAACTCATACTAGCCCACCATCTAATACTTTTTTACTCAATCAAAATCTATATATATAAAAATGAATCCCTATTTCCCTTGGTCACGGCATCACGCTTGAACGACTGGACCGATTTGGCTAATTTTGGTCTTGAAATGTTCGTGGAAGTCCAAGGAAGGTTCTAGCGGTGAGAAAATAGGGGAAGGAGGGGTAAGTAGGGCTAGAGTATAAGTAGGCTAGGGATAGAGTAGGGGTAGGGTAGCGTAGGGGTAGGAGTAGGGTAGGGTAGGGTAGGGGTAGGGTAGGGGTAGGGTAGGGGTAGGGTAGGGGTAGGGTAGGGGTTGAGTAGGGGTAGGGTAGGAGTAGAGTAGGAGTAGGGTAGGGTAGGGCTAGGGTAGGGGTGGGGCAGGGTAGGGTGGAGTAGGGGGTAGGGCCACGGGAACGAAGTCGCGCTGGGTCAGCTAGTAATCAATATTTAAATAAGTATACCGTTTATATAAAATCACGCTATCAATCTGTAATATAAATCAATATATTAAAAAACACTTAAATAAAAATATTGTTTAAGTACAAAAAAATAAAATAAAATACATATTATTCCAATACCAAAAATGATAATATCAAATAATACAATAACTTGTGTCATTGAAAATTGGAAGCAACGATCACATACACCCAGATACAAGAAAATATCTAAAAGTTAGTTTTCGACATTTACCCGTCCGAGAATCGAACCCGGGACCTCAGAGATAGTGGCACCTAGAAAACCGGTGCGTACACCAATCGGCCACGGAGATCGTCGAATTTGTTTAAACAAAATGTAGCGCAACTGAAATAATTGATACTTTGTTTACTAATGTAAACTTGCCACGTAAGGTTATAAATCAGCCACTTTAAAAAAACCTTTTTTCATTAATCATTTTAAAATATCTTTATTTTTCATTGTCACTATTTTTCGCCATGTACGCATCATATCCCTTGTGCTCCAAAAATGGGTAAAAAACGTAAAAACTTGCCTAACGTCAGGTTCTTTTTTCTGTTTAAATATTATGCGATATGCTGAAATATTTGTACTAATTAAAAATTAATACCGAAGCGACAGCAACACAACTATATGTTAAAATTTGTGCAAAGAGAGCTCTACTTAATTCTGTGGAACTTTATTAAAACTAGCTACGCTTTTCCCCAAAAACGAACTTCTTGTTTTTTCAAGTCGAATCCTTGGAACGGCAATCTTATTTTTATTTCTTGTTTTGAATTGATGTATATTGCTACGTTTTACAAATGTATTGAGATACTTCTTCACATATACCATATTCTCATATATTATTATGTATTGTCCTGCAACAGTTAATATGTTGATTTCTTTTAAAGAATCTCTTAGCCGAAGTTTGTATATGGCGCGAATAGCTCTTTTCTAAAACACAAAAATACTTTCGATGTTAGCTGCTGAAGTCTCCAGAAGAAATTTACACGAGACCCTGGTAAAGAGGTTAACCACTTGGACGAGGCTTTTACAGAAACAGAGCTCAAGTTAGCCCTTGATAAGCTCAAAGAAGGTAAAGCCGCTGGCTTTGACAACATCACGGTCGAGCAGCTGAAACGGTTTGGTTTCGTACTACTTATACAAAACTGTCATTTCTTGCATGGCAGTTTCCAAAGGATATGTAATCTAATCACTGACGTTTTAGCCACCTACTTTTAATAAATGACATTTATGGCAGAGAGTGTATATAAAACTTCTTCGAGATTATCACTACATAGTATAAAACAAAGTCGCTTTCTCTTTCCCTATGTCCCTTTGTATGCTTAAATCTTTGAAACTACGCAACGGATTTTGATGCGTTTTTTTTAATAGATAGAGTGATTCAAGAGGAAGGTTTATATGTACTTTTTATCCCGATATTCCCACGGGAACGGGAACCACGCGGGTGAAACCGCGGGCGGCCGCTAGTTTATTATATGAGTTTATTATCTTTGATATAATATGTTAGTCAGTTTAAAGTTAGCCCGCCATTTGTTTATACTTTGTGCAATGAAATTTAAATAATGAAATAAATATTCCTCCTTCGGAAGTACTTGTACCTATGCAATATTTCATTAATATGTATGTATGTATGCTAATAGTATCAAAAATTTTACTCCGACTATGCAAGTCTCCTTACAGAACTCCGCAAACTTATCTGACGCGGTGGTTAAATTTGAGAGTTTAAACTGTCAATACAGCTGACAGACCTTTCATTCTTTTTATTGCTACTGGCGCCTCAACCATCGGTTTTAGATATTGTTGTGGGAATTTCGAATTTCGAATTTCAAAACCGCGAGAGCAAGAGCATGTCTTGCAAGAGCCTCTAATTTTGTACTAGGTATTGAATTATAATGGAAAAGAGATAGTAATAAAAAACACCGAGTTGCACTCCAGAAGTGAAAACTTGAATATAAACGTTGTGCATTTTTGATATTCTTAAATTTTTAACCAGTTGATTTTTAGAAAATATACTTATAATAATGAACTAGATGCGTTGATAAAGGGCTCCGTAGACTTTTTCACAAAAAAAAGGAGTTTAGACAAAAAAAAAGAAAATAATACGGACTGGATTTGAACCGAGGTTTTCTGTCTTCTGTTCTGCTGCCGCGCGCCGCCTGTTTTGTCTAACCGAGGTGCCAGAGCTATCAGACCATCGGGAAAGATGGCGAAATTTGCCTTCGTATTCTAATGACATTGTAACAGTTTTTCGATCAGGCCCCCAAGTACGTCTTACGGTCACGTGATCCTGGGACCGTACTCTGAAACGCAAATCCGAAACTTCGGTTAGCCCCGCCCCTATCACTCGATTCCGTTATGACTCGAGAGTGAGAGGGACAGGGCTAACCGAAGTTTCGGATTAGCGTTTCAGAGTAGGCCCTCTGACGCGAGTTAAACAGCTTTTACCCATCACAATAAATAGTGCACAACGCCGCTAAAGAAGTTGTCACTTCAAAAATGTTTTGAACCTGAAATTTTCACAAAATGTTGCGGTATATGTCCCTCACTCAAAGGTAAGAAGCTGGACTTTTCAGTCTCATAAAATTGGTGTAATGGTAATATTAGATCAACTAGGTATATGAAAAAAACTTACGTCGGTTTTATTTCAAGAATTGCTTTTTATTGCATTATGTCTCTGTAAAAAACTTTTTCAACAAGTGAATTTCTTATTTCTAGATGCAATTTTTTACACCTACCTATCTTAAGTTTCTCACATTTCCAATTTTGTGAGGAACCTAAAACGAACATAAATTTAATATACAGTAGTAGAAGTTAGAAACTTATTATGTACCTACCTACAACACAACAAAATATAGGTACTCAAATAGTACAACTTTTATGGGCTCTTAAGTATCTTAGGCAATATTACTTATCCGTCACTTTTATTTCAAACTATTAATGTTTGCTTTAGGTAATGAGTAAAATTATTACTTGTCCTAGGTTACATAGGTCTATGGTTATGCAATAAATGGCAAAGCACTCATCTATACCCAATCCTGAAGCGCTAGTTCAATATTTCCTAGTAAATTAAGCATCATTGAAAAAAATTAGGATCCTGGTTTGAGTTTTTTTTTTCAATTTTGGCGCAATCGGAGCGATACAGTCTCCACGTCCAAACGCCGCCAATGCCAGGCGGAGACTGAAGAATTATGCTGCGAAACGGTGTACGATGCATTTTGGGATACTAGTTCTTGAATATAAACATTACAAAAAAAATTTTTAGTAACTTCCCTAGATATGACTAAGAACTACTTACACAAAAAAATTAGCTTGATTACTTAAATAGTTATTGAGATAATTGAGTTTAAAACGGAAAAAAGGGGTCTTGAAAATCATTTTTTTTAGAACATTGTATTTATTTTATTCAAATAAAATTTAGTAACTTCCCTTCATAAAGAAAAGATCTATCACATATAATATTTTGGAAGACCTAGCAATGATACTTTGTCAGGAAATTTAATTTAAAAACATTGAAAATTCTGAGTTTGATCGCCGGAATGCCCTTAACTAAGGGAAAAAGCGCGCAAGTTTTTTTTTTGCACGCGCCAAATGTGAGGTGATTGATTACATACAGCCACACAGCCTACTTCAAAAAAAATTAAGTATAATAATAGTGATAAAATGCGTTTTATAACAAATTATTGTGAATTATCAATAATTTGATAATAATATACTTAATTATGTTTTTTGTCTTAATTAGGGACACATTTATTTATTCTAAAAACGTAAATGGATTTTCAGCCGTATAAAACCTCTTTGTTGTTACAAAAAAAGAACTGTATCTATTAGCCGCTGAAATTGAAAATGCTCTGTTGACTCGCATTTAACTTGCAGTTAGGTACTAACTTAACTTTGAGGGATACTGTATTACCCGGTTAAATTGAAAAGTCTCTGTTTACTCGCATATAATTTGCAGTTAGGTACTTACTTAACTTTGTAGGGATAATTCTATTACGCAACTAGTACTGTAATATTATTATGCACGCGTGTTTTATAGTTCGGTTTATGGCCCTAAGATCGATGTTATAAGGCTCACTTTATGAGCAAGTGTGTTGAAAATATATTTTCAACACACTTGCTCATAAAGTGAGCCTTATTATATAAACCATAAACCGAACTATAACCCACGCGTGAATAATAATATTACCCGCCCGTGAAAACCGCGGGCGGCCGCTAGTTCACAATAATTTGTTATAAAACATTTGCATTTTATCACTATTACTAGCGGCCGCCCGCGGTTTCACCCGCGTGGTTCCCGTTCCCGTGGGAATATCGGGATAAAAAGTACATATAAACCTTCCTCTTGAATCACTCTATCTATTAAAAAAAATCGCATCAAAATCCGTTGCGTAGTTTCAAAGATTTAAGCATACAAAGGGACATAGGGACAGAGAAAGCGACTTTGTTTTATACTATGTAGTGATTATAATTATATTGAAGTAGGCTGTATGGCTGTATGTAATCAACCACCTTACATTTGGCGCGTGCGAAAAAAAAACTTGCGCGCTTTTTCCCTTAGCTAATATTAAATTATTCTAATTATGTTATGTATTCAATAAATGTTTGTTTTTCCTCGCAAGTGTGTTGAAAAAGTGCGTATGAAACTCGTGAGCAACTTACTCACTAGACACTCGGCTGATTTACGCCCTCGCCTGCGGCTCGGGCTGCAATGCAACCCACAGCCTCGTGTATAATGAGCAACCTTAGCTCACTTGTATCATCTATATATATAAAATTCAAAGTTCTGACTGACTGACTGACTGACTGACTGACTGACTGACTGACTGACTGAGATATCAACGCACAGCCCAAACCGCTGAACCTAGAGACTTCAAATTTTGCACATAGATACGTTATATAGTGTAGGCATCCACTAAGAAAGGATTTTTGGAAATTCCACCCCTAAGAGGGTGAAATAGGGGATAAATGTTTGTATGAAAGTCCGTCAGTTTTGAAGTTAGGATCTTCAAATTTTGTATTTAGGCTGGCAATTGAAAATTAATATTTACCTGTGTCAGCGTTTTTGACCATTCCACCCCCGAAGGGGTGAAAAGGGGGATAAATGTTGTATCTGGAAAGTCCTTTATTTAATTTATTATTTAGGCTTATAGTTGGAAAGTAAAACAAATAAGCAACCACATATTTCGTATTTTTTCGAAAATCAACCCCTTAGAGGTTAAATGGGATAAATAAACCTAAAAATCGATATGGATGTCGTTATTGAGGTTTTGTGGGATGACGATTGCAAAAATGGCATTTTTTTGATGTTTAACACCCTGAACATGATTCAACCTCTAAAAGGTTGAAATAGGGGTGAAATTTTGAATGAAAAATCAGGGGTAAAATAGACATTTCAACTTGAAACTTTGTAGGCTTACTCTTTAAACAAATAGGCAACCCATTTCGTTATTTTCCCATAATCAAACCCAGGGGGTAAACTAGGGGATGAATATGTGTATGAAAGTCCGTCAGTTTTGAAGTTAAGATCTTCTAATTTTGTAATTAGGCTGGCAATTGAAAATTAATATTTTCCTGTGTCAGCGTTTTTGACAATTCCACCCCCGTAGGGGTGAAAAAGGGGATGAAATGTTGTATCTGGAAAGTCCTCCATTAAATTTATTATTTAGGCTTATGGTCGGAAAGTAAAACAAATAAGCAAACACATATTTCGTATTTTTTCGAAAACCAACCCCTTAGAGGTTAAATGGGATAAATAAACCTAAAAATCGATATGGATGTCGTTATTGAGGTTTTGTGGGATGACGATTGCAAAAATGGCATTTATTTTGATGTTTAACACCCTGAACATGATTCAACCTCTAAAAGGTTCAAATAGGGGTGAAATTTTGAATGAAAAATCAGGGGGTAAAATAGACATTTTAACTTGAAACTTTGTAGGCTTACTTCTTAAAACAAATAGGCAACCCATTTCGTAGTTTTTGGAAAATCAAACCCAGGGGGTAAACATAGGGTAGGTATAGAAACCTAAATCATCTTGGTACCTAAGCTACTCAGTACTAACTTTTTGATTGTGAAACAGACATTTACTATTTACTAGCTTCCGCCCGCGACTTTGTCCGCGTGGACATTCGAGAAAATACTTAGGGGACCAATAACCAGGATAAAAAGTATTGTATGTTTTAATTTCATAAAAATCCGATCAGCCGTTTTTACGTGATTAGGCGGGTCCTCCCTCACCAAGCGAGCAGCCTCGTGCGAGGCCCGCCGCACGTGGCAAGCGTTCTGCCTCGCGCGAGGCTGCTCGCTTGGTGAGGGAGGACCCGCCTAATTACGTAAAAACGGCTGATCGGATTTTTATGAAATTAAAACATACAATACTTTTTATCCTGGTTATTGGTCCCCTAAGTATTTTCTCGAATGTCCACGCGGACGAAGTCGCGGGCGGAAGCTAGTAATATACTATAATTACATCGGTCGACAAGAAAAGGGTTCGAAGATTTTTGTTCGAAGCCTGGCTTACTGCCCCCGCCGCCATTTTGTTTTTTTTTTCAAAATAGCGGCGCACGATAGAACCTAGGTACATACATAGATCGATTAGGAATATTTATGCAAACAAAATAATATATATAACTATAGTCCTAAAGCGTCACGTTTCAGAGTTATCTGCAAAAAACTTTTTTTATATTAATTAAATTACCATTGATCTTTTTTTCTCCAGCAAAAATTTCTTAGTAATAAATAGGGTCCCGTTTTTACCTATTGGGTACGAAACCCTAAAAAGGTAAACACTACCATTAACATCCTACTATATCCTACTTCCTACTTTATATCCTACTTAATCTAACTACTGGTCCGCCAAAATATAGAGCACCACTGACACGCTTTGAAGAAGAAGACCATACTTAATCCTACTATCCTACTTAATATTATAAATGTGAAAGTTTAGATGTTTGGATGTTTAGATGTTTGGATGTTTGTTACTCAATCACGCCAAAACGGCTGAACGGATTTGGCTGAAATTTGGACCACAGATACTTTGTAGCCTGGAGAGGAACATAGGCTTTTTATCCCGGAAAAATATCACATTCTCGCGGAATAACGTCCACGCGGGCGAAGCCGCGGGCGGAAAGCTAGTTAAGTATAAATTAAACCGCCTCTGTGGTCTTGTGGTTCACACCATCGATTTCAGACCAAGAGGTCCCGGGTTCGATTCCCAGTGGGGTACATATTGTATTCGGTTGGGTTGGCGGTAGGACTTGTTCTTAGTCCGCCTGGCTAGCTACCACCATCTTATCTAAGTCTGACGCCATAACAATGATGTTTTCAGCATTATTGTGTTCCGGCAGTTAGAGATAAGATAGCCAGTTCCTCAGTGATAGTGGATTCCGGGAGTAGTGCGCTTCCACCTTCAGCCTTATCACCACTTAACATCAGGTGTCATGAAGGCTAAGTGCTACCCCGTTATTGATAAAAAAAAAATGTGAAAGTTTAGATGTTTGTATGTTTGTTACTCAATCACGCCAAAACGTCTGAACGGATTTGGCTGATACTTTGTAGCCTGGAGAGGAACATAGGCTACTTTTTATCCCGGAAAAATATCACATTCCCGCGGGATAACGTCGTGTAGTTCATGCAGGCGAAGCCGCGGGCGGAAAGCTAGTAGGTATTATAAATGTGAAAATTTTGATGTTTGAATGTTTGTTACTCAATCACGCTAAAACGGCTTAACAGATTTGGCTAAAATTTGGGATACAGATACTTTGTAGCCTGAAGAGGAACATATAAGCTACTTTTTATCCCCGAAACATATAACATTCCCACGGGATTTGTGTAGTCCACGCGGACGAAGCCGCAGGTGGAAAGCTAGTTACATCTAAAGTGGAAAATGTCCCGAGCATAACGCGGTAAAAGTCGAGTGCAACAGCTAGCTTCAGATACTTTCTGTTTAAGGAAATGTTATAATTTAAATATATCTTACCTATATAGGTAAAATAATTAAATTAGCTAATAATAGGTAGCGCAACGGCGATAATATTCACACTCAAATTGTGTTGTTATTGTAAATTTTAATGTCATTCTATTAATAATAAATATCATTATACTAATAATAATTAGCGTGCCCTTGCGTCAGTGACCGGAGAGTTCTGGTTTTACCGAAATTATAATTAAACAAAGATTTAATTGGCTTTTATCGTTGTTTTGTAACTACTGTATAGGCATCACAGAGCACATTTTTATATACGTCAGTGCCACAATCTTTTCTGTTCCGGGGGCCAAAATGTGAAACTAACGTGTTTTAAGTGTCATTTTTCTGTCAAGTTGATGTCCAACCATAGCGCTGCTGGCGCGCATGGCGGGTGAAGGTCTTAAAACCCAGGGCCGGGTAAATTGCTACAAAAAAGAAAAAATTGCTACAAGAGAAAAAAATCTTTCCGTGTTCTTTGGTGGCACTGTAGTCGCGCGCGCGTAGTACGTAGGTACTAACGGCCAGAATTATTAATCTATCCTCAGATAGGGATAGGTAGGCATGATCCAGATTAGTTGCTAGGCAACACCTAGCAACACCCAGGCAACTGTCGTTAATTCTATGTTAAATATCAAACGTCGCATAGCAACTAATCTGGATCATGCCTATCCCTATCTGTGGATTGTTTATTAATTCTTACGTCGTACGCCGCGCTCTAGCTAGCGGTGCTCTTGTATTTTTAACCGACTTCAAAAATTGAAAAATTATTTTTATAAAAAAATAAAACCGCCTTCAAAAAAATCACATCAAAAAAGTAAGAAATAATTCCTCACCAAATAAATAACGTAAGTACTTTGAAGTCGGGCGTGAAACATGTACGATTTTTTGTTGTTTTTGTTAAAACCCGCCCGACTTCAAAGTACTTACGTTATATCTGGTGAGGAATTATTTCTTACTTTTTTTATGTGATTTTTTTGAAGGCGGTGTTATTTTTTATAAAAATAATTTTTATTTCACTCTTTTTAGTGCATCGTGCAGGCAATTTACTTGTATTCTGGTAAATAGGTATGTGATCAAATTGAAAACTTCCTTTTTTGATCTTGGTTAAAATACCTTGAGGTATCCCCTTTTTAACAAAATAAGAGTCATCTAAATCGGTTTATAAACAAAGGAGTTATGCCTAAATATACGTATTAAATTCACATAAAGTGTTAACGAAAACGACAGTATTTTCAAGATTTCCTGAAAACTACTGACCCGATTTCAAAATTTCAAAAAATGTGACCAACTTAGAAACCAGCATGATGTAATAACGTTTCAATCATTTGAATCGGTCCATCCGCCTTCGAGTAATCGGTGGACATACACAGCAAAAAAAAACATACATACAGACGAATAGAGAACCTCCTCCTTTTTGATTTAGAAGTCGGTTAAAAAGGAGGAGACACAGTACACTGATTACTCGAAGACGGCTGAACCGATTCAAATGATTCAAACGTTATAACATCAGGTTTTTTCCCAAGTTGGTCCCATTTTTTTGAAATCGATTCACTAGTTTTCAGGAAATCTTGAAAATACTGTCGTTTTCGTTACCATTTTATGTGAATTTATTACGTATCTTAAGGCATAACTCCTTTGTTTATAAACCGATTTAAATGATTCTTATTTTGTTGGCAAGGGGATACCTTAAGGTATTTTAACCGACTTCAAAAAAGGAGGTTCTCAATTTGATCACATACCTATTTACCATAATACACGTAAATTGCCTGCACCGATGCACTAAAAAGTTTTTCTTTTTTTATAAAAATAACTAGCTGACCCGGCGCGACTTCGTTCGCGTGGCCCTACACCCTACTGCACGCTACCCCTACTCTACCCCTACCCTACCTCTACCCTACCACTACCCTACCCCTACCCCTACCCCTACCCCTACCCCTACCCCTACCCCTACCCCTACCCCTACCCCTATCCCTACCTCTGGCGGGGATAACTAATAAAATGACGATTGATCAGTTTTCGACCGGAGAGGAAAAATGATTAAATTACTAAAATGGCTATTAAAAAATAAGGGTTGATCGTAGAAGAGGATTGTATGTATTTTTGTATGTTGTATCATAAAAAAATAGAAATTAAAAATTTTGTCTAAAAAATAAATAAAAAAAATAGGGGTGGACTACCCCTAACATTTAGGGGGATGAAAAATAGATGTTGGCCGATTCTCATAGATACAGGATAAGCACAAAAAATTTTATCAAAATCGGTCAAGCCGTTTCGGAGGAGTATGGCAACGAAAACTGTGACACGAGAATTTTATATATTAGATTTTGCTGAATTTACTAGCACGCGCGGACGGTACTCAACAAGTACACTGCGTAGGTATCCATCTCGCTTGCAATATTACATTGACAATTTGACTTTCCACTCAGGGTAACGCCCCTGCGTTAAATTCAGGATAATATTTTGACGATTCATAAAGCTAATATTACAAGGTTCACTTCTGCCTTTCAATTTGGTTGAAGCAACCAAATTGAACAACGAAAACGTAAAAGTGAATCATTCAATGTCAATGTGCGCCTGTACTTCATCAATTGGTTGGTATACAGTGTGGGGCAACCTTCTTGAACCATCATGGTGGGGCGGCGACCAATCACAACTCGCTAAAACCCGTTTTACATTCATTCCGTACAAACAAAGTGCAAAAATATTTAATCAAAATGCATGGAACAGCTGATTTTTTTTTCGCGATTTCAGTGTTGGTCCCATAATAAAAGTTGTTTGTTTTCATGAGTAGAATAATCTCTGAAATCATCCGGGATGATAAAAAAATTACCGTGTATAGCTATTCGTAAATTTTGCTAGCGCCATCTGTCGAGAGTTAGCAAAAGCTTATCCTGAAAACTGGCCAATCTGGATGAATTATTTATTGGCATTGGTACAGCAGACATAGATTAAATAAAGTCTAGAAAAGCATTTACTATGCTACTTTTTGCCCCCGGAAAATAAGTCATTCCCACCGGATAACATCGCCTAGCCATAGTTTGCAGGCAAAGCTGCGCGTAGAAAGCTAGTAATCCTACTATAATAATATTATAATCCTACTTAATCCTACTAATATTGTAAATGTGAAAGTTAGATGTTTGGATGTTTGTTACTCAATCACGCCAAAACGGCTGAACGGATTTGGCTGAAATTTTGAACACAGATACTTTGTAGTCTGGAGAGGAACATAGGCTACTTTTTATCTCGGAAAAATATTACATTCCCGCGTTATAATGTCGTGTAGTCCACGCGTGCGAAGCCGCGGGCGGAAAGCTAGTAATCCTTACTTTATATTATAAATGCGAAAATGTCTGTCTGTGTGTTACACAATCACGCCTAAACTACTGAACCGATTTAAATGAATTTTGGTACAGAGATAGTCTAGAGCCTGAGAAAGGACATAGGCTACTTTTTATTCCTGAAAAATATCACCTTCCCGCGGGATAACGTCGTGTAGTACACGCGGGCGAAGCCGCGGGCGGAAGGCTAGTAATATTATAAATGTGAAAGTTTAGATGTTTGGATGCTTAGTTGTTTGGAAGTTTGAATGTTTGTTACTCAATCACGCCAAAACGGCTGAACAGATTTGGCTGAAATTTTGAACACAGATACTTTGTAGTCTGGAGAGGAACATAGGCTACTTTTTATCTCGGAAAAATATTACATTCCCGCGTTATTACGTCGTGTAGTCCACGCGTGCGAAGCCGCGGGCGGAAAGCTAGTATTATAATAATGTAAAAGTTTAGATGTTTGCCAAGTGTTCGCCAAACGGCTGAACGGATTTGACTGAAATTCGGGACACAGATACTTTGTAGCTTGGAGAGGAACATAGAATACTTTTTATTCTGATATTCCCACGGGAACGGGAACCACGCGGTTGAAACCGCGGGCGGCCGCTAGTATCCTACTAATTGGATGTTTAGATGTTTGGATGTTTGAATGTTTGTTACTCAATCACGCCAAAACGGCTGAACGGATTTGGCTGCAATTCGGGACACAGATACTTTGTAGCTTGGAGAGGAACATAGGCTACTTTTTATCTCGGAATAATATCACATTCCCGCGGGATAACGTCATGAAGTCCACGCGGGCGAAGCCGCGGTAGAAAGCTAGTATTAAATAAAAGGTAAACCCATAATAAATTTTATCAGCAAAACAACACTAACGTGACGCAGATAATAATTATGTTGTATTATATTTCATTAAATTACCAAGTACCTACATCGGCGCTGGCTGACCTCTGTGGAATGGTCAAGCGTGTTTTGAGGGTTCCGTTCCAATACCACAGAATATATAATAGTACTAATGTACCAATACTTTCATTACGATCATCGGCCATTTTTTTTAATATGAAATGTTAAGGCGCCGATTCCCGAAATATATAGGTACTAGCCTTCCGCCCGCGGCTTCGCCCGCGTGTGATATTTTTCAGGAATAAAAAGTAGCCTATGTCCTTTCTCAGGCTCTAGACTATCTCTGTACCAAAATTCATTCAAATCGGTTCAGTGGTTTAAGTGTGATTGTGTAACACACAGACAGACAGAGACGCATTTATAATATAAAGTAAGGATTTTAAATTATGGATTACTCGCAAACCACAACTACTCAAAATTTGGAAAAAATATATGTTATTTTACAGTTATTTATCTAGTGCTTCCGGCCGTTTTTTTTTCGTTTGGTGATATTTAACTGTGTCAAATAAAATCCCAAACATCCGTCTATTCGTAATCCGATGCGTCCGCGTGAAGTGTATCGCGCGCGGCCGAGCAAGCCTTAGCGTGCCAATTGTGGTCGGGAATCCTCGCCTTAAGATTAATGGTAATAGACTGGGCAGACACGCAAACGCATATTTGTCACTTATACTAGAAACGTTATCGATACATAAATTTGCATACTGATAAAATGATTGTTTTAGAGCCAAATATATAACAATTTCAAAAACTTATTCTCGAAATTTGACTCGCCCAAATAATTTTTTTCAGTATGCAAATTGTTGTATCGATAACGTTTCTAGTATAAGTGACAAATATGCGTTTGCATACTTTTCACACGCGTACTTTTTTTGTTACATTTTAAAATTAAATTTCAAGTGTGATGCACAGGGATAAATAATAAATAAATAATAATAAATAAATATTTTCTTACAATCACACCAATTATCTAAGCCCATAGTAAATTTCTTAAGAAACTGTGTCTATGTGAACTTGATAACGGATAAATATATACTTATATACCTTTTGTTTGTAAATACATACTTAATATACATAGAAAACACCCAGACCAAGACAAATAGACATGTTCATGCACACAAATATTTGTCTTGTTCGGGAATCGAACTAAAAAAAATTGTACTATCAAAACTATATTTCGTGGACGTCTATATTTTATCCCGATATTACCACGGGAACTTTTAAAATAGGGCAGAGGTACCCTTTGTGGCCACTTTAAGGATTTTTTGACTTTTAAGCACTAAGTACTAAATGGTTTTAGGTATTTAAGACACAAATTATATCTCAAATTATCGATAACTAGCCTTCCGCCCGCGGCTTCGCCCGCGTGTACTACACGACGTTATCCCGCGGAAAGGTGATATTTTTTAGGAATAAAAAGTAGCCTATGTCCTTTCTCAGGCTCTAGACTATCTCTGTACCAAAATTCATTCAAATCGGTTCAGTAGTTTAGGTGTGATTGTGTAACACACAGACAGACAGAGACGTAAGGAAGTAAGGAAGTAAGGATTTATCTACCTTTAAAGGTACATTTTTCAAATTTAAAAAGTTAAATAGTTTTTTGTACATAGCACAAAATGTGTGAGAGGTGCCAAATGTAAAGGTTTTGGCCACTTATTGATAGTTAAACTTTTGTAAGTAAGTATACCGAAAAATCAAAACCAAACCCAGGTTAAATCAATATATTCTAATACGCTAGAAACCAATCAATTGCAAAACAACAATTTAATTGTAAAAACAAAGGGTTACTTATAAGTTATTTTATCCAAAACAAATTTCTTAAAATTTTCATACAAAACATTTTTTAAACAGAAAATGGAATTTATTGAAAAAAAAATCGTATGTCTTATGGAATTCTAACGGTTATTATTACCTTAAAATACCTTATTTTAATTGGCTTTAGCAAAAATGGTGAAAAGTTCTTTAGAAAACTTTTAGAGCAAAAAGTGGCCAAAACCGGTACAGTGGCAAAAACCGGGGCTTTTGCCCTATATGAAAACTACAGGAAATACTTAGGTCGGTTTGTGGTTTTTTCGCCTGTTTTTCTTGTCAGTTAAAAGATGTCCATAACAGGTGGTAGGTAAAAAAATGTTGGACGATTCATAAGCATTAATTTTATTTAATCTAGGTACTTATATGATTTTTTTTTTTTAACTTTGTGGATGTGGCCGGTCGGCAGTGCGCGGAGAGGCTTAGAAAAACTCGACGCGTCTCACAAACTGTACCATCGGAGCTAGTTGTGAGACGGGTCGATTTTTTCTAATACAGTCATCATACCCCGCCTTACGCGAGGGATGCGTTCCTAGCAAAATCGTGTTAAACGAAAATCGCATAAAACGGGGTCAAGGTCAAAAGAAAATTTATTTCTATATTTATTTTATTTTCTTGAAATAAAGCACGATAAAGTTTTAAACGGTTTTATTAGGAAAATAGAAAAGTTTGAAACAATAAAAATACTACATTTTTTTCATTCGATAGAAATCTTAAAGTTCCTTAGTCAATGATTTCAATAATTACGTGTCGTATGAAATGAATCAATTTTCTTGTCTTTTAAAGATCCGGCATAGTTTTTACAACATCTCTAAACATAGGAAAGCATTAAGTTTATTATTTGAGGCGTAATCGAAAAATTGTTACAGCGCGTTGACACGACAAGGGTCTGTGTGTGACTGAGTAAACTTCGGGCAATTACCTTACTTTTTCGTCGCCACTTTTTAGTTCAGATAACGTATCTACATATAAAACATCACTGTCCTAAGTATGAAAATTTTAAAGAAAGGTAAATTGAATGCGTTGCGTGCGACTTCGTTCATTGTTGAATGACAACCAATGAACATACTCGCGTAAAGCGGGGTATTTTAGCGCGAAATTTGAAGATCGCGCTATAACGAAATCGCGCAAATAGGGGTCGCGTTAAGCGGGTTATTACTGTACTCCATTTTCAAGGGGTACTCATTCCATACATATACTACAGTTTTGATCACTAGGTAAATAATTAAAACAATTAATAAAACCTACGTATCCCCAAAGTCCCGATCGCCCTCCCTGTATTTTTATCGCGCCACGTTCGTTATCCTGTAGTCAGTATCGGCCGAACAGTCGCGCAGTCGCTGCGTGCGCAGTCACCGACATTACAAACACTAGTAGACGCCGCGACTTCGCTTGTTACGAGTTTTATCATCGGCTTTTGCGTCCAATGCTATTTTTAAATCGATTCGCTTGCCTAAGCGTTCTCAATTTAAAACGCTACCATAAAAATATAATTAATAGCGTTTAATTATGATCGTGAACATATTTTGTTTGATTAAAGTGGACTGGATGTAGTGAGACCATTGTGTTTTTAGTTTTCTGGTGATTTTACGATGGATTTGAGCTTTATTCAGATGTAAGTTTAAATTAATGAAGTATTAGAAAAAAAATACCCGTCTCACAACGAGCTACGGAGTAACTTATAGGTTAGATTATAAAGGTCGAAGGTTCGAGTCCCATTGGAGCTAGTTGTGAGACGAGTTGACTTTTATAATACTGTATCATTCATTATCTATACTAATATTTTAAAGAGGAAAGATTTGGTTGTTTCTTTGCATCGAATAGGCTCCGAAAATACTGGACCGATTCAGAAAATTTTTGACCACATTCTTCCCGAGTGACATAGGCTATATTTTATACCGATATTCCCACGGGAACGGGTACCATGCGGGTAAAACCGCGAGGATCTGCTAGTTTTCAATATTTTCATTGATAACAATTGCATTGTGAATGCAAAAAAGGAAAAAAAAAAAAAACTGCGCGAACTGTTAACACATTATATTATAGTTATTGGTTGTGTATGTTATTATAAAGGAAGGAAGGAAGGAACAAAGACAATAAAATTAAAGTATATGTTATAAGTATAGGGTACCTATATGTTATTAAAATCAAAAATAGTGGGTAGTTTCCGTGACCACGGCACCTGGGGGCCAAGCCTGCTAACGTTAAGTCATAATCGTGTCTCAATCGTGTTTCAATTGTAGTTCAATATTGTAGTGCTATTTTACACACTAGTTACAAGAAATGTGTACTTTTTTCACCATACTTCTGATGGTCACACCATACACTACATTCACATCACATCATACTGTCATAATTCTTGTAACTAGTGTGTTAAAAGCACTGCAATTGAACTACAATTGTAACACGATTGAGACACGATTATGACTTAGCGTTAGCAGGCTTGGCCCCCTGGAAAGGTGCCGAAACGTCGGAAAAAACTGAAAATCCTCTAAAATAAAAATAAAGTGTTAAATAAAGCGTGATAATATCTATGGAAAAGTTGATTTCTTTAAATGAACAATCGCGCAGTTCGCAGTTCTATGTGTTTATTGTCTCCATCTGCAATTAATTGGTTCGAAAGTTACCTGCTAGGGCGACGGCAGCGTATCCGCACTAGAGACACCTTCTCCTGGTGGTGTGATATCAATGTCGGTGTCCCTCAGGGTAGCGTCCTATCTCCACTTCTTTTTGCCATTTTTATAAATTCAATCACGTATTTCCTTTCAAGCCCCTATCACCTCTACGCTGATGATCTTCAGATATACACTCAGGCGCCATGATCAGAGCTCCCAGGTGCAATTGGGTATTTGACTGTTGTTGAAATGTAGATACTTATTTAATTATGACATTCAGAAATATAACATTATTGAATAACAAATGTGAAAAAAAAAAATTCAATCTGTATTATAACAAGCGAATAGCTATCTCTTTCTAAAACGAAATTTTCTATGGCGAGAGTATGGCGCTATAGAAATGTGACGTCACGTTTCTATAGCACTCTCCTTGTCTAACTAATTAGAAAGTTTGATGCTCTATATCGCTAAAAATATGCAAGATATTTGAAAATAAATACCTATGTTGTGTTGCTACAAATTAAATGAACATTTTAAGTCAATTAAAAAAACAGTCAAATACCCAATTACAGCAAATAATAGAGATCTTTTTTTCTTACTGTCATATTTCATACAGAGTCGTCAAATTGAAAAGTGACTTTAACATAAAATAATTATGTAAAGTCACTTTCCATCACAATATAAAAACAAAATAAAGAACCCGGTAGTCATAGCAGTAAATAATTTTAAATAACTTAGGAACTAAAAAATGGAAAATGAAGTATTTAGAAAAAATCGACCCGTCTCACAATCAGCTCCAAAAAACTAAAAAAAAAAAAATAACTTAGGAACTAGACATCTAAAAGGTAGTTTCTATATAATACACACCAACCAACTTTTCCATAGGTCGCTGGTTCAGATCCGGCTCGAAGGACCAAAAAGAATGTACCTATGGTTTTTTAGTAATAGTTGATAATGATTGATAATTTAAACTATTTGATAAATGTAAAAAAACTGATATATTTATATAAAAACGTCTTAAAATTAAAATGATATGAGAGTGCGCGACGGCTATGATATTCGAACACGTACTGAGTTGATGAATGACCTAAATTAGTGCATGTGGCGTAAAAGTGCTGATGTGACAAACTTTACGGCGCTTGCCCGTACAAATATTATTTAAAGGTAGCGAATAAAATACTAAAATAAATATTAAACAAAGGTAATAAAACTTTAAATAGTTTGAGAACATAGAGTAAATAATACACAGAGTCGATAAAATAAAACTACCTAATAAAAATAAAACATAAAATCAAGCCTATTTTGAGACAAGCAGTCAGGAGCAGACCAATCCCTCTGATGGCACCCGTTCACGAGCATGACGCATGAACCAGCCATCGCTTCGCTCTACCATATTTAGGGAACATAACGACCCGCCTCACACGCCACCACCGCAGAAATGTTTACAGAGAGCATGACATACTCATTTACTATTACTGTACCTATTTACAATTCTTCTTCTTCTTTGCGTGTCAGTGGTTCTCTATATTGCTTTTTACTAAAACAGCACTTGTCAAAAAAGGGCTTTTCAGTATAATCAAAGAAAACCATATTTATGTCACTTGACATTTGTCTTTTTTGCAGAAACGACTCACTTGACTTGTGTTTTTTTACATGACTTCTGTTGTTTTTGGTGGAATCAAACAAACTTTAAAGTAAACTTTTTATATTCCCACACCCCTGTCTGTCCCGGTGACAGCCGTGACAGTGGAGCCACTTGCAATACGAAATTAGCTGTCAAAATGGACTGTCGTATAAAAACTGTTTTAGTTCTAAATATTATCACCGGAACAGAAAAGCTTGTCGCACTATACATGTGATGTTTTTGTGGAAACGCAATACACAGATAGAAAGCTTAGCAATATCCCTGGTAGATGGCATCCAAATCGCAATGGAACACAAAACTTGACATTTATTTACTGTTTTTGTAAGAAGCTCTCCAATTACCTATTATAGTGCAGCAAGCTTTTCTGTTCCGGTGATTATCTTTGAAACTAAAACAGTTTTCATACAACAGTCCATTTTGACAGCTAATTTGGTATTGCAAGTGGCTCCTCTGTCACGGCTGTCACCGGAACAGGAAAGCTTGTGGCACTGTACAACGCATTATCCGTTCTGTAGTTTGACAGATCTGCGTCAAACAATTGGTAAGCATCGAGATTAGGAATACCAACAGCATACATAATATATAAATACCTTTTTGAATGAAGAGTGTTGACATACATTATGTATGTATATTTAGTTTAATATACATAATATATACACACGAGTATGGCACCAGCTAAAAATAAGCAGTGATTTCATACGAATTGAACATAATAATATTGGACTTTCCCAATCCATCGAGGTTATTATTAGTACATAACATACCTATCATCCATGGGATTTGTTCCGTATTATGGGGCGTACCCAGGAAGGGGCAAGGTGGGGCACTTACCCCACCCTCCGACCTGACCTGAAGCTAAAAAAAAAATATGATTTTTATTAACCGACTTCAAAAAAAGGAGGAGGTTCTCAATTCCTCGGAATTTTTTTAAATTTTTTTTTATGTTTGTTACTCGATTACTCGAAGATGGCTTGACCGAATTGAAAAATTATTTTTTTGTTTGAAAGGGTGTACTGCCTAGTTGGTCCCATTGTCATCAGATCAGGATCTGATGATGGGATCCTGGAGAAATCTAAGGAACTCTCCAAATATTATAGGCACGCCTATAGGGATTTGGGAGTTTTCTTTAGTAACTCGTGCAATTGATTTCGGTAAGCACCATTTGGTGAAGTGGAACTGATGATGAGGACCACAGATGGTTATCGAAAATATTAATTAAATACTAAATATTTTACGGGCGCGATACGATTACTTTAATATGGTTCATACGCAATTTTCAAGTAAGTATTTGTATCTGGTAGTCATCATCTCACGGTGATGAGCTGGTAATGGAAGGTACAACTCCTCAATGGTTAGGAGTTGGAGGATAATTCTATAAATAACGCTGATATAGGTAAATAAATATGAATGATTATTATCTTTCAAGTTATTTAGGTAAGCTGATGATGGAAGGTAACTTCTTAACGCTTAGAAGTAAAAGTATGTTTTAAGTACCACAAGCACGAATAGACCTTTTTTTAGGTTGTATTCTTTCAAGTAATTTAGGTTAGCTGATGGTGGATGGTTAAGCTGCATAACAGTTAAGAGTTGGAGTGTGGTGCTTGTCAGAGTGTTCTAATTTAGATATGGGCTACAGCTTACAGCTTTAGTCGTTGCACATTGCGCTACGCTTGCTCATTATGCAGTTTCTCTACGCTAAAATGGAAAAATGATCATTTTTTTTTCAAAAAAATTAACCTCCTTCAAAACAAAAGTGCAAACAAAAACATTTCCCAAAACGCGTAAAAGTGAAAAATAAATTAAATCATTCAATTAAAAGTACGAAAGTGCGGGACTTTTTCTAATTAATCTTGGAACTTACTGATCTGGGGGCCAAGTCTGCTAACGTTAAGTCACAATCGTGTCTTAATCGTGTTTCGATTGTAGTTCAGTTGTAGTGTTTTTTTCCACACTATTTACAAGAAACAAGAAATGCCTTTGTTTGCCCTACCCTAAAGTAGATGCAGGTCCGCCCATGCATCAGCGATCGATGAATTTTTAGTACCTACTTATTGGTTTATTTTTGGTTTGTTCCGTCATCGACTATCCTGAGAGTTACGACTGCTGAAAGCTTTATCTATACCTACTCATTTATTGTACAGGGTTATTTTGAGACCTTGACGTTTTTTGTCTAATAATTATAAACGGCCAAAACACAACTTTAGGTATTTCTCACGAACGCACACCAGTATACCTACAAAATCACGATGAGTGCTCAAAAAATGGCAATACTATTATTTAAAAATAAATTTCTTAAAGGTGCAATTAATGTGACCCCCAACCTTATTTTGCTTAGACTATAATGCTAGAAATAGCCCTTGCAGTTTTCTTGCTAGTTTTTCTCGTGACCAGGGGGCTTAGACAAAGTAACATAGCGATAGCGATAGCGAAGCGATAACGAAGTTCGAAAGAAATTCAAGGTATAGGATTGGCGGATTGGTATAAGCTGCGCTAAATCACGTGGTCTTGCCGCAAGTTGATTGGAGCATAAAGACGATAGCGATAGCGATTGTCGTTTCGCCACATAACGATGTTACTTTGTCTAAGCCCCAAGGTCTCCCGCCCCCCGTAGCTTTTGCGAACCTATATGGCGTAGTTTTTAATTTTTATGTCATTCACAAGTGTAAAGGTTTATGATTATAATTACTACTCAGACCAAAGTGTTGATTCTACTTTACTTTTATTAAAATTAATATAAGTACCTACAGTTAAATATTTAAAGTTGTTTTATTTTTTTGCAAAATAATTATTGTGTAAGTGCAGCTAAAGAGATATTAAACCTTAACTATAATAATGAGTCACACCAATGATTTTTGTTATCAGCATATCTAAAAAATATGTTACTCGAGAAAAAAGAATATGTTTTAATTTTTTTCCTATCTTCAAAAATTACTGAGATATTGAACGTTAAAGTACGGCCTCCGTGAAAAATTCGGGTGAGCCAATGGAATTAACGTGTGACGTCACTTCGCGATTGAGAGTTGGCGCTTCCGTATTAATTCTCTTTTGGCTCTCTCACGGTTTCGTAATAAATTTATTTACTTTTCTTATAGTCGATCAATCAATTTTGTATTGAGCCCATGTGAAAAAACACCTTCAAATACAAGTTGTATTATCGTGATTAATAAATTAAATCAACTTTCGTAATGGCGGGCGGTATTCTGTCAATATAAATAGCAACCGTCAAATTTCGATCAACAATAACACGAAGCCGTCAAATAAACAGTAGGTGACAGTTTTAGAGTGCGGCTTTTAGAGTCGTACTCGAATACTAATCATAACCTTAGAGCGAAGAAAATGTACTGTAACTAGCGCCAAAAACGCACCAGTTGCGCGAAGATTGCGCACGGACGGACTCTATGTAGGTACAGTTGGACGGAAATCACCCGCAGCAGCCGCCGCCGAGATGTCACCGCGACATGACGTCATCGCAATAGCGCGCAAGGAAAGCAAATTTACAAAAGCTGGTGAAACTTTACAACGCTGTAACTTTGGAAATCCTGGATAGATTTCGATGAAACAAAAACTGTTATTACTTGCACGAGTACGCGCATTAAATGCAGTAATTGATAGTCATATTTTAATGTGTTGGTGTGACTCATTATGTTATGCAACGCCAAATTGTGTCGTGACCATAATTTGACTTTTTGTTCCAACCCAGGCTTTGTAAGTCAGCACAAATTAAAGATTTATATAAAACTAACTTTTCGCCCGCGGCTTCGCCCGTTTGGACTACACGACATTATCCCGCGGGAATGTGATATTTTTCGGGATAAAAAGTAACCTTTGTTCCTCTCCAGGCTACAAAGTATCTGTGTCCCAAATTTGAGCCAAATCTGTTCAGCCGTTTTGGCATGATTGAGTAACAAACATCAAACATCTAAACTTTCACATTTATAATATTAAATAATATAAGTAGGATTTAAATAGGTATTGTATTAACTAAGACGCTAAAAGTTTTGTTAGCTTGGGCTAAGTTAATCACCTTTAATTTAAAATTTTATGACCCTTTCTGCAACGGAGTGTTCAGCTACTCTGATCTGACATATTTTAAAGGACAGTAGTTTCTCACCTTGTTCATTTTCAATACCTTAGTAAATTGACCTTAGTAGGTACTATTATATTATATTTTGTGTCAATAGTAATACTTTCAAGGATTTCTTGTCTTTTGCGTTTTAAAACACAAGATCTTGGTTTAGATGTTTGTTTTCTTTGTTGGCAATCGAAAATATGGGGAACAACACCTTTTATTAAAATTAAATTGCCTCCTACAAGTTTATACTTCATCCAATTTTTAACAACGTTCTCCATCTGTAAAAGATATGTTCAGTCAGTCAGTAAGGTAGGTAAGTACTGTTATGTCGCCTTTTCTCAACTATAAGCTACTGGAGCTGATTGAAAGCTGTAGCTTCGTTACAATACTTTATTTATATAGCACTTTATTATTTAATACACTTGCCAGTAAGACCAGCTTATTTTAATTGGAACGACCTGCTCCCCATCAGAGCCCAAAGAGCATGTAATCACTACGTTTATCAGAGCCTAGCACGGGCTGTGACAAACCAGATCTTTTTTATAAATAATGTTCCCAATGACTGATTTGAAAAATACAATTTACCAAGGAGTTGCGATCTATTTAAAAAACGCCTCAGCCTACAATGCTATCTCTCGGCTGCGCACAGTATACAAACCCTACAATCTTTCCCCCCTCCGTTCTTCTTATTTAAGTCTCAAAAAAACTTCTTTCTTGTTTTACTATAAACACTGTTGATGCAAAATCTTACGAGGTTATGTGATCACGCACAATTGTGGTGACCATCGACTGTGTTCCACAGTTTATTGAAACGGAGGTTTCTCATGCAAAATTAAGTAAATTAAAACTAGTCCTACCTTATGGTACGAGATACTGTCCGTAATCCAGGGGGGCTGAACGCTGTCTCGCCGGCGCGCGCCTGGCAAAACGATCTCCACACAACCCCCGATGGGAAACTCTTACAGCTAACACTCTTATAACTACACAATGCCCTAATAGGCAGCTAAAACTTCCCGGCGCTTTTCAAAGCGAACACACACGGGTCACAAGTCCGTACCCGGACCGGGCGCTCCTAGGTGTGCAAAACGAAATCACGGTCACAATACGGGTAGGTAACTGGCGCGGCACGTCGCTACAGAAACACACGAACTTGCCTCACGGCTGCTTACGGCCAACTGAGCGCGAGTTGCGCGGACGGTGGTTGGCGGCGCACCCACGAATGAACGTGAATGAATGAATCACGCGCGGCGTGAACATCCCCCCGTCCCGGACAGTAGCAAACTGTCCGCCAACTCAATCTAAGGGCAGGCGAGAGAGGGTAGCGATCGCTCGCTTCAAAACAGAGTCCCCCACCAGGACCTCGGCAAACCTGGGCACACCATCCGACCCCGGATGAAGCTGAACAATGCGTCCTAAACGCCAGCGGAGGGGCGGCAGGTTTGGATCCTTTACCAACACGAGGTCTCCAGTCTTGGGTGGGGTCGTCCTATCCGACCACTTAACGCGTTGCTGCAAAATGTGCAAATACTCCAGATGCCAACGGCGCCAAAAACTCTGCGTAAGCTGCTGGAGCAATTCAAATCGCGAGAGCCGTCCGGAGGGCACTTCGGAATAAGGATATTCCGGCAAGGCGTTAAGCGGTCTGCCAATCAAAAAATGGCCCGGCGTAAGGGCCTCTAAATCATTCGCGTCCGAAGACAACGGACACAACGGACGCGAGTTGAGGACCGCCTCAACCTTACAAAATACGGTCGCGAGTTCCTCAAACGTGAGGACCGTCTCCCCAATAACGCGACGAAGGTGAGTTTTAGCGGCCTTTACAGTTGCTTCAAAAATCCCTCCCCAGTGGGGGCAGGATGGCGGGGAGTACTGCCATCGTACCCCTCTGCGAGAGAGTGTGGATCCGATCTCAAAATTATTCCTATCCAAAAATTCACAAACTTCCTTTAAATACCTATCGGTGCCCTTGAAATTGGTTCCACAATCGTACCTGATTAACGACGGCATTCCGCGGCGAGACACAAAACGATTCAACGTGGCTACAAAGGCTTCTGTGGTGAGGGCACTAACCACCTCCAGGTGGACCGCTTTAGTGGCCAAACAAACAAATACACACAAGTAAGCCTTTTCCGTTCTAGCATTACGAAGCCGCGATGTCTTAACGGTAAATGGCCCCGCAAAATCCGTTCCAACTCCTGAGAAGGGCATCGATTCGTTCACTCGATCGGCAGGCAAATCACCCATCTGGGGCTGCATCGTATCGGCGCGCAAACGATAACACGGGAGACAACGAAAAATAACGGATCGGATTATTCTCCGCGCTGACAAAATCCAGAACTCTCGTTGGAGGAGCGCGGTCAAAGCATTACAACCGGCATGAGCATTCTTTACATGTCGGTCTGTAATCAACAGTCTAACTAACGGTCCATCCTTGGGGAGCAACAAAGGGTGGCGTGATCCGTACGGCAGGTTGGCATGTCTGAGCCTACCTCCGACACGCAGCAATCCGGTACTGTCCAAAAAGGGGTTCAACCGCACCAAGGGTCCCTTCAACTTGGACTTACTTGAGCGCAGGGCTTTCAGCTCCGGTTCAAACTCTCGCTGTTGCGTCACTCGCAACCAATGCAACAGAGCGTCTTGCCGCTCTTGTGGGGCGAGGACCGGAGACAACGATTTCTCCTGAGGCTGGCGACAATTTCGCACAAAGCGCCTCATCCAAGCAGTCACGCCGAGCAACTTATCAAGAGAACTGTAGCGGTCTAACAAAAACTCCATCTGCGGAGCCGCCACCGTCTCCACGGCGTGAACACGCATGCCTAGGTCTGGGACTCTGGCCACAGCCGGGGTGGCAGGCCATGAGCGCTCAGGCCGTAACAACCATGATGGACTCCACCATAGGTGGTGGTCCACTAACTCAGGCGCCTCGCAGCCGCGGGAGGCACAATCTGCGGGGTTCAATTCGCCCGGTACGTGGCGCCAAATCAACGGGGCCTTTGAAGTCTGAATTTGTGAGACCCGGTTGGCCACAAAAACCTCAAGGGTGTGGACTGAACTCTTCAGCCAACAAAGGACGACCTGGTTGTCAGACCACGCAAATATCGACCCCAAGTCGACACCGTTTCCCAAGGTGTCGGCAACATGATTGAGTAGCCGTACTAAGAGAGTGGCGCCGGACAACTCCAACTTCGGAATGGTTAGCCTAGTCCGAAGGGGGGCGACCTTACTCTTGGCCGTAACTAAGTGTACGGCGACAACGCCTGCTGCATCCACCGTTCGGATGTAAACGGCTGCCGCGTATCCGCTTTCGGACGCGTCACAAAAGCCGTGCAGGGAGGCTTTAAACTTTCCCGAAGGCAGCATTTGCCTCGGTATACAAACCCGATTGACGTCGGGTAGGGATGACACGAACCTCACCCACTCTCGTAGGAGGCTACCAGAGAGGGGCTCATCCCATGACAATTCCGCAGCCCAGAGCTCCTGTAGGAAGCACTTCATCGAAAACACTACAGGGCTGAGCCAACCGTTCGGATCAAAGGTACGGGCTACAGTAGACAGCACCGTGCGTTTAGTCCAGACCTTTGGGTCAGGCAGTTCTAATCTATAGGTGAACAAATCCGGGACTGGTCGATACTGGACTCCCAAAACAGACAGCATGTCTGGAGTCTCCGGATTTTCAAAGAGGAGCGGCTCTTGCTGGTGGTCCTTAGGCAAATCTGCCAATAGGTCCGGTGAGTTAGACAGCCACTTCCGCAACTCATAGCCACCAGCCCTCAAGAGCGCAATCAGCTCATCACGTAAGACGAGAGCCTCATCTAAGCTCGAGGCCCCCGTGCAGATATCGTCGACAAATAAGGCCCCCCCCTCAATAAGAGCAGATGCCCGGGGATAGCGTAGCCGTTCGCGCTCTGCGAGCTCCAAAAGCGAACGGATCGCCACAAAGGGGCTCGACCGCAAACCATAAGTGTTGGTGTTCAGCTCGTAAGCCAACATCGGATCCTGGGGATCCTCACGCCAAAGGATGAGCTGGTATCGTCTATCCTCCGGGTGAATCACGGTCTGTCTGAACATCATGCGGATATCGGCCACAAAGACGACAGCGTGCCGGCGGAAGTTGGTCAAAACATCACAGACATCGTGATGCAACTTCGGCCCCGCATGCAGACACTGATTCAACGACACTCCGGTTGACGTGGGCGCTGAACCATCAAAGACCACGCGGATCTTCCCATTGGAAGTCTTCAAAACAGCGTGGTGTGGCAGGAAGTAATGTTCCACATTACGCCAGTCCAACTGCGAGATGGACATGTGCCCAAGGTCCAAATACTCCCGCATGAAGTCTATATACTTCTCCTTGAATGCGGGATCCCTGGCCATCCTACGCTCCATGGACAACAATCTCTTCTCGGCCATCGGTCGGGAGCTCCCTAAAGGAGGGCGAGCCGCCAAGAAGGGCAAGCGGGTAATCAAGCGACCCGAGAGGAGGCGCCCAGTGTTGTTCTGGTAGAACAATTCGCACTCCTCGGCTAACGGATCCAACCGCTTGGCAGTGGGGGGTTCCTCCACCTCCCAAAACTTTTGGAGAACGTCGGACAAAGTAGAACCGACAATGGTCTGGCGGTCTACCGACGGGGTCTCTGGTGTCTGTGGTACCTTTCCCATCACCACATGACCCAGCGACGAGGACAAGGCGACAAGATCGGCTGTCTGCAAAACTCGCTTGCTTCCACACAATACACGACCGAGGACATCCGCACCAATCAACAAGTGTATTGGGCCCGGTCGGTGGAAGGAAGGATCAGCCAAAGCCAGTCCAGACGTCAGCTCAATCGTGGATGGCGGCACTCGCACTTGCGGGAGTGGTCCAACCACCTTATCAAAAACTATCGCCGAAGCACCGATCTTCGGCCTTGGCGTGAAGTGGGGGGAGAAGGAGAACTCAACTCGACCAATCGGATCAGGGATCCGCGAGTCTCCCACCCCCCGTACCGCTTCGTGATGCGGCACAAGCAAAAGACCCAGCTGTCGGACAAGCCACCTGGACATTATGCACCCCTGGGCACCTGAGTCCAAAAGGGCACGCACCGTGACAACATTGCCCTTAGGTCCCCAAACATTCACGGAGGCTGTTGGCAACAGCACAAGCTCCGGAGGGGTAGTTGGGTCCGACAGGGGCGCCATTAAAAATTTTGGGGGGGTACTTGTCCCCCTCGCGCCTGAGTCGGCGCGCCAAATGTGGGACGCTCGTACCGGGCGAGCGGGTCCCAATCGGGTACATACTGGCCCCGACCAACAGCACTCCTAGGTGCAGGGTAATACCCGTGTGGGGCGTGCCTCGGTACATAGTACCCCAATCGAGGCCTCTCCATTAGGGGGGGGGAGTAGCAAATAGGGCCCGTGCCCATCGCCACCGTGGCGTACTCTTGGGGTACCCCCCTACCCCCGCCCGTGGTGGGGGCGTCTCTCCTATAGTTCCCCCTCTCCGGGGGGGACTGAACGGGGGGGCTAAGCCCCGCCGAATCTCTAGGGGACCGGTTCCGGGCTGCCGGGCCCCCACCCGTGCGCGAGGAATTCGAACCCCGGTCGCTCCCGGCGTCCTTGCGGTCCAAACAAAGGAGGGGGTGATGCCTCCCTCCGCAAAGACGACAATCCTCTGTCTGGGGACACGCCGACTGCATGTGCCCCCCCAAACACCTATAGCACCATTGGCGCTGTCTAGCAACGGCCCTCCGTCCCTCTGGGCGGAGGCCTCTAAATTTGGCACATTCGTGCACCATGTGCCTATCTCCCCTGCAATACCTGCACCGCTCACTCGGTGCGGGGGGAGGGGACTGCTGGAAGGCAGCATAGCGATTGGTCGGGCGACGGGGCTGTTCCTTCGCCGCCACCATACGACCAACACCTGGAACCGGGGCGGGCTCCAGGTGGTCCGTCACCCTACATTCGTCCTCCAAAAAACGAAGGAGGTCCGCGAAGGGCGGGAGATACGAGGCGCTGTCGCCTCCGTACCTCTGCTCGAAACGCCCTTTCATTTCAGCGGGCAATTTGGCGAGGACTATGTGCAGCAGTATAAAGGACCACTGATCCACCGGCAGGTCCAATCGCCTTAGGGAGTTGACCGCTGACAGTAGCGGGTTCAGCAACTCCCTCCGTAACAGGTGTACCCGCGTGATTCGCGGGAGGGCCAAAATCGTGGCCACGTGGGTGTCCGCCAGTAACCGGACATTCTGGTACCTGCTAACCAGAAGCTGGCGAGCCACCTGGTAGTTGTCGTCACTGATGAGCAGGTGCTGGATTACCGCGCTGGCCTCTCCTCGCAGGGAGGAGCGCAAATAGGCCAACTTCTCACTAGGGGATAAGTCCCGTCGTGAATCCACCAAACTGTCAAACAAATTAATGAAGCCCATCCAGGCTGACAGATCCCCATTAAAAGTGGGAATCTCCAACGTAGGCAATCGGCCTAGCAACGCCGTCGGGGTAGGTTTGACCTCCCCGCTCAAAACCGGCTCCCCCTTCCGAACAGCCAGGGCCCTCTCAGCCGCCTCCGTGAACTGGTCAGCCAGCTCATAGGCCTGGGCTACATCCTGCTCCAGCTGTTCCGACACGGCATCATCAGCTGGGGGGTTCTCCATATAATACGCGCGACACTCCATGGCGTAGCGCTCCAGGTCTTGCAGCCGAGCTGCCAGCCCGCCATACCGAGCTAGCAACGCGCCTACCCGGTCGGCTCGGTCTATTAATGTGACCGCACAAGCAAGCCAACGCAAAGCTCCTTGGATGCCAGCCCTGGATACGGCGGTCGGATTCGTAGGAGCCATTTATAATCCGTTTAATAAACAAAGCAAACAAAGAAATATAAAAGTGGTAAACATCAACAAAAAAAACAATAGAAATAGGTCGCGTCACGATAATATAAAACACAATTAAAATTCGGACGACATACACGGACCCTACTATTTTCATAAATTATTAGCAACTTACCAATTTCAAGGGCTAACAATATAACGGTATAAACAAAACGTATAGGATTAACGATATGGCATACACGGCACGGCCAGGTCAACCTCGCAAATCAACTACTAAACCGTTATCAACAAACGAAAACAAAACTATTTTTAATAATAATACTCGTAATTTAATACTACTAATAATTAAAACTAGTTCCACTTTTTTAACTAGGCAAGCGGACTCGGAACAAACACTAGTATGTGGTACTAATAAACAACACTTTCGAACGAAACTATTCGTCAAATAAATCCGGACACACAAAAAAAAATATACACATCTAGGCGAGTAAACTCGTATCAAATCACTAGTATGTGGTACTAATAAACACACTTTCGAACGAACTATTCGTCAAATAAATCCGGACACACAAAAAAAAAAATATACACATCTAGGCGAGTAAACTCGTATCAAAACACTAGTATGTGACAACAATTATATAAGTGTCTATCTATTATCGGATCCACCAAGTGAGAAACATTCGCTTCGAGAATTTACTAGAACAATTTCTTAGTACTTCAAATCGTCTCGGGATCTTCAAATACCCTCGAGATTTCAACAAAAAAAAATAATTTTTAGGTACGCTTTTTAGGTACGCTTTTTATTTTTACTATGAAATTTTATGTAGTTAATTTTAATATGAAAATTAATTATATCAACTACGCTCTGCTACCAAAAATATGATCACGCACAATTGTGGTGACCATCGACTGTGTTCCACAGTTTATTGAAACGGAGGTTTCTCATGCAAAATTAAGTAAATTAAAACTAGTCCTACCTTATGGTACGAGATACTGTCCGTAATCCAGGGGGGCTGAACGCTGTCTCGCCGGCGCGCGCCTGGCAAAACGATCTCCACACAACCCCCGATGGGAAACTCTTACAGCTAACACTCTTATAACTACACAATGCCCTAATAGGCAGCTAAAACTTCCCGGCGCTTTTCAAAGCGAACACACACGGGTCACAAGTCCGTACCCGGACCGGGCGCTCCTAGGTGTGCAAAACGAAATCACGGTCACAATACGGGTAGGTAACTGGCGCGGCACGTCGCTACAGAAACACACGAACTTGCCTCACGGCTGCTTACGGCCAACTGAGCGCGAGTTGCGCGGACGGTGGTTGGCGGCGCACCCACGAATGAACGTGAATGAATGAATCACGCGCGGCGTGAACATCATGATTTCTACGAATACAACATACTTACTTACATCAAAATTATCTTCACAACATCGCAAAACAGATTTTGGACAGTCATGAAAAGTTTGACGTCTAATTCTAATGGAATGACGTCACGTCCGGCCATTGAGCGTTTCCGAAATTTAAAATGTAAATTTTTGATTTGCAATAATTAATTTATTTAAATTTTCACTTTTTTGCATTAACAATGCAATTTTTATTATGCATTGTGAAACGGGTCGATTTTTTCTAAATAAGTACTTCATTTTCCATTTTATTTCAACTTTTTCACTTGTGATATCTTCATGCCATCCTTAAATCTTTCAAAGAGACTAAATTAATAAAATAATGCAAGTTCCCTATTCTTTTCTTTGATTTATTGTAGGTGCATAACATATAATTATTACTTACTATTTATTGTTTGATCCTAGCGTAATATTAATATTAGTAATTCTGTGATATTAGGAGAAAGGTGTTCAAACGATCCCCCTAAGGGAAATCGGGTGACACATTGAAACGCATACAGTTGATTGTCATACATCATAAGGCATAATATTGAAAAGCATTTTATTCCTTGGCAGAAATTTCATAACGCATAATGATAATAATGCATAATAGTTAAAAGGCATAATATTAAAAAGTATAATCATTGAAATTCATATTTTCGTTTGTCATAATTTCGTAAACCATACTTTGAAATGCACAACTTAATAAAGCATAATTAATTTTAAAAACATTTTATAAAAATGTCAATATCTCGAAAACGGTGCCTCGTAGCCAAAATCTGACGAAATTTTTTGTACCCTTTTAAAAACCCCGGAGGTACTTGAGAGACATCCAATGGTTAAAAAAACTTTTTTGAGATCTGTTGGCTCAAAAAGATTTTTTTTCACTCTATAAGTTTTGAATTTAGTTTAAATGGAAGAAAACAGAGGAGCAGGGGACGGGGGGGCCCAGCCCCCCACCAAGGGGGCTCGGGGGGCGAAGCCCCCCGCCACCCTAGAAATCCTAACAGTCGTTTTAGGTTAGGTTAGGTTAGGTTAGAACAGTGACCAAAACGCCGCGCGAGCCGAGCGAGCGAAGCGAGCGTGCCGCGGTAGCGGCCGGCGAAGCGCCAGAAAAGCCTTTTTTATTTTCACAGACCTAGCTTCAAAATAAATAAACACAAGGTAATACCCCGTTCAATTTATGCATTTTGAATATTATGCCTTTTAAGTATTATGACATTTAAAAGTTATGCCTTTAGATAATTATGCTTATTGAAATTATGCCTTTCGATGATTATGCCTTTCAAAATTCGGGCAAAAAAAGTATGCGTTATGAAATTATTCCTTTAAGAATTATGCATTTCGATGATTATGCCTTTCAACACGATGCGTTTCATGTTTATGGCGAAAAATGTTATGCGTTTCATTAGGTAACCGGAAATCGGTTACTGTATCCTAAATATTGTAGTAAGAGCAAATATTGAAAGAGTTTTGGGTAAGTCATTTAAGTGTTGTTATACTGGCATGCCATTATTGCAGTTTAATTTTATATCTTAAGATTTATTAGAGATTTTCCAAACCTTTACTAAAGGATCATTTTGTACACCTGGGTGTCTAAAGCGATCCCATACTATCTTGTTTGGTTAACCCATACATTTTTGATTCAATATATTTTATGTGCTCAACGAGTTCTCTCTCATGCTTAGGTGTAAACACCGTTTGTTTACTGCCCAAAGTCTTAACTGCACCAACTGCGTTTTTTGTTTTAGCACCATTACAGGTACAGACCTAGCCCCAAATAAACTCACTCCCAGTTTTGTCGGTAGGTTTTTCTTTGATATGTACGTGGATTACTGGTAGATTACTTTTGAATGCCTTAACGGATTTTAATGTTTGAGATATCATGACATGAAAAACGTTTTGTCATCCCGAGATTCCCGAGTAACACTGGCTAATGTTTAAATCTATACTAATATTATAAAGAGGACACATTTACACACGACACGACGAAAAGTGATTATTATATTTCGTCGTTTCATTCTTTGATATAATATTTACAGAGTAGTCCCTTTAACCTACAGGCAACTTCGCATGTCTTTAGAGATTAAAAAAAAAAAAGTTCACTAATCTGTCATTTACTGTTCTGTGGTCAGTTTGACGCCATTTTTCTCATTCCTTTTTCATGCGAGGCAACGAGCGCACGCGTCTATTTTAAATGCCGAAACGCAGCGCACAGGAAAATGTTGAACGAGTCCAACGTTTATATTCTTCAGAGAATGAAGATAATGCCACAGGTACGTTTATAGTGCTTTATCAATTCCTATTCGAATATTTGTGCATACAAGTTATTAACAAGCTACACAATAGTTAACTAAATTTATCAGATATTAAGATACAATTAATACTTATTTGTTTCTTGTTGTTCACTGGTGAACATGAACAAGTGATTTCACTAGATGAGTTTAGTTAGGTACATAAAATCAAACTAAATCGAGATTGACTGCGAGTCAATCGCGATGTCGTAATTAGATGCGAGCTAATTATGGGTCATATTTATGACATGAAGTAGAATCTACCCGCGTTCTAGGATAGACGCATGTTATCTACACTTTATTTAGTTACATAAAATCAAACTAAATCGAGATTGACTGCGAGTCAATCGCGATATCGTAAATAGCTGCGAGCTAATTATCCTTACTTCCTTACTTATATTATAAATGCGAAAATGTCTGTCTGTGTGTTACACAATCACGCCTAAACTACTGAACCGATTTAAATGAATTTTGGTACAGAGATAGTCTAGAGCCTGAGAAAGGACATAGGCTACTTTTTATTCCTGAAAAATATCACCTTCCCGCGGGATAACGTCGTGTAGTACACGCGGGCGAAGCCGCGGGCGGAAGGCTAGTGGGTCATATATTATGACATGAAGTAGAATCTACCAGCGTTCTAGGATAGACGCATGTTATCTACACTTTATTTAGTTACATAAAATCAAACTTAATCGAGATTGACTGCGAGTCAATTGCGATATCGTAATTAGCTGCGAGCTAATTATGGGTCATATATCATGACATGAAGTAGAATCTACCTGCGTCCTAGGATAGACGCACGTTATCTTCAGTTTATTTAGGTAGTTAGTCAAAATCAAACTAAATCGATATTGACTGCGGGTCAATCGCGATATCGTAATTAGCTGCGGGCTAATTATGGGACATATATTATGACATGGAGGAGAATCTACCTGCGTTCTAGGATAGGCGTACGTTATCTACAGTTCATTAAGTTACATAAAATCGAACTAAGTCGCAATTGACTGGGGGTCAACCACGATATCGTAATTAGCTGCGGGCTAATGATGGGTCACATATTATGACATAAAGTAGAATCTACCTGCATACTAGGAAAGATGCACGTTATCTATAGTTTGTTGTCTGCGGGACAATATAAATTATTAGGCCATAATAACTTATTAAATTATTCTTTGAATTTTATCTTTTACATTCTACCCTCATGTTGTTTTTTTTTGGCAAAAAAGAGTACGTTTGTTTTGGATACAATAAATATCATACAAAACGATGCGGGACTTTATCGAACAATCTTTGGCAATATCCATCCAACAAACCTTGGATGCCGCAGTATCGCAAACGGCTCACTCAAGAAATTACATCGATAACTTTCGATCCACAATAATATTGTCAGCGTTGAGGGCGTCTACGTCCAATACGCCTGATTTTGGAGATGCCATTCAGCTTAGCTAATTTATGGACACCTTTATGAAAAATAGGTCTACCAAAAGATCAGAAAGAGAACTTGACAAAGGTACTTGATACCAAATAATTGTTGAATGTTGCACGCACCTAAATTAAACGCAGTGATTGCTGCCGCAGTTTCTGACGTCGTCGTCGTGAGGGGACGCTACAAAATGTTTCTTGGTTTTCAACAACAACTTGATATGGGTACCTCGGCAATAGGTAAATAGAGAAATGGACACACTGCTCTCCTCAGACGATAAGATTCAATCTCTTTAGTATCTAAGCCACGACTGTCGCATTTTGGTATTGATTTACACCATTTCCTAACGAAAGATTACATCTAGTTTAGAAAATAATTTCCTGCACGTCCTACAAGACTCCGATAGATATGACTCTTTATTGGGTAATACATCATCCGAAAATATAAAAGCCAGTAAGGCAATCGAACGACTAGGTTCACAGATTTGGAAAACATTCACAATTCAGAAACCTTCTGCAGTCCAGTCCACAGTCATTCGTCCTGCCCATCAGGGAAACCGGTCAGGACCTCCTCAGTACCCGTGAAACAGGGGGGCGGCGGGGAGGTCAAACCACAGGACAGGGGCTAGCGCCGCCACCGCGACGAATCTACCCTCAGCCTGCTTCGTCTCATGCGAAGAACTACAATCAACCCAGGCCCCGTGCACTGCCACAATAACAAAGGTACACGCTGGCAGAATTCAATACTTCTATGATTGTTGGTTTCATATAACATACAACAAAACTGTACTATCATGGATCCAAAACGGATATTATATACCCTTTTGTACGGAAGTGACAGTCTGTCGTGCTTTAATCAAAATTTACCCCCGAAGAAAGTCACGAGATGGTCCAAGCTATAAATTAATTAATTGAATTGGAGCAATTTCACATTGTTCCCCGGTAATTGACCAGTTCATATCAAGAACTTTCCTTGCACCCAAGTCTAATGGTGGTAAACGCTTTGTCTTAAATCTTAAATCATTAAATAAATTTATTGAGAAGAAAAACTATTTTAGAATGGAAGACTATAGAACATCTCCTTAACTTATACCACAAGGTAGTTTTGTAGCACCGATTGACCTCAAAGAGGCGTATTTATGACTTCCAATATGTAAGGAAGACCGAATAATATTTAAGATTTCATTTTCAAGCTCCAAATTCAAACTTAGCTATCGACGAATTTACTGACTTGACTTACGGCCTATCCGTAGCATCAGCATCCAGGGTTTTTACCAAAATCATGAGAGAGGTTATATGTCCTATCTTAGAAGCCAAGATCATAAATCAGTAAATTTATTTCGACGATGCTTAATAAATAAATTCTTTATTTATCAGACAATACTGTGGCCCATAGAAGGTTAGTAAAAAGAATCTTAACATAAGGCATCGGGGACACTTCCGTACGACTACGTACGGTACGACTCCTAAATTGTTACAATGTTTAGGTTTTGTTGTAAACCGCGAAATAAGTGTGTTAACGCCTTCTCAAGTCTGTACTTTCCAAGGCTTTTTATAATTATGATACGCAACATTTCTCGCTGTAAAACGCAGAAACATTGCACAAATGATCAGAAATTATTTAAAATTACCGAAACGTACAATAAGAATCTTTGCTAATTTTATTGGTGTTCTAATTTCGGTCTGTCTAGCAGCTAAATACGGATTTAACTTTAAGAACGCCAGAAGTTTTTGGCATTGCAGCGCCATAACGGTAAATGCAAAGCAAAAATTTAATTTTAAGAAGACTAAAACTGGTGGCGCAATAACTTTTTTACAACATTCTGTCCTATGAAAGCTTTTACAAAGGAAGACGACATTGTGCAATATTACTGCGCATGGATAGTACTGCAGTAGTATGCTACATTAACCGTCAAGGTAGATGGAATAAAATTTCCACGCTTAAAGAAGTTGACACGATGTAGGTAGATTCATCGCCATTTGGCTACACGCGTCATAAGTAAACACAAAAAATAACGGCTCAGATATCGAGCCAAGTAAAAGCAACCCCGATACTGAATGGGAGCTATCTGACGAAGCTTACGTTGATATTAAATCACCGTCCCGCGCCGTACCGTTTCACTGTTCTTAAACCATTAAACAGTAACATCGGCTCACATGAGTGTATTTAACGAGTTCTAAAAGGCGCTTACAAACTTAAACCAAGTCGCCCTAAATATACCTCTACTTGGGACCCACAACTTGTTCTCAACCACATACCTAATTGATACCCAAATTTAGTACTGAGCCTAGACAAGAACACTTTGTACAATGCACAGGGTACAAACTTTTACGCTTATAAAACTAGAAAATGTATTCATTTCTCAAGACGGTGTTAACATAGCCATAACCGACATTGATAAAACTTCGGTCCCGGGCCGCGAACAACCCATGCTGTACTTGCCATTCTTTCACGAGAAAATAAATATATGCCCTGCTTCAGTCCTCGTCGATCATATATATTTTTCAAAAAATATGAGGACTTCGAACGCAGACAAACTGTTGTTAAAATACAAAAAACTCCACAAGCGCACCAGCTCGCAGTCTTTAAGCCGCTGGGTTAAATAAGCTGTTGGGAGCTTGGGAGAGAGTGGCGATAGCACACGATACGCCTCCATCTCGACCGTGCTTGCTCACGACTCAGTGTTTGTAGACGAGATAAGAAAAACAGCTGGTTGGACAAGTACCTACATCGACACAGCCTTTGCTCGGTTCTATAACCGGCCTATTGAAAGCGAAGATGTCTTCGCGAGAACCGTAACGTTCCCTACTAATGATTAGTTACTTTTTTTTATTGCTGATTTATGATTAGGTATTTAATTTGTACGGAGAAAACTTAATATTATTTAAGGGTTGATTGTTTACATTCTGCTTATGAACAAATACATAATATGTTTAATTGAGATGGTTATTTATTCTTATAAAAACAACCCATCAACACTTCTTCTCGAACAAAACTTAAATCTCTAAACATCTACTCTGTAAATATTATATCAAAGAATGAAACGACGAAATATAATAGATGATCAAACGAACTACTGTGAAGTTCGATCGCTATTATATGAGTCGTTTCATTCGAAGATATAGCAACCCGCCCAGCCCAGTAAACCTCAGCTGCAGGCGGAGGTTTACAAACCCACTAGTTAAGCTTTGTTCTAGAACACCGCTATTACTCTGAACTTGCTCTAAACGAAATGAGAAAAATGGCGTCAAACTGACCACAGAACAGTAAATGACAGATTAGTGAACTTTTTTTTTTTTTTTAATCTCTAAAGACATGCGAAGTTGCCTGTAGGTTAAAGGGACTACTCTGTAAATATTATATCTTCGAATGAAACGACTCATATAATAGCGATCGAACTTCACAGTAGTTCGTTTGATCATCTATTTTTAATTAATAAATATTGTTGTTTTAGTGTTGTGCTTATCATGATACCTAATTAATTATTATCAATAATTATAGCAGTCCGCAGGCGATATGGCGTAGAAACCCCGACGTTACCTAATATTGTTAGTTGGTTATCATTATCACAACCATACAAGCACTAATCTATGCACTTGCGTGTATTTTTTCACTAATGAGGTATTTAAATGTTTGGAATTCATTAGGTACACAGAGATATTTTTAACACTTTCTGAATTTATATATTACTACACGACGTTATCCCGCGGAACTGTGATATTTTTCTGAGATAAAAAGTAAGCTATGTTCCTCTCCAGGCTACAAAGTATGTATGTCCCAAATATCAGCCAAATTCGTTCAGCCGTTATGGCGTGATTGAGTAACAAACATCCAAACATCTAAACATCTAAACATCTAAACATCTAAACATCTAAACATCTAAACATCTAAACATCTAAACATCTAAACATCTAAACATCTAAACATCTAAACATCTAAACATCTAAACATCTAAACATCTAAACATCTAAACATCTAAACATCTAAACATCTAAACATCTAAACATCAAAACATCTAAACATCTAAACATCTAAACATCTAAACATCTAAACATCTAAACATCTAAACATCTAAACATCTAAACATCTAAACATCTAAACATCTAAACATCTAAACATCTAAACATCTAAACATCTAAACATCTAAACATCTAAACATCTAAACATCTAAACATCTAAACATCTAAACATCTAAACATCTAAACATCTAAACATCTAAACATCTAAACATCTAAACATCTAAACATCTAAACATCTAAACATCTAAACATCTAAACATCTAAACAGCTAAACATCTAAACATCTAAACATCTAAACATCTAAACATCTAAACATCTAAACATCTAAACATCTAAACATCTAAACATCTAAACATCTAAACATCTAAACATCTAAACATCTAAACATCTAAACATCTAAACATCTAAACATCTAAACATCTAAACATCTAAACATCTAAACATCTAAACATCTAAACATCTAAACATCTAAACATCTAAACATCTAAACATCTAAACATCTAAACATCTAAGCATCTAAGCATCTAAACATATAAACATCTAAACATTTAAACATCTAAACATCTAAACATCTAAACATCTAAACATCTAAACATCTAAACATCTAAACATCCGAACATCCAAACATCGAAACATCTAAACTTTCACAGGATTATCTATTATCTAGTTTTTGTGGGCGAGTTGGAGTATCCCATAGTGATTTTGGTATTCGTGTTTTAATAGCACTTTTTCTAATTATTGTTTTACTTATTATTTATTCAAGAATTTACTTTTATTTGTTACCCCTACCCTACCCCTACCCTACCCCTACCCTACCCCTACCCTACCCCTACCCTACCCCTACCCTACCCCTACCCTACCCCTACCCTACCCCTACCCTACCCCTACCCTACCCCTACCCTACCCCTACCCTACCCCTACCCTACCCCTACCCTACCCCTACCCTACCCCTACCCTACCCCTACCCTACCCCTACCCTACCCCTACCCTACCCCTACCCTACCCCTACCCTACCCCTACCCTACCCCTACCCTACCCCTACCCTACCCCTACCCTACCCCTACCCTACCCCTACCCTACCCCTACCCTACCCCTACCCTACCCCTACCCTACCCCTACCCTACCCCTACCCTACCCCTACCCTACCCCTACCCTACCCCTACCCTACCCCTACCCTACCCTTACCCTACCCGTACCCTACCCCTACCCTACCCCTACCCTACCCCTACCCTACCCCTACCCTACCCCTACCCTACCCCTACCCTACCCCTACCCTACCCCTACCCTACCCCTACCCTACCCCTACCCTACCCCTACCCTACCCCTACCCTACCCCTACCCTACCCCTACCCTACCCCTACCCTACCCCTACCCTACCCCTACCCTACCCTACCCTACCCCTACCCTACCCCTACCCTACCCCTACCCTACCCCTACCCTACCCCTTCTGTGTTTCTTCTTCTGTGTGTTCTTATATGATGTTTGCTTGCAGATACATCTTGGCATGCGCGCTGGCGTCCGCATATGCGTGCGCCGACGTGCCGGCCGCATGCACATGCGTCGTGCAAGTTGGCGTGTGGCGGTACGAGTGTAACGTGACCGGGACACGGTTCATCGTGTACGCCTCTTTCAATAGATACGTCAATATAGAATGTGTGGTAAGTAACCTTCTCAATGTCATACTCTGCTCTTCAGACGTACAGACAAACTTGCGCCAACACGAGAGAGAGAGATAGAGAGAGAGAGAGAGACGAGAAGCGTACATATCGAGCCTGTGCCTACTTCCCTTGCTGTTATTATTATTATATTCATTTATTTCAGACAAATACAAAATAGTTATTACAATATTTATGTTATGTCCATATTATTTGTTAGTTACAATGAGAGATTTTCGGCCAGCAAATTAAAAAAAAAAAAGTTTATTTATTAGCTCGATAGATGGCGCTGACCAGACATGTATCTCATCTGATCTGACCTACACTTGTATTTCAAAGTTGTGCAAGAAGGTGCAAGGCCAAAAAAAAGTTGACGTTGACGGAAGAAAAGAAATGTCAATTAATTCTATTCCTCTTGTTTTGCGTTGCAATACCATACCGACCATACCGCGAGTTGTAGATAAGCCTTTTCAGTCCTGCAAATGTTTGTTTTCCTTCTGCAAGTGTTTTTTTTTAAATTGACCGTCTTAACGTAGACTCCTTGCCAGCAAATAAAAAAAAGCAGACCCTGGGTCTGATGAACGCCATCTGTTGAGGTTTTTGGAACTAACTTTTTTCTTTTTTAATCATCTGTCAGAAAATCCCTCTTTTTATCTTACATTCTATGTTAGTAAATATTAAAGAAAAACAGAGTTAACAAGGCATGTCATTTTATTTAATAAGGAGCCCTATCCAGAATCTCAGGATTGGACAATCCATCTTTGCCGCTATAGTGCTCAGAATGATGTTACTACTACCCCGTACCCTGTCAAGTTATGGTTACCATTTAGAAATTTGAAGAGCCCTGACAAAAAGCCTGACAGTTCAAACAAAAGTCCGGACATTTTAGTCACAAAATGCAAACATTAGGTAAGTAGGAGTACCCACTTATACAGGGTAATTTTTTTATCAGTGCACAAATTTTTAAGATCGACTCAGAATCTCTAGGTGAACAACTTTCTCCTAGAAACATAGATCGAAATATGACGAAAAAAATTCGACTCTTCATACAAATCGGACTGATCACGTGATTGATTCAGTATGGGAAGTTCAAAAATTTTTGTCGTATTTCGACCCATGTTTCTAGGAGAAAGTTGTTCACTTACCGATTCTCAGGCGATCTTAAAAATTTGTGCACTGATTAAAAAAAAATCCTGTATAGTAACAGTGACAAAGTAACGCACACATGAGCGTTTTGTTTTTAAATGAGTGCGGAGCTAATAAAGATGAAATACTGATTTGATGTTACTTATATTGTGAGTTTTATTACTCATATTCCATCTAAATAAAAAAATCCGGACTAATTAAAAAGCCGGACAAAGACCGGACAAAAGTCTATCCGGACATGTCCGGACGAATCCGGACGTATGGTAACCCTTTGCGGTTTGACGAGTGTGTGGCTGCAGTATATTATGAAGAGTAAGGGCCCTTCCACACGACGTCTTTCGCGCGCGCGTATGTATCAATACAAAGGCAAGTCGAACGCTCAGCGAACGCAAGGAAGCCAGCAAGTTTTTTTAACCTTACATACTTGCTGCCTTACTGCCAGAATACCAGCGTTGTCGTGACACATTATAGTGTCATGGCAACTCATGCTGAGGCAGGGGCCTTATTGAACTAAAGTCCATACTTATTTTCTCTTTTAGTTTTAAGTTGTCTTTTTATTATTCTTATTGTGTGGTCTTTTGTGTAAATAAAAAAATATCTCTCTCTCTCTCTCTCTCTCTCTCTCTCTCTCTCTCTCATACGACCCTTGCGTCTGTATCGATACATATAAACGCCACGTTTTCAAAACGCGCGTTTTAATCGCGTCTGTATCGCGTTTGTATCGCGTTTTTAAGGCGCTACTCGGAAAAAGTATGGACTCTTTGATATAAAACTAAAGGACGGTTAAAGTTGTTATAAATCTGGTAATCACTACATAGTATAAAACAAAGTCGCTTTCTCTGTCCCTATGTCCCTTTGTATGCTTAAATCTTTGAAACTACGCAACGGATTTTGATGCGTTTTTTTTAATAGATAGAGTGATTCAAGAGGAAGGTTTATATGTACTTTTTATCCCGATATTCCCACGGGAACGGGAACCACGCGGGTGAAACCGCGGGCGGCCGCTAGTAAGATATATATTTCTTCATACCTTTATCTAGAATCGTATAGTTTCAGAAACACGATTTTATGATTTTGGCTCGACACTTTTTGTTCAGTACACCCCTGCCTATACCGCGGAATCGGCTAGCGCAGTGGAAGCGGTTTCACTAATATAGACTCCGGACAAAACTTGGTTTCAGCCGGGATGTAACTGAACCATTGGACTGCGATACACAGCGGAGAGAATGTTAAGTAAGGTGAGGTTACATACGGGTCTGTGTGTCGAACGTCTCCAAGGCAGAAGTGGTGTAAGGGAGCGCGCGCGCCCCTGATGTCCTTTCTTCGTCTGCCAACCTTACCAATTCGTCACCTCACTCACAACACAAATAACAGCGTTCCCAAGACGCTGGGCGTTTCAACAATAGATACACAATAACACACGGAGGAGCTTTTTGTCAAGATATATATTGCCCCTGCAACAACGCGTGGTAGACAATTATCTTTCTTTCAAAACTCCGCGACCAGCCCGATGGATGGCGTCAAAACCTTGGTCGTACAAAACGGGATCACATAGATAATTTAAGATTTTATTCAAACTCGATATGCCAGGCACATTCAACGCGAGCGATTTTTAACAAATTCAGCAAAATTAATCCGACATTTTCTTACAAGAATTTCAATCAAGTGTGTCGCTGTCAACTTCAAGTGACAGCTAAATGTCAATTTGACGTGACATTATAGATGCGTTCAGAAACGTCGATCTTTTCCGAACATCCCCCCGCCCCGGACCGTTAAGAACGGTACGTCAATCTACGGGTAATCGGGAGAGCCCACTAACGGCTCTCTTCAAAACCGAATCTCGAACCAAAACCTCAGCAAAACGAGGAACTCCGTCAGTTCCGGGGTAGAGTTTAACAATGCGCCCCCTTCGCCAACATAGGGGCGGCAGGTTAGCATCCTTAATCAACACGAGGTCGCCAGTCTGGGGTGGGGTGGTTTTATCTGTCCACTTCACGCGCTGTTGCAGGATATGCAAATACTCCATCGACCAACGTGCCCAGAAGTTTTGGGACATCTGTTTCAAAAGTTGGTATCGCGACAAACGATGGGATCCTACATCCTGAATCGGATATTCAGGCAACGCCAAAAGGGGCTGTCCGATCAAGAAATGACCTGGGGTCAACGCTTCCAGGTCATTCGGGTCCGAAGACAACGGGCACAAGGGTCGCGAGTTGAGGACGGCCTCAATTTTACAAAATACCGTATCAAGTTCCTCAAACGTGAGAATAGTTTCTCCAATCACGCGACGCAAGTGTGTCTTGGCAGCCTTTACACAAGCTTCAAAAATTCCTCCCCAGGTCGGACAAGCTGGAGGGCTAAACTTCCAGATTATCCCACGCCGGGAGAGGGTGGTTCCAATGTCTATTTTATTATCAACAAAAAACTTAACTACTTCCTTAAGATAATTACACGTTCCCTTATAATTAGTACCACAATCGGAACGTATCAATGACGGCAGTCCTCTACGGGAAACAAATCTGCTCAAGGCGGCGACAAAGGCTTCGGTAGACAATTCCGAGACAATTTCCAAATGGACAGCCTTGGTGGACAAACACACAAACACGCACAAGTACGCCTTATAGGTTTTAGCATTACGCAGTCTCGAAGCCTTTACAGTAAAGGGACCGGCGAAGTCGGTGGCGACTCCGGCAAAAGCTCTACATTCCGTGACGCGATCAGCAGGCAAATCACCCATCTGGGGCTGCATGGTCGCGGCCTTCAATCGATAACAAGGCAGGCAACGGAAAACCACAGTGCGAATGGCTCGACGAGCAGACAAAATCCAAAATTCACGCTGCAAAATGGCCAACAAAGCATTACAGCCAGCATGTTGTGCAATCACATGGCGATCTGTTATTATCAGTTGAGTCAAATGTCCGGCTTTAGGTAACAAAAGGGGGTGACGAGCTCCATACGGCAGGTTCGCATTTCGAAGTCTTCCGCCGACTCGCAAAAGCCCACTCTCGTCCAGGAAGGGATTTAATCGCGATACCGCGCCCTTCAACTTGCGACGGCCTAAACGCAAAATTTCAATCTCGGACTCAAAACTATCAGCTTGTACTCTCCGGACCCAAAACAAGAGCGCGTCCCTACGCTCGTCCGGAGTGAGAACCGACGAATCACGCCTCGCGCGTGGGTTTCTGCAATTGTACACAAAACGTCTGATCCAAGCGGTAACACCAAGCAGCTTCTGTAAGGAGCTGTACCGATCCAACAACAAATCCTTTTCCCCGGCGGGGTTAGTCTCCAGGGCGCATGCCCGCATATCAGGAACGGCTACGTTCGACAACGCTGGAGAGGGCGGCCACTCCGACTCAGGCCGCATCAACCACTGTGGGCCCCACCAGAGGGGGTGGTTAATTAGGGTTGGGGCTACACAACCCCGAGACGCACAATCCGCGGGATTCATGGTTCCCGGCACGTGTCTCCAAATCAACTCGATGTCGGAATTACAAATCTGCGACACTCGATTGGCCACAAACACGTCCAAGGTGTGCGCCGGAGCCTTCAACCAACAAAGGACGACCTGACTGTCCGTCCAAGCATAAACCTCTTGTATCTTAATAGATCGACCTAATGTGAGCCATACGTGGTTCAACAAACGCATTAGGAGGGCAGCTCCACACAATTCCAACCTCGGGATCGTATGACGAGTCCGAAGGGGAGCGACTTTGCTTTTCGCTATCACCAGATGCACAGCAACAACTCCGTCAACAGTAACGGTGCGGAGGTACACGGCCGCAGCAAATCCACGTTCGGAGGCATCGGAAAAGCCGTGAAGAGTAACTTTACAATTTTCAGAAGGGAGGAATAGCCTCGGCAAGTGCACTTCATTAATCTCGGGGAGGGATGAAACGAAGCTCGACCAATCTCGGAGTAACTCGTCCGAGAGGGGTTCATCCCACGACACACCCGAAGCCCATAACCGTTGCAAGAAACACTTGGCCATAAACAGCACGGGGCAAATCCACCCATTGGGGTCAAAGGTACGTGCGGCAGTAGACAATACTGAACGCTTGGTCCAGACTTTCGGTGGTCGTAAATCCACACAATAAGTGAACGTGTCAGAGACCGGTTTGTACTGTACGCCAAGGACGGTCACCACATGGGGATTATCAACATTTTCGAATAGGTGGGGGTCCTGCTGGTGCTCTTCGGGCAAACCTACCAGTACATCAGGCGAGTTGGATATCCATTTCCTCAACTCGTAACCTCCCGACTTCAAAAGGGCGGTGAGTTCGTCTCTCAGGACAATCGCCTCTGAGACAGATGAGGCGCCCGTGCAAATGTCATCCACATAGACGTCACTGGCCAAAATGGCGGAGGCGCGAGGATATCTCAAGCGCTCCTTCTCGGCCAACTCCAACAAAGAACGAATCGCAACAAACGGGCTCGAAGCCAAACCGTACGTATTCGTATTCAATTCATAAATCAACAAGGGGTCCCTAGGACTCTCTCTCCACAAAATCAATTGGAACCTCCTATCCTCTGGATGGATGACCGTTTGTCTGAACATCATCCGGATGTCAGTCATAAATACAATTTGGTGCCGCCGGAAGTTGGTCAAAATGTCTGAGATCTCCGTGTGCAGCTTGGGACCTACATGCAGACACTGGTTCAAGGACGCTCCAGTGGAGGTGGGAGCCGAACCGTCAAAGACCACCCGAATCTTTCCGGATTTCAAAACGGCGTGGTGCGGCAAAAAGAAGTGCTCAACGGAGCGCCAATCCAAATCGCTCACGGACATGTGCCCTAACTCCTCATACTCCCGCATGAATTCAACATACTTCTGGCGGAAGACCGGATCCTTGCTCATGCGACGCTCCATCGCCACTAGCCTACGTTCCGCTAGCGGTCGGGATTCGCCCAGAGGAGGTCGGCCGGCACGAAAGGGGAGACGGGTGATCAAACGACCAGAGCGGAGGCGACCAGTGTTATTCTGGTAATACAACTCGCATTCATCCGCTACTGGGTCAACCCGCGGGGCTGGTGGAGGTTCCTCAACCTCCCAAAACTTCTGCACCACTTCGGAGAGAGACACATTAAAAACAAGACCGCGATCCTCATCAAGGGAATCCAAAACGCGGCGAGCAGGGCCCATCACAACTGTACCGAGTGTCGTCTGCAGAGCTACCAAGCCATCTGGCTGCAAAACTCGCTTCCCCGTCAACAAAACTCGCCCCAGGACATCGGCTCCAAGGAGAGCATCAATCGGGCCTGGGCGGAAGAAATTTGGATCGGCGAGTGGGGAATCAGACACCAAAGACAACATACTCGGTCCCAAGTCAACTGAAGGTTGACGGCCAACAACTGTGTCCAACACAATCGCCGAGGTCTTAATGCCTGGCGTGGACTTATTACGTGATGTAAATGTGAAGTCAACATGCCCTAACAACCCGGGGACTTTCACATCGCCAACACCTCTCACGCCTTCCGTGTGGGGGTGCACCTTGAGGCCCAACCGCCTAACTAACCAAGATGACACAACACACCCCTGAGCACCGGAATCCAACAAGGCGCGAACTTCCACAAGGTCGCCATTCAATCCCCTGACAAGCACAGAGGCCGTGGGCAACAAAACGGTCTCTGGAGGGGTGGCTACAATCGACCGTAAACACGTTGATTGCTAGTATGTGGGGTCCCCAGACGTCCCCCCATGGTAAGGGGGTCGCTCATAGCGAGCCAGTGGGTCCCAATCTCCCACATACTGCCTACGTCCAATTCGCCCGGCATCAGGCGGGTTATATCTCCCGGCCCCTTGAAAACGGGGCGGGCGCCGCTCCAAACGCGGGTATTCGGCGAGCGGCGGCGAGAATCGGTGCCTATCATCCACCGTGTACGTCGCCCCATAGTCGCGGGGGCACGGTGACCGATTTTCAGAGGGGGGGTCCCGGGGACCCCCGGCTGTGCGAGGCTCAACACGTTGCGGGGGGCTTCTACGACCTCCCGCAACGCTCGCAAAATCGAACCCCCTAGTTGGGGACCGATTTCCCATGGGGGGGTCCGTGGGACCCCCGCCCGTGCGAGGCTCAAAACGTCGCGGGGGGCCTCTACGACCTCCGGCAACGCCCGCATAACTCATCCCCATCCTTGGGGATCGGTTTCCCATGGGGGGGTCCCTGGGACCCCCGCCCGTTTGAGGCTCCATTCGTGGCGGAGAGCGTCTGGGGCCACTCTGGTGGCCACTAGAACTGCTGCGGGATGCAAACACCGCGGGGGGTCCGAGCCCCCCACCCATACGAGGTGATCCTGCAGCGACGCGCTGCGGCGCTCCGCCGCCCTCTGGGCTGTTCATGCAGAGGAGGGGATGGTGGTTGCCCTTACAAAATCGGCATGGGTGCGCTTGGGTACATTCGCGCTGCATGTGCAGGCCCAAGCACGAGTAGCACCATGTCCGTTGTCGCGCGATCGCTCGACGGCCTTGGACGCGCTGGTCGAGGAACTTATCACAACGGGTCGTGCTGTGACCCGGTTCCCGACAGTACAAGCAGCGGGCGGTCTCCTGGACGGCGGCATAGCGGCCGGGCGCGCGAGGGGCCATACGCCCCCTACGGGGGGGTCCGGTGGGGGATCTACTCTGTGGCACAGGTCGTTCGGGTCCCATAGGACCGGCCAGAGAGGAATTATCTGCCAGTCTACTTTCTCCTTCCAGGAACGTCAAGAGGTCCGAGAAGGGTGGCAGATTAGTCGCACTATCCCCACCATACTGCTGCTCAAAACGGACCTTAACAGAGTCCGGCAACTTTCCCAGGACAATGTGCAGTAACAAAAACGACCACTGCTCCACTGGGAGTTTTAAGTTTTTTAATGCGTTGTATGCAACCAACAGCGGATTCAACAAAGCCACTCTCAAGTGCATCACGCTGGCAACGCGGGGTAAATTCAAAACGGCGGCAACATGGTTGTCCGCCAGACGTCGTACGTTCTGGTACCGACGGGCAATCAAATCCCTAGCAATAGGGTAGTTTTCATCCGAGGGGGCCAAATGTTGAACCGATTCAAGGGCCTCCCCTTCCAACACGGATAACAAATAAGCCAACTTTTGGCCCTGGGTCAAATCATCCCGGGCATGTACGAGACTATCAAAAATATTAATAAAGCCCTCCCAGTCCTCTAGACGACCAGCAAAACGCCTTAAGTCTAAGGGGGCCAATCTAGCAAAGAGAGGGGGCATACTCTTAGATGTGACCGGGGACGGGCTCGGATCATTCTCTCTTGCCACTTGCAAAGGTCGAGCCACCTGTGTAATTCTGTCCGCAAAATCATAACACTGGTCCACATCCAAACCGACTTCTTGTCGCATTTCCACCTCGGCCTCAACAGTCCTTTCCAAAAATAAGGCATACTGCTCATCAACAACAGCCAAACGTATGGGCAGATCTACGTATCTGTTCAACAAGGCCTCCGTTCTATCCGGTCGATCCAACAACGCAACCGCAGAAGCTAACCACCGTAACTCAGAACGTATTTTGGCTTTAGCAGAGGAGGCCGTCATTGTAACGTCACAAATTTATCAACAAAAACAACAAATTCAAAATATTCACTATAACACAAAATCTCCAATATTTGGAGGTTACTAATAACCACAAAATTCCAATATTACAACAACAAAGTATTTATAATGACACAAAATCTTAAATATCTGGAGGTTATCAGAAAACAACAAAACTCACTGACTATTGAAATTCACTCCAAATCACTGACTATTGAAATTCACTTGGATATCAACACAACAACAAGTCAATTTCAATTATTTCAAAGCACAAGTTTCAATGAGTTTCAATGTGTAAACAATGTCCCAAATCATTTAAGTTTCACTAAGCTCCAGACACTAGAAGCTATTGAGCGGAGGGCCAGAAAGCTCATTGGCAATGACTATCTCTTCGATAAAAAGCTCAAAAGCCTCGAGCATAGGCGCAAAGTTGCAAGCTTATCGGTTTTTTATCGGATACATTTCGGCGAGTGTGCAGTGGAATTGCACAACCTAATTCCACCATCTCCCTTCTTCCAACGGACAACCAGACGTACGAATCAGCGCCACCGTTTTATAGTGGATATTCCTGGGACACGGACTAAGCGTTTTGCTTCTAATTTTATTGTCCGTACCGCTAAGGAATGGAACTCCTTGCCTGAGTCTGTATTTCCCGATAGGTACAATCTGGGGGTCTTCAAGTCGCGAGTGAACCGGTACCTTCTAGGCAAGCGCGATTCATCGTAGATCGCATCAACGCTTTACATCAGGCGTGATAGCGGACAAGCGCTTGCCTATCAACTAATAAAAAAAATAAAAAAAAAGTATTGAGTGCAAACTCATTAGCTAACCTTTTATTAGCTATTATTTTAGCAACAAACTTGTCAATATTCACAACTCAAATTTGCTAACAAACTAAATAATAATTATTATGAGCAAAGAAAGGCATCTGTTTACATTTTGGAACTTCAATACATGACAATTAATTACAAGACATGGAACCAATAACAAAAGGAATGCCCTTTACTTTTCAAATGCAAGTTAATTACCATTTACAAGTACAAATTAATCTAGTCCGGACCAGCTGGTCATCAAAACGGCACTGATTAATGGACAAAGTTTTGGCGTGGGCCTCTCAGGCCTTCAAACTACGCTCTGCTACCACAAAATGTTCAGTACACCCCTGCCTATACCGCGGAATCGGCTAGCGCAGTGGAAGCGGTTTCACTAATATAGACTCCGGACAAAACTTGGTTTCAGCCGGGATGTAACTGAACCATTGGACTGCGATACACAGCGGAGAGAATGTTAAGTAAGGTGAGGTTACATACGGGTCTGTGTGTCGAACGTCTCCAAGGCAGAAGTGGTGTAAGGGAGCGCGCGCGCCCCTGATGTCCTTTCTTCGTCTGCCAACCTTACCAATTCGTCACCTCACTCACAACACAAATAACAGCGTTCCCAAGACGCTGGGCGTTTCAACAATAGATACACAATAACACACGGAGGAGCTTTTTGTCAAGATATATATTGCCCCTGCAACAACGCGTGGTAGACAATTATCTTTCTTTCAAAACTCCGCGACCAGCCCGATGGATGGCGTCAAAACCTTGGTCGTACAAAACGGGATCACATAGATAATTTAAGATTTTATTCAAACTCGATATGCCAGGCACATTCAACGCGAGCGATTTTTAACAAATTCAGCAAAATTAATCCGACATTTTCTTACAAGAATTTCAATCAAGTGTGTCGCTGTCAACTTCAAGTGACAGCTAAATGTCAATTTGACGTGACATTATAGATGCGTTCAGAAACGTCGATCTTTTCCGAACACTTTTTATTTTCGAAAATACCTCGAAAAAATAAGAATTATCAAGGTTATTCTTAAATGGGAATACATATACTATTGAAAATTGGTTTAATTAGTGGACACCAATAATATTTAGGATCGTATAGAAGCATTTTCTAAAAATCGCTATAGTTTTTGAATACGAAGTGATTTTGTGTTTTTTTTGCGTAATCGGCAAAATCGGTCTCGCTCCCGCGCGCGTCGTTTTCTCATTGCTATCTCGCTTTAGCATAATTTTTCCGAGTATCGCCTTAAAGCTCTATCTTGATGACATCGCTCGTGAACGAAGATTAACGCGACAAACGGCCCCCCCCCCCCCTCCCCCCCGAACAAGGACGTACCCAAGAGGGGGGGGGGGTCCAGGGGGTCTGGACCTTCCCGAAAGTGTCCATTAATCTGCGGGATGGGCGGGTGGCGGGGCGCCCTGACGGCTATCGCACGCGCAGACTACTATCTGTTTTTTTAAATATCTACTTACTTATTAAATAATTGAATCGGTTGTTTCAGAAATCACACATAGGTAGTTAAAGTAAACCAAATTTTACAGGAGATACAAAAAACCGATTTGTGACAAAAATTTCTGAAACAACCGATTCAATTATTATGTGAAAATTTATTTGCTACTAGCTTTCCGCCCGCGTCTTCACCCGCGTGGACTACAAGACGTTATCCCGCGGGAATGTAATATTTTTCCGGGATAAAAAGTAGCCTATGTTCCACTCCAGGCTACAAAGTATCTGTGTCCCAAATTTCAGCCAAATCCGTTCAGCCGTTTTGGCATGATTGAGCCACAAACATCCAAACATCTAAACTCTCACATTTATAATACTACTAGTAGGATAGTAGGATATATTTCCAAGATTTCCAAGATACAACCCCCCCCCCAAACGGACCCCCCCCGACAAAAACTCCTGGGTACGTGCTTGCCCCGGGGCGTCCTGACGGCTATTGCATCCACAGATTACTGACTGTTTTTTAAAATATCTACGACCTAGGCTTTTGATTCCATTAATAAATAAAATAGTGGCATAATATGATTTAATATTACCGTTGTTTATTTCCTTTCGATACCTAATCTTTGTTAGAAATTTCATACTTATGAAGGCCTCGGAAGCGATGGCCGGTTAAATTACTATAAAAAGGCTTTCCTGACTTTTGAAGCCGCTGCCCGAAGGGGGTCGTCGGGGGAATGCGACCAAGCACGTACCCAGGATTTATTTCCGAGATCCCCCCCCCCCCCCCCCCCCCCGAATGGACCGACAAAAAATCCTGGGTATGTGAAATGCTTTCGAGAGCCGGAGGTGGCCCGCGGGCGTTAGTTTTCTCTTCACTGGACTACTTTAACGCCGTCTATGGATACAACACAGACCTAAAAATATAATAAATAAATAAATAAAAATCTTTATTTCCGTAATCAGTCTTACAAATAATACATATTTCTAGCCCCCACGCTAGGCGTAGCTTGTCCTGTGGGGAAAGTATACGTTTAACAGTTAAACATTACGTCAAAACAGGATAAACGTCACATAAATTAACAAGGAAAATTAAAATTCGAAAGGGATAGACCATAATAAATGTGGATAATTAACTACAAAAATATAATATTTATGTATGTGTTAGTATGTGTGTGAGTTTGGTATGTATGTGTGTGTGTTTGTGTGTGTATAATTTGCTGCAGCCTCATTCAATGACCTTAAGCGCGCCTTCAGTTTCCAAATAACTCCATTTCAAGAAGGAACCTAGAAATATTTTGCTGGTCACCTAGCTAGGCGCGCTGCTCGCAGTATGGTCGGCTTGATAGCATGTAGTAGGTACGTCTGTTCGCTAGGATTAGTCACTAAGCGAGTTGCTTGGCTCTTAGCAATAAGCGAGGCTCTTTGTAGTGTGGCATTAGCCTTATACAGTGCCACAAACTTTGCTGTGCCGGTGGCCAAAATGTGAAACTAGCGTGTTTTTTTTAATGTCATTCTGCTGTCAAGTTGATGTCCAACCATAGCGCTGCTGGCGGCTGAAGTTCTTAGAAGTAAGGGCCGGTTAAATTGCTACAAAAAAAGAAAACACGTACGTAGCGCCGCTGTCACCGGAACAGAAAAGGTTGTGGCACTGTACAGTGCCACAAGCTTTTCTGTTCCGGTGGCATTCGTGACAGAGGAGCCACTTGCAATACGAAATTAGCTGTCAAAATGGACTGTCCTGTGAAAACTGTTTTAGTTCCTAAGATAATCACCGGAACAGAAAAGATTGGCGCACTATAGTCGTTATTTACCACTGACAAGGAATTTATAAGTACTACGATGTTTTTTTTTCTGTGACGTTTCATTCAATCAAAGACACATCAAAAAGAGGGGAGACGCGACGCGTCTTTCATTTTTTTATTGTCAAAGTTTGCCGGCCCTGGCTTACGTGGCCTTCAGTCAGCCTTGTTTCTTTTTTATTTTTCTTGTGACGGCCGCGGACACATGGATTTTTTTTTCTTTTTAATACTGGTTCGCGGCAAGGGCTAGGCGATGTATTATATGTATTTTATTAAGTGTTTTTTTTATTTTTTTTTATTGTTAACCCTTTTGTGTTAACTTGCTCCCTGCCTCACCAACTCGAACGGAAGATCAGCGCTGGTCACAAGCCAAGCATTATGCTGAGTCGGGACCGTTTTGGGACATACTATGCTTTTTTGTTTTTTTTTTGTTTTTTTGTGATGTCCCAAATAAATGAGTTTTCTTTCTTTCTTTCTTTCTTTCTTTCCAGAGCGGCAACTTCACAGCCGACCTGATGCCTTCCCTGACGCTCTCTCGCGGCACTCTCCCCAGCGTGAATCTGCAATCGTGCCCCCCTTTGGAGATGAAGCGACTGCTGTCGCGGATGGGGGCGAGGGAAGTCGAGAGGCTGCTGGTAAACTACCAGAGGGGGGCTCTAAGAGTAGGCAACTTAGAGGGGGTGGGGATAAGTAGCCTCAGCTTAATGAACGCTGGTAAGCATGGCTTCTTTGTTCTTGGATCCGCGCCTGAGTGGAAGCATGGTTTTTAAGACGAAAAACTTTTGCACATTATTTTAATTTTTTGTTTTTTGCATTCACAATGCAGTTTTTATTATTGAAAAATGGAAAATGAAGTATTTAGAAAAACGAGTCGTTAACGACTCCGTAGCTCATTGGTTAGAGCAGTCGCCCGGAAAGCGAAAGGTCGTCGGTTCGAGTCCCATCGGAGCTGGTTGTGAGACGGGTAGATTTTTTCTAAATACTATATTTTCCATTTCTTTTCACATTGTTTAAGCTAGGCATACTGCATTTACACTAATGTGGCTGTTGTGGTGGTGGTTGAATAAAATTACTTGTTATCCGCTTGAAATTGAGTTGAAATCGAATTGAAATAGATGAGAACAGAATTGAAACAGAATTAAAATATAATTGAAATAGAATTGTAATAGAATAGACATAAAATTGAAATATAATTGAAATATAATTGAAATAGAATTGAAATAGAATTGAAATAGAATTGAAATAGAATTGAAATAGTATTGAAATAGAATTGAAATAGAATTGAAATATAATTGAAATAGAATTGAAATAGAATTGAAATAGAATTGAAATATAATTGAAATAGAATTGAAATAGAATTGAAATAGAATTGAAATAGAATTGAAATAGAATTGAAATAGAATTGAACTAGAATTGAAATAGAATTGAAATAGAATTGAAATAGAATTAAAATAGAATTGAAATGGAATTGAAATTTGTGTACGTTTTATCAATGCATCATAAACGACTTCTGCTTAACTATGTCTTATCTCACCTACAGCGCACCAGCTCTCCGTGCCCTACGACATAATTACCTCACTTCCCTCTCTCCGCTCGTTCCGCTTACTTGGCGCGCATTCGGTCACCCTCCCCCCCGCGCCTCACTTGCCTCTCACCACGTTGGAACTGAGTAGCGACGGCATACGGGAGCTGGGACCAGGCGTGTTCAGGAATATGGAGAACCTGACCGTGCTGCACCTGTGGGGGAATAGGATTGGGGTGGTGATGCCTGGCGCTTTTGACGGTCAGTATAATCAAAACAACGACATGATCTTATTAATATGAAAAAATGTCACTCATGTCAATGGGCGTTTTCACACTGGACGATAACGGTAACGACACGATATTACACCGATATCGTCCGCCGATATCGTCACGATATCGTCACGATATCGTCACGATATCGGAACGATATCGGTGTGTGAAACGATAACCAGCAGCTTGCTATGCGGTTAGTCGCATTACGCCAGCTAAAGTAACCGCGCGGCTCCAAGTTTTATATTAGTTATTATACTAGTATAGGTATTCGAGGTAATAATGGCAGCAGTAAACAAGTTACGTTTGCTTTATCTTTTATATTTACGGCGAAAAAAACGATATCGTCAAAGAACATTTTGAGTTGATCCTATTCTTCAAGTGCGATATTAAGAGGGAACATATTACCTTCTCTTCGATAAACTGTGTGTGCGAAGTAAAATGTTTTATAATTTTTTTCGAATAAGCCAGGACACTTTCGAGGACATTTTATTTATTTGGTGGATCAACAGTTAAAATACCAATTATGAAACTATTAATAGCTACAGTAAACCAATTATAGATCCACACCAATAAGGCACATTATTTTTACATGCACATATTACTTACCTATATAAAAAAAAAGCGCCTTTAAAAAAATGCCACCAAAAAGTAAGAAATAAATAATACCTCTACACTGAATTAACACCAAATAACGTAAGTAAGTACTTTCAAGACGTCGGGCACTTCAAAGTACTACTTAAGTTATTTGTTGTGAATACAGTATTAGAGTTAGAGGTATTATTTCTGACTTTTGGCGGCATTTTTTTGAAGGCACTTTTATTTTTTATAAAAATATTTTTTATGTCATTCTTTTTAGTGCATCATGCAGGCAATTTTCGTGTATAGTGCGCCAATCTTTTCTGTTCCGGTGATTATCTTTGGACCTAAACAGTTTTCATACGACAGTCCATTTTGACAGTTAATTTCGTATTGCAAGTGGCTCTTCTGTCACGACTGTCACCGGAACAGAAAAGCGTGTGGCACTGTACCTACCTATTATCTTGGTAAATAGTACCTATAGTATAAACACATCTTAGATTTTTGCGCGAACTGTCCATATAAATAAAACACTTTCACGGATTTTTTCACGCAATTTATTTAACAACTTGGTTGTTGTTAAATAAATTGCGTGAAAAAATCCGTGAAAGTGTTTTATTTATACCTATAGTATGTTAGGATGTACACATAAACCGCATCAATCACAAATACTCATCTGATGTAAAACGTATCAAAATCGATTCAGCCAAACGTGAGATATTCACGGACAAACATACATAATGTACATAAAGGGTCAAACTGAGAACCTCCTTTTTCAAAGTCGGTTGTAATACCAAAACCTTCTCCTAAATGTAACAAATACTTTTCTGAAAACCGCATCTCGCGGACAAACCTTCATACATACATACGGGTCAAACTGAGAACCTCCTTTTTTGAAGTCGGTTAAAATACTAAAACCTTATCCTAAATGTAACAAATACTTTCCTGAAAACCGCATTAAAATCAGTTCAGCCAAAAGCGAGATAATCGTGGACAAACATACATACAAAAAAATACAGGTCAAACTGAGAAGCTTCTTTTTTTTTGAAGTCACTTAAAAATTATTACTATCGTTCGGCCATTGTCGATACTACATACTCGAAATAGAAGGGAGAGGTGAGGCGGGAGGAGATCCACCTCCTCTCTCCTCTCCACCAATCAACAAGCAGGCATAATCGTCGCGGAACGCACACCTAGCAAATCAAGAAACAAGCGCTACCTAGCGGTGGCTTTTAGCGTAAAAACCCAAAAATGCAGTAAATAACAGATAAACTGTTAATTACCCTTGGTTACTTTCGTTAATAACCGGCTTTGCATCTTCCGCACTTGTGTCGTCACCGATATCGGCACGACAGACGATATCGTTGACGGTAACGACACAGTGTGAAAGCATTTAGTAGTGATTGTATGAAACTGCCAGTCCGACGATATCGTGCCGATATCGTGTCGTTACCGTTATCGTCCAATGTGAAAACGCCCATAGTCAAATGTTTTTCAGGGGGTTTTGTTTTTCTATCACATTTTTTTTATAACTGCGATCGTTGAAGTTAAGCAACTTTCAGAATGGTCGGTCACGGGATGGGTGACCAATTTTTTTTATCTCGATCTCCTCCTTGCTTCGGAAAGCATGGTACCTAAGCCGTTGGTCCCGGTTGCGTTTGCACTAATCAGCATTTGGCTCGCGTGGTGGGTCATGTCATGGCCCAATCTCCTTATCTATCCATAATGAAGGCCTGTGCCCCAGCAGCGAGGACATAAAATCGCTGATGTTGATTGTGGCGACATCTAGACGACGCGCATTGAACCGCTAAGAACGCCGCTGAATAGTATGAAGAAACTAGATGCGCTTACGAAGTTCCTCAAACACTTAGCATATACGAACTCCGACATACAACCATGGGACAGTTGTCCCCGGGCTAACAACACCCGGAAGGAAGACATTTCATCAGTCTTCCTTTCCTTTCCTTTGAGATACGTTGTAGCCCAGAAACTTGACTTCTTCTTTTCCCAGTACGCATTTCGAAGGGTTGATTGAAATGAAATGAAATGAAAATAAAATGAAATGAAATGAAATGAAAAATGAAATGAAATGAAAAATGAAATGAAAAATGAAATGAAAAATGAAATGAAAAATGAAATGAAAAATGAAATGAAAAATGAAATGAAAATTGAAAATGAAATGAAAAATTTATTTGCAAAAGACATGGTTTTACCTGTTGATAGATTAAAATTAGGTTGCTTAACATACCTTGCTTTACAGCATGCAAAAAGTCACATAAAGTAGGTAAGTATATAAAATCACAATTAATTATTAAAAGAAATTAGTTATAATTAGATATTAACTTATAAGGTTAAACATGTAGCTGATCATTTTGAACGAAGCATCGAATTTATGTCATTGTCCTTGAGATAGTCATTTACGGAATAGTAGCATTTATCAATCAGCCATGTCATCAGTTTAAATTTAAAACTATTAAATGGACATCGCTTGAATTCATTAGGCAATTTATTAAATATTTTTATAATCATTGGATAGCAATTTCTGGAATATAAAGCTGTATTTGTCCTAGGATAGTGATTCCGTATTCGTTTGACTTGCTTAGAACTGTGCGTAGATGAGTAATGTGCTCGTTTTTGTCACGACGTCTTCCTGTCCTGATGAAAAACTGTACGAAGCCATCAATCTAGAAAGAAGAAAGAAAGATTCATTTATTTGGCACATCACAAAGGTACACAAAAAACAAAAAAAGCATAGTATGTTCCAAAACGGTCCCGACTCAGCATAATGCTTGGCTTGTCACCAGCGCTGATCTTCCGTCGGAACCGTCTTGGTGGGGCAGGGAGCTAGTTAAGGCGATACTCGGAAAAAGCGTGCTGAAGCGAGATAGCAATGAGAAAACGACGCGCGCGGGAGCGAGACCGATTTTGCAGATTAGGCAAAAAAAACACAAAATCACTTATTATTAAAAAACTATAGCGATTTTTTAAAAATGCGTCTATACGATCCTAAATATTATTGGTGTCCACTAATTAAACCAATTTCCAATAGTATTTGTAACCCCATTTAAGAATAATCTTGAATTTTCGTATTTTTTTGAGGTATTTTCAAAAATAAAAAGTATCGAGCCAAAATCATAAAATCGTGTTTCTGAAACTATACGAATCTAGATAAAGGTATGAAGAAATATATATCTTATTACCAGATTTGTAACAACTCTAACCGCCCTATAGTTTTATATCAAAAAGTCCATATTTTTCCGAGTAGCGCCTAATCTGTGTTCAGGTCTCTCGTCGCTGGAGACCCTGGACCTGTCCCGCAACCCGCTGGTCTCGCTGGCCCCGGGTGCCCTGCGAGGCGCGCCTGGACTCTTGCGCCTGTGTGTGGACGCCACGTCACTCCACACTGTGCATGCTGGTGCCTTCGACGACACGCCTCTACTAACTAAGGTATGTAGTCATATTTACTGGAGTCTTGTATCACGGGCTGTTTTATACAACCTATTTCAAGCGCCAGCACAGAACTTCGTGGGCCGACTGGCGCGTCGAATGTTCGACTGCGCCGACCACGGCCCCCATCAGCACCTGCAGGGCATCGCGCCCGCAAGACCACTGCCGCCGATCCCAGAAGATCCAGCTTCTTTCGCAAACGCCAACATCAACACCAGAGCCAAGAAGAAGTGGGAGCTGCCGCGTGTCAGTGTGCCCCCGCCATCTCCCTAGCCCTTTCTGTCCACTCCTACTTCCTACCCAATACCCCCACCTAAATTATAGCCCTTACCCCGTTTGCGCGCCCGCTCGCAGGCGCTAGCTGGGCCTCCCCCAATGGGGTCTCACCCGGCTGGCTGACCGCGCCGAGGGCCGCAAACATCCAGTGGGGCACACCTCTCGTCAGAAGACGGCCGCGTAAGCGGCACCAAGCACCGTGGGGCAGCAGCCCCACGAGATGAAGCCCGGGGAAGGAGCAGAAGCTCGAACCCGCACCCGCCATCATCGGCGGAAGAAATCCAGAGAAGCGCCAGTCTTCACAAATAGAACGTGTTTAAGGGTGGTATTCCACTCCACTTATCAAAGATCTTTGTCCAATATTGCATTTGATCAAAGGAATACCACCCTTAGTACTATGGTAATGCAATATTGAACAAAGATCTTTACCTAAATTAGCTGTAAGTAATTTATACTTTTGTGTCATCATCAGTTAATTGGGTGTTTGACTGTTGTTGAAATGTAAATATTTAATTACTAGCGGCCGTCCGCGGTTTCACCCGCGTGGTACCCGTTCCCGTGGGAATATCGGGATAAAATATAGCCTATGTCACTCGGGAAGACTGTAGCTTTCTAACGGTGAAAGAATTTTTTAAATCGGTCCAGTACTTTTTGAGTTTATTCGTTACATACAAAAATACAAATCTTTCCTCTTTATAATATTATATATATAGTTTAGATGACATGCGAAAGTAAAACATTATTGAATAACAATTATGAAAAAAGAAATTCAATATGTATTATAACAAGCGAATTATGAGCTACTTAATTGTGACTCTAGCTATCTCTTTCGAAGATATCCCGAAGATATCCCGGACGTCAGCCTGTACGAGATTAGAATGGCTCTCAAGCAGCTCAAAAACAACAAGGCGGCGGGTGATGACGGAATCACAACAGAACTTCTAAGAGCGGGCGGTAAGCCGATACTTAAGGTCCTCCAGAAGCTCTTCAACTCTGTCATCCTCGAGGGCAAAACGCCAAAGGCATGGGGCAGAAGCGATGTGATGCTGTTTTTCAAGAAGGGTGATAAAACTCTCTTGAAGAATTATAGACCCATCTCGCTTCTGAGCCATATCTATAAGTTGTTTTCGAGAGTCACTACGAATCGTCTCGCTCGCAGGTTCGACGACTTCCAACCTCCCGAACAAGCCGGGTTCCGGAAAGGCTACAGTACCATAGACCACATTCATACGCTGCGGCAAGTTATACAGAAGACCGAAGAGTATAACCTGCCACTTTGCTTGGCGTTCGTGGACTATGAGAAAGCCTTTGATTCGATCGAGACCTGGGCCGTGGTGCAGTCTCTCCAGAGGTGCCAAATAGACTACAGGTATATCGAGGTGCTGAGGTACCTATACCAAAACGCCACCATGTCGGTCCGATTACAGAACCAGAGCTCTAATCCTATCCAACTACAGCGAGGTGTGAGACAGGGAGATGTCATCTCTCCCAAACTGTTCACAGCTGCGTTGGAGGATATTTTGAAGCTGCTGGACTGGAAAGGATGCGGCATCAACATCAATGGCGAGTACCTAACACATCTACGGTTTGCCGATGATGTAGTTCTTATGGCTGAGACCTTGGAAGACCTGAACACAATGCTCGAAGATCTCGGTAATGCTTCGCAAAGAGTGGGTCTTAAGATGAACATGGACAAGACGAAAATCATGTCCAATGCCCATGTTGCACCCGCTCCAGTTAATGTTGGGAACATTACACTCGAAGTTGTTGACCACTATGTTTACCTAGGACAGACGGTCCAGTTAGGTAAGTCCAACTTTGAGAAAGAGATCTCTCGTCGAATCCAGCTCGGATGGGCAGCGTTTGGGAAGCTCCGACATATATTCGCGTCCGAAATACCTCAATGTCTCAAGACGAAAGTCTTTGACCAGTGTGTGTTGCCAGTAATGACCTATGGAAGTGAGACGTGGTCTTTTACTATGGGTCTCATAAGAAGGCTCAAAGTCACCCAGCGAGCAATGGAGAGAGCGATGCTTGGTATTTCCCTGCTCGATCGAATCAGAAATGATGAAATCCGCAGGAGAACTAAAACAACCGACATCGCTCGAAGGATTGCATCATTGAAGTGGCAGTGGGCGGGACACATAGCGCGGAGAACCGATGGCCGTTGGGGCGGAAAGGTTCTTGAATGGCGACCGCGTGCCGGACGACGTTCCGTGGGCAGGCCCCCTACAAGGTGGACCGACGATCTGGTCAAGGTCGCGGGAAGCCGCTGGATGCGGGCAGCGCAGGACCGATCGTTGTGGAGATCCTTGGGGGAGGCCTATGCCCAGCAGTGGGCGTCGTTCGGCTGACATGATGACTTTAATACTTTTGTTTGTGAAGAAAATAAAGATTATTATTATTATAACGATTATTATATTATACAAGAGACTAGCGCACCACTGGCGACATCGTCACCCCCTTTTTTACCCCCTTAGAGGGGGAACTTTCAAAAATCCTCTCTTCGTGCTCCCCTACACTCCCCAAGGAACATACATGCCAAATTTAAGGTTCTTGCGCCCAGTAGTTTCGGCTGTGCGTTGACTGCTAGTGAGTCAGTAACGCAAGAGTTTTATATAAAAAGATGGCATAAAAATAAAGCACCTGGCATCTACAAAAGAAACGATATAAATAAACAAAAATAACACTCGGAAAACAAATATCTATAACTGGTAACTATAGTTTAAGGCGCTACTCGGAAAAATATGGACTTTTTGATTTAAAACTATAGGACGGTTACAGTTGTTACAAATCTGATAATAAGATATATATTTCTTCATACCTTTATCTAGAATCGTATAGTTTCAAAAACACGATTTTATGATTTTGCCTCGACACTTTTTATTTTCGAAAAGACCTCTAAAAAATACGAAAAGTGAAGATTATTCTTAAATGGGGTTACTTACACTATTGGAAATTGGTTTAATTAGTGGACACCAATAATATTGAGGATCGTATAGAAGCATTTTTTAAAAAATCGCTGTAGTTTTTTAAAATGAAGTGATTTTGAGTTTTTTTTGCCTAATCTGCAAAATCGGTCTCGCTCCCGCGCGCCTCGTTTTCTCATTGCTATCTCGCTTGAGCACATTTTTTCCGAGTATCGCCTTAAGCTTAGCTTAGCTGACGCTTGAAGTTGGTCGCTGACCTCAATTCATTAGGCCACTAAGTTTTTTTAAATCCACTACGGGGTAGCACTTAGCCTTCATCACACCTGTTGTAAGAGGTGATAAGGCTGGAGGTGGAAGCGCACTACTCCCGGAATCCTCAATTACTGAGGAACTGGCTATCTTATCTCTACCTGCCGTAACACAACAATGCTGAAGACATCTTTGTTATGGCTGACTTAGATAAGATGGTGGTAGCTAGGAAGGCGGACGGAAGAATTACACAGAGCAAGCTGTAAAACCACCATTGTTAAATGGTTAAAAACCAAAAACTACGAAGACACTGAAACTTTCATCCACCCAATCACATAATTACAATAATAAACATGCAATTACATAACAAGAAATCATGTACATACTCGTACACTTACTCACTTTCACTCAGAGATAAACCTAACATACATACACACTCATTCACACAGTAACATACACTTACGCTAACACTACACTCAATCATATAGTATCACATAAAAAATAAGTAGTTTTTATCTGCGGTGTGGGACATTTGGTGACCTGTATTTAATGGGTTCTCTAAGAACCTATTTCAGGCGCCAGTCTCTCCGCCAACTGTCATCTACATCCTGTAATGTATTATTTAGAATAAGTTACTTACTGCCTATATTATATTACTGTATTATTATTATTATATATTATTATTATATTACTTAATGACCTTTGTTTGGGAGACAAATCAATTTTATTTATATTTATTTTTATTGCAATTAAAGAACCTGCATTAAATTATTCACCCTTATTCCAGATCAGATTAAACCTCGGCAGAAGCCCACTAACTCTAGAAGACAGATCACTATCCAACCTGCAACACTTGAAGTCTATCAGTTTGAAGAAAACTCCTCTCAATACCCTACCCAAAGAGCTGTTCGCCAATTCCTCAGCCATAGAGTCGATAAACATGACGGAATGCAACCTGACCGATCTCCCGGCCACCTTATTCCGAGACCAGAGGAACCTAGTGGAGCTACACTTGAACAAGAACAGGATCTCGATGATACCAGACGGGCTGTTCGACAGTTTGATCAAGTTGGAGAATTTGGACTTGTCCGATAATGCCATGCAGGATTTACGGGAGTGAGTGTTAACCTCATTATCACCATCAGTAAATTTAAATTTATTTAATCTAAGGGATATTAATTGTTTATCAGAATATCTATCGCAATCATCCTTAGCTAGCCGTTAGTCCAGCCTGTCTAGGTTTGCAGTCTTCGACAACTGCAAATCTGCATTTGTGCTTATAGCAAATTGTCGTTATGGTGCATCTATACTGATGTCCACACCGCTGATGCTATTTTGAGCGACATTTTATTTAGAACATGGTACAATGACTTACTTTGATATAGAACTAGCGGATCCTCGCGGTTCTACCAGCGTGGTATGTAACCGTTCCCGTGGGAATATCGGGATAAAATATAGCCTATGTCACTCGGGAAGAATGTAGCTTTTTAATGGCCAAAGATTTTTTTAAATCGGTCCAGTAGTTCCGGAGTCTATTCGATGCAAACAAACAAACAAAAAAACAAATAATCAACTATTTCCTCTTCAGTATACTATAGAGTATAAATTTAATGTTTTCCCTTGTCACAAAATGTTTCTCGCTCTGCTCGCTTAGATATTGCTCAATAAAAAGCTGGCTAAATGGCTGCTGTGTGAATGGATGCATCATTGACCCACTATTATTCATTCGAAAGAAAGCATGTGCTCGATCGATAGTCTAAAACCTTTCATGATCATCAGTCATTACAAGTTCCCGCTGGGGCATAGGCTTTCCTTATGGATGGATAAGGAGGACGGGCCAACCCACCACGCAGGCCCAATGCGGATGGGTATTAACGACTGAAAACGTTCATTCAAGTACATAAATGTAGCTTTTGTATAAAAAGTGCCAAAAGTTAAGAATTTTTGAACTTCTCTTTCCAGAAACATATTCGCCGGACTTTCCAGCCTGCTGACCCTCAAGCTGGACAGGAACCAGCTTGCTGTGGTCACTGAGGGCTCCTTCACCGGCCTGCTACACCTGCAGACCCTCAGCATTAGCCACAACCAACTCTCATTCGAGAGCGTTTCAACAGACGACGAGCTTGCTAACCCAGGTAGCGTTGACGTAGATATTTTTTTCAATACTACATAGAAAGAATGGGGCCACCTTTAACCTAGCTGCAGTGATCCCACCTGCAATCTTTCGCTATCCGTGCGACTGACCTGACCGCTGAGCTACGCAGGCATACAATACAAGCCGCTGCCCGTCGAGCGTGCCACATTTGGCATGATTATTTTATTTATCTACAAGTTTTCTGCCAGCCTCTTTGCTCTATCTCTCTTTTGCCTTTTGCCCTCTCTGCCGCACTTTGAACAACACGTATTTTCCCGTCAAAATGACACCTTTTCCCGGGGTAAAAAGTAACATATGCTATTCTAGACTGAAATCTACCTCTGTGCCAAATTTCATCCTGTTTCTCTCAGCCGTTTCGCCGTGATTCAGTAGCAAACATCCAAACTTTCACATTTATTATACAAGTAAAATTATATTAATTACAGAAATCAAAAAACCTTTTTACCAACGTGAGGAGGAAGAGCACCGTTCTCCTTTCGTCGGTTTGACGGCGCTTCGACGGTTGGACTTGAGTGCGAACGCAATAGAGATCGTCTTCGATGATTGGAGGAAATCCCTCTTCAGGTTGCAATACATCGACCTGTCTTGGAACAAAATCCGGACTTTGAGGGTGAGTGTGACTGAAAATCAGTGCTTTGCTTTAATTCAAAGCAAAGGCATCACTGAGTTTATGCCTTTTTCTGTATCGATGCGGCACACAGATCAGTTCCTTTATTTTTATGTTTCTCTATAAAGTCATTTATCATCTGTGTGTTGTATGTTATGGAAATAAACATTTTATCCATCTATCTATCGTTAATGTTTTTAGATCTAGGAGTTTAGTTTGTAGTGGTGCCTTCCACCTGGCCTGCCCACCAAGAGTGGGTAGCCCAATAATTACGTACAGAAGACAAACTTTAAATACATAAAGATTTAAGCGAATATGTAATCAACATACGATTAATGCATGTCGTACATACCTTCCTTTGAAGATTCTTACCTTTATAGTAAGTGTTTTGTTAAATTTTTTAATTAATACAGGTTTAACCTCTTTTCACAGAAAAAGGACCTCGAATTCCTTCCGATACAGATGGAAGTGGACCTACGAAACAATCTCATCAGTACTATAGAAGTGAGCGATAAACTTCGATTAACCACGACCCTACTGCTAGGTCACAACCCTTACAAATGCGACTGCCTGATGTTTCCTCTTTTAAACTATATCAGGACCCACAAAACTGCATTAAACTTCAACAATGCTTCTTGCAGAACTCCAGAATATCTTCAAAATATCTCCCTCACAAGTGTAGCTGTCACATCACTCATCTGCCCTATTTACAACTGCCCAAACAACTGTACATGCAGTCTGGAGTCCGCAGTATCGTCTTTATTTTTAGACTGCATAGCTGCACCCACTACCTACTTAAAACCAGAAGATTACAACGTGACTACAATCAAATTAAAACTGCACAGTTTAAACAACAACTCTCTACCAAGTATACCTTCTGAGGTTGTGTCCTTGAATCTGTCTGCCATTGGACTTACACTAGCACCTTCTCTACCAGTGACCTTAAGGGAAGTCGACCTAAGTTACAACCAACTAGCCACCATACCACAAGCCATCTCAAACTTGAACGCGACGCTATACATCGCTGGGAACCCTATCCAATGCTCGTGTGAGAACAAAGATGATATTGAAGCTTTATTGAAAAGGAGTGATGGAATAGCTGATGGGGACCAAGTGAGTTGTGTCAATGGTGGACCTTTGCTTTCGGTTATACCTTCAAATTTGTGTGAAGTGTGGTGGTCTAGCGCAGTTGGAAGTTTTTTTGCAGTTTTTGGGATTTCAGTGACTGTTGTAGTTATTTTCATTTACAAGTACTCTAAGGAAATTAAGAGGTTTATTTATAAACAGGGTTGGAACTTGTTTATATATGAGGAGGAGGTAGATGGGAGGAATACCGATGTGCTGCTGTCGTATGGTGATTCAGAGGAGAAGTTTGTCGTCCAGCAGTTTGTTCCGGAATTAGAGAAGAGGGGTTATACTGTACAAGCAAGGTATAAGGATTGGGATATTGGAGTGTTTATTCCTCATAGGGTGGTGGAGACTGTTGATGAGTCGAGAAGGGTCATTGTTATCTGGACGAAAGATTATTTAAGCTCTGTTTCTTGCATGGAGTGGAATGCAGCCCTACTGGCGCAGACGGGACAGAAGAGGAGAAGACTGTTGGTGGTGGTAAAAGATGAGGTAGATCTTGAACGTCTAAAGAAGTTGAAAGTGAAATGTCTGAGGTGGGACCATTCCCGTTTCTGGGAGAAATTGCAGAAGTTATTGCCTAAAAGAAGGAAGGAATGTGAGAAAAAGGTGTTGTCACAAGCAACTCTCAATGTGTTGATGACGTCAGAAGGAAAAGTGGCGTTTGCTCGCAACAAAGTGAAGTGATTCACTACTACTGACGAAATGGAAATAGATCTTAGGCCGTACTTATACAGAAAGAAAGCTGGCAGCCTATCAGCGCTTATAGGAACCGGTCCGCGGCGGTAACTGGCGAGGCTTTTTTTATGAACAAGCGCCGATAAACGCCGAACCTCGCAGACAAGTTCCGAAGTTCCGACACGCGCTGGTTAGCGCTGGCCCGGCCCTTTTGTGATAATAAGGGTCTGCTTCAATCGGCTTGCTTTATGTAGCTGTTACCTGAATGGACCAGCGCTTATAAGCGCCGGCAGATCGGCATCGCGTCGATGAAGTGACAATACCTCCTAATATCATCAAAATGATAGTTAGGAGGTATTGTCACTTCATCGACGCGGCTTCCAGGTTTCTTTCCGCATACGGCCTTAAACAATATTGCTGGCAAAAGTTTTGTTATGCATGATGCATTGCTAATATAATATATGTAGGCGTAATGATTTAAATTTTTGCATTTACGATGTTATTGTTAACTAGGCGGTATTATATACTTACAAGCGGCCGCCTGCGGTTGTACCCAGATGGTTCCCGTTCCTGTGGGAATATCAGGATAAAAAGTATCCTATGTTTTAACGCAGGCTATCTACTATCTGTGTAGTACTATCAGTCAACCAAATCCGTTCAGTAGTTTTTGCGTGAAAGAGTAACAAACATCTTTTACATTTATAGTATTAGTAGGATGGTGGTAGTGCTTGTTCTAAGTCCGCCTGGCTAGCTACCACCATCCTACTTATATTATAAACTAGCTTTCCGCCCGCGGCTTCGCCCGCGTGGACTACACGACGTTATCCCGAGGGAATGTGATATTTTCCCGGGATAAAAAGTACCCTATGTTCCTCTCCAAGCTACAAAGTATCTGTGTCCCAAATTTCAGCCAAATCCGTTCAGCCGTCGTAGCGTGATTGAGTAACAAACATCCAAACATCTAAACATCCAAACATCTAAACATCCAAACATCTAAACTTTCACATTTATCCTACTTAATATTATAAATGTGAAAGTTTAGATGTTTGGATGCTTAGATGTTTGTATGTTTGTTACTCAATCACGCCAAAACGGCTGAACGGATTGGGCTGAAATTTGGGACACAGATACATTTGTAGCCTGAAGAGGAACATAGGCAACTTTTTATCCCGGAAAAATATCACATTCCCGCGGGATAACGTCGCGAAGTCCACGCTGGCGAAGCCGCGGGCGGAAAGCTAGTCTTATCTAAGTCTGACGCCAAAACGATGATGTTTTCATTATTGTGTTCCGGCAGTTAGGGATAATATAGCCAGCTCCTCAGTAATTGAGGATTCCGGGATTAATGCGCTTCCACCTTCAGCCTTATCATCACTCAACATCAGGTGTCATGAAGGCTAAGTGTTACCCCGTTGTGGATAAAAAAATGCTGCTTTTTATACATTTTGGTCGACAGGGTAAAATTATTAGCTTTAACTTCAGTCATCATTAATTTAAGGCAAACCCTAGACACTCAGTAAATACTGTGATCCATCATTATGATAAACTAGCTTTCCGCCCGCGGCTTCGCCCGCTTGGACGACACGACGTTTTCCCGCGGGAATGTGATGTTTTTCCGGGACAAAAAGTAGCCTATGTTCCTCTCCAGGCTACAAAGTATCTGTGTCCCAAATTTCAGCCAAATCCGTTCAGCCGTTTTGGCGTGATTGAGTAACAAACATCCAAACATCTAAACTATTACATTTATAATATTAGTAGGATACTGATAGATTTCATTCCATTATCGGAGTGCAAAAACAAGCCTACACATTCAGTATTTATCACGTCAGTATTGCACAGTTTTTCGTACAGATCACACGAGTGAAATGGATGCGGCAAAAATTAAAACAGGGGACTTTGCTAATGTCGCCACTCGCGTCGAGCGCTCGCTTAGTAGGTTCTCATTTTCATGTCAAATACTCGTATGAGTAAAATATGTCAAATATGAGTACTGAGCGAGCACTCGACACGAGTGGCGCAATTCAAAGTAGACCTCCAGGGGACTTATTTGCGAATTTCGCCTCTCGCGTCGAGCGCTCGCTTAGTAGGTACTCATTTTCATGTCAAATATGAGTACTAAGCGAGCGCTCGACACGAATGGTGAAATTCAAAATTAGACCCCCTAGTCCCTGTCACGCCTGCCACACCCCCTTGGCATATCTATTAGTATAGTAGATCTGAGGTACTGACCGACCACAGTATTTATGACAATCTGTCAATACGGAATTAGAAAATCTAGAAATCAGCAATAAATACTGTGACATTCGTCAATACACTAGACTAGACGATCAGTATATAATATAAAATAAATACTGATGGATCACAGTATTTACTGAGTGTCTACGGTTTGCCTAATGATGTAAACATCTATGTTTGTAATGTAAGGAATCATGTTTTTTAGATAGCAATTTATGTTAAACTATTATTTTGTTTTTTTAAGGTTTAAGTATTTCATTAGTTTTAAGAATCATCTCAACAATAATTTTTACTTACAATTACAATTTTTATTGTTGAAAATGAAGTATTAGAAAAAAGAGCATTCGCCCGGACAGTGAAAGGTCGTGGGTTCGAGTCCCACCGGAGTTGTGAGACGGGTCGATTTTTCTGATAACTACATACCTACCTTACTTCATTTTCAATAACCACAACAATAGTTTTTATTTTATTTGTTTATTATTTATTGAGGAAACCAACGGTCATACATAATACTCGTACATTGGACAATGTTAAATTAATCTAAAAAATACCTATAGTTCCATTAAAGTATACAAAACAAGTAGTAACAAATCTTTTTGCAATCTAAAAGTTATTTCAGAGCAAACAAAAGAAATTGTACTTAAGTGTTATTATATGTTAGAAAGTTTAAATTGATATATAAACCTTATTGATAAAATAAAATTGAGGTTTATAAAGTGTTTTGTTTCTTTTTTTATGTACATATTAGCCTATTTTATTTGTAAGTATGTTTTATTTTGGTTATTTTGACTAACTAGCTAATAAAGTTATCTTTGTTACGATAAAATAAATTATTTTAATACTACGTTATCACTGACTTTTTTTGCAAGCTTTCCTTCTGCATAAAATAAACCTATCAATAAGTACAGACAACTTTTACTATCAGCAAAAAAAAATCAGCTGTTCAATAGATTTTGGCCCATTCAGTATTGCACTTTTTTATGAAACAGCCGATTTTTTATCGCGATATCGCACTTGGTCCCATAGTAAAAGAAGTTTGTATTGATGGGTACTTTCATCCCCTAAAGTATGTCCCATCTTTAAAAAAAACCCCGTATACAAATAATGAAATATATTGTGCCGATGCCGCCCCACGAAAACCTCGCAGGGTTTATCCCGCAGACTTATTACCGATCTTAAAGTGACAGTTGCAATCGCGGCAATTAACAATTAATCGCTCCCAAAACACATATTCATAATTACGGAACGTAGATCGCTACGATTAGCGCCACAAGCGAGCGATCTGTGAACTAAAATTGCATGAAAATTACCGTACCGTACTGTACCGATTGCAAACCAACCGCAACTAGTAGCAGTCGCGTTGCAATTGTACAATTAGCAACTGGTTGCTTGTTTTGGTAATAAGCCTGCGGGTTGCGGCGAGTTGCTATATATTTATTTATCTTATGTTATTGTTACGGCGCTACTCGGAACAATATGGACTTTTTGATATAAAAGTATAGGACGGTTAGAGTTGTTACAAATATGGTAATAAGTGTTGTATTTCAAAAAGTAATGAATAAAATAATTAAATTATTTTAGTACAAATTGTAATTATCACTGGCAACACTTTTAAGTTGAAATTGACAGAAAGCGCCGCCATGGCGCCACTGTGTTTTGAACGGGGATTGTCACGGGGACAGTCAATTGTGTTCGAGTTGTCGAGTCGAAAGGACGTTGACCAGTGATTGTACGAATGAAGCATAAATAAATGGATGCCTATACTGCTGAGTTATTATTTCGTCATATAAGATATGTATAAGTATTTCTTCATACCTTTATCTAGATTCGTATAGTTTCAGAAACACGATTTTATGATTTTGCCTCGACACTTTTTATATTCGAAAAGACCTCTAAAAATACGAAAATTCATGATTATTCTTAAATGGGGTTACAAATACTATTGGGAATTTTGGTTTAATTAGTGGACACCAATAATATTAAGGATCGTATAGAAGCATTTTAAAAAAAACGCTATAGTTTTTTAATACGAAGTGATTTTGTGTTTTTTTGCCTAATCTGCAAAATCGGTCTCGCTCCCGCGCGCGTCGTTTTCTCATTGCTATCTAGCTTCAGCACGATTTTTCCGAGTATCGCCTTAAATAGGTAGGATAAATACATTATACACACATCCAGTTCTATAAAATATCAATAAAAACTAAAAATATATTTTTTATATCCAACGATCGGTACGATTCCAAGAAACAGTTAACAGCTTTGCTAGTTCTCAGAATATCTGGCACTTGCCTGGGTAAACTCGACTCTAACGCGTGTACAGTTGGGCACAAAACTATATGGATTGTGGCGAGGAGAGTAGGTACGTTTTTTTTGCAATAACAGTTTTATGCTTGCGATGATAATAAATGAAGTAAGTAGACCTACTTAGAAAACGGAGTTACCATAATTTATGTACACTAGCTGTTAAAATATGGATATTGTTAGAATTAAATAACTCGCAGTTTTAATAAATGAATTTATTACATGGAAATACAAGGAATTTTGGAATGCACAACACGGTTTCAATGTAACACAGAGTAGAGTGAGGTCACAGACAAGTGACAAAACAAATAAAATAGTAAGGCACCAAATTTGAATAGGTAGGGCAGAGGTACCCTTTGTGGCCACTTTAAGGATTTTTTGACTTTTAAGCACTAAGTACTAAATGGTCTTAGGTATTTAAGACACAAATTATATCTTAAATTATAGATAATTTATCTACCTATAAAGGTAAATTTTTGAAATTTATAAAAGTAAAATAGTTTTTTTATATAACACTCAATGTGTGAGAGGTGCCAAATGTACCGGTTTTGGCCACTTACTGATAGTTAAACTTTTGTAAGTATAGCGAAAAATCCAAACCAAACCCAGGTAAAATCAATATATTCTAATGCGCTAGAAACCAGTCAATTGCAAAACAACAATTTATTATATAAAAAACAAAGGTTTATAAAGTATTTCACCCAAAACAATTTTTTTAAAATTTTCATACAAAACATTTTTAAAACAGAAAATGGAATTTATTGAAAAAAAATCTTATGACATAAGGAATTCTAACGGTCGTTATTATTACCTTAAAATACTTTATTTTAATTGCTTTTATCAAAAATGGCTAAAAGTTGTTTCGAAAACTTTTAGAGCAAAATGTGGCCAAAACCGGTACAGTGGCCAAAACCGGTACGCCTGCCCTACTTATATAAGTAAGTAGGTACCACAGATAATATATATTAAATATTACTTCATCATATATGAGCATTTTGACATTTGAAGACAATAAATTATGCCTATTATTAAGTCTAGACACAGTAGCCACCCTGTTCTGGTAGTGATCATCATATGTAGTCTTATCTAAGTCTGACGCCAAAACGATGATGTTTTCATTATTGTGTTCCGGCAGTTAGGGATAATATAGCCAGCTCCTCAGTAATTGAGGATTCCGGGATTAATGCGCTTCCACCTTCAGCCTTATCATCACTCAACATCAGGTGTCATGAAGGCTAAGTGTTACCCCGTTGTGGATAAAAAAATGCTGCTTTTTATACATTTTGGTCGACAGGGTAAAATTATTAGCTTTAACTTCAGTCATCATTAATTTAAGGCAAACCCTAGACACTCAGTAAATACTGTGATCCATCATTATGATAAACTAGCTTTCCGCCCGCGGCTTCGCCCGCTTGGACGACACGACGTTTTCCCGCGGGAATGTGATGTTTTTCCGGGACAAAAAGTAGCCTATGTTCCTCTCCAGGCTACAAAGTATCTGTGTCCCAAATTTCAGCCAAATCCGTTCAGCCGTTTTGGCGTGATTGAGTAACAAACATCCAAACATCTAAACTATTACATTTATAATATTAGTAGGATACTGATAGATTTCATTCCATTATCGGAGTGCAAAAACAAGCCTACACATTCAGTATTTATCACGTCAGTATTGCACAGTTTTTCGTACAGATCACACGAGTGAAATGGATGCGGCAAAAATTAAAACAGGGGACTTTGCTAATGTCGCCACTCGCGTCGAGCGCTCGCTTAGTAGGTTCTCATTTTCATGTCAAATACTCGTATGAGTAAAATATGTCAAATATGAGTACTGAGCGAGCACTCGACACGAGTGGCGCAATTCAAAGTAGACCTCCAGGGGACTTATTTGCGAATTTCGCCTCTCGCGTCGAGCGCTCGCTTAGTAGGTACTCATTTTCATGTCAAATATGAGTACTAAGCGAGCGCTCGACACGAATGGTGAAATTCAAAATTAGACCCCCTAGTCCCTGTCACGCCTGCCACACCCCCTTGGCATATCTATTAGTATAGTAGATCTGAGGTACTGACCGACCACAGTATTTATGACAATCTGTCAATACGGAATTAGAAAATCTAGAAATCAGCAATAAATACTGTGACATTCGTCAATACACTAGACTAGACGATCAGTATATAATATAAAATAAATACTGATGGATCACAGTATTTACTGAGTGTCTACGGTTTGCCTAATGATGTAAACATCTATGTTTGTAATGTAAGGAATCATGTTTTTTAGATAGCAATTTATGTTAAACTATTATTTTGTTTTTTTAAGGTTTAAGTATTTCATTAGTTTTAAGAATCATCTCAACAATAATTTTTACTTACAATTACAATTTTTATTGTTGAAAATGAAGTATTAGAAAAAAGAGCATTCGCCCGGACAGTGAAAGGTCGTGGGTTCGAGTCCCACCGGAGTTGTGAGACGGGTCGATTTTTCTGATAACTACATACCTACCTTACTTCATTTTCAATAACCACAACAATAGTTTTTATTTTATTTGTTTATTATTTATTGAGGAAACCAACGGTCATACATAATACTCGTACATTGGACAATGTTAAATTAATCTAAAAAATACCTATAGTTCCATTAAAGTATACAAAACAAGTAGTAACAAATCTTTTTGCAATCTAAAAGTTATTTCAGAGCAAACAAAAGAAATTGTACTTAAGTGTTATTATATGTTAGAAAGTTTAAATTGATATATAAACCTTATTGATAAAATAAAATTGAGGTTTATAAAGTGTTTTGTTTCTTTTTTTATGTACATATTAGCCTATTTTATTTGTAAGTATGTTTTATTTTGGTTATTTTGACTGTTTGTACAATTAGCAACTGGTTGCTTGTTTTGGTAATAAGCCTGCGGGTTGCGGCGAGTTGCTATATATTTATTTATCTTATGTTATTGTTACGGCGCTACTCGGAACAATATGGACTTTTTGATATAAAAGTATAGGACGGTTAGAGTTGTTACAAATATGGTAATAAGTGTTGTATTTCAAAAAGTAATGAATAAAATAATTAAATTATTTTAGTACAAATTGTAATTATCACTGGCAACACTTTTAAGTTGAAATTGACAGAAAGCGCCGCCATGGCGCCACTGTGTTTTGAACGGGGATTGTCACGGGGACAGTCAATTGTGTTCGAGTTGTCGAGTCGAAAGGACGTTGACCAGTGATTGTACGAATGAAGCATAAATAAATGGATGCCTATACTGCTGAGTTATTATTTCGTCATATAAGATATGTATAAGTATTTCTTCATACCTTTATCTAGATTCGTATAGTTTCAGAAACACGATTTTATGATTTTGCCTCGACACTTTTTATATTCGAAAAGACCTCTAAAAATACGAAAATTCATGATTATTCTTAAATGGGGTTACAAATACTATTGGGAATTTTGGTTTAATTAGTGGACACCAATAATATTAAGGATCGTATAGAAGCATTTTAAAAAAAACGCTATAGTTTTTTAATACGAAGTGATTTTGTGTTTTTTTGCCTAATCTGCAAAATCGGTCTCGCTCCCGCGCGCGTCGTTTTCTCATTGCTATCTAGCTTCAGCACGATTTTTCCGAGTATCGCCTTAAATAGGTAGGATAAATACATTATACACACATCCAGTTCTATAAAATATCAATAAAAACTAAAAATATATTTTTTATATCCAACGATCGGTACGATTCCAAGAAACAGTTAACAGCTTTGCTAGTTCTCAGAATATCTGGCACTTGCCTGGGTAAACTCGACTCTAACGCGTGTACAGTTGGGCACAAAACTATATGGATTGTGGCGAGGAGAGTAGGTACGTTTTTTTTGCAATAACAGTTTTATGCTTGCGATGATAATAAATGAAGTAAGTAGACCTACTTAGAAAACGGAGTTACCATAATTTATGTACACTAGCTGTTAAAATATGGATATTGTTAGAATTAAATAACTCGCAGTTTTAATAAATGAATTTATTACATGGAAATACAAGGAATTTTGGAATGCACAACACGGTTTCAATGTAACACAGAGTAGAGTGAGGTCACAGACAAGTGACAAAACAAATAAAATAGTAAGGCACCAAATTTGAATAGGTAGGGCAGAGGTACCCTTTGTGGCCACTTTAAGGATTTTTTGACTTTTAAGCACTAAGTACTAAATGGTCTTAGGTATTTAAGACACAAATTATATCTTAAATTATAGATAATTTATCTACCTATAAAGGTAAATTTTTGAAATTTATAAAAGTAAAATAGTTTTTTTATATAACACTCAATGTGTGAGAGGTGCCAAATGTACCGGTTTTGGCCACTTACTGATAGTTAAACTTTTGTAAGTATAGCGAAAAATCCAAACCAAACCCAGGTAAAATCAATATATTCTAATGCGCTAGAAACCAGTCAATTGCAAAACAACAATTTATTATATAAAAAACAAAGGTTTATAAAGTATTTCACCCAAAACAATTTTTTTAAAATTTTCATACAAAACATTTTTAAAACAGAAAATGGAATTTATTGAAAAAAAATCTTATGACATAAGGAATTCTAACGGTCGTTATTATTACCTTAAAATACTTTATTTTAATTGCTTTTATCAAAAATGGCTAAAAGTTGTTTCGAAAACTTTTAGAGCAAAATGTGGCCAAAACCGGTACAGTGGCCAAAACCGGTACGCCTGCCCTACTTATATAAGTAAGTAGGTACCACAGATAATATATATTAAATATTACTTCATCATATATGAGCATTTTGACATTTGAAGACAATAAATTATGCCTATTATTAAGTCTAGACACAGTAGCCACCCTGTTCTGGTAGTGATCATCATGTGATCATACGTTCTGAACCAGGGGACGTAGGTAGGTTCGATCCTCAGAATCCTCACCGGGACAATTTTCGTGAGGAACTTTTGTAGGTACTTGTTTGTGTGTTTCACCCACGTGGTTCCCGTTCCCGTGGGAATATCGGGATCAAAAGTATTCTATGTTTTAATCCAGCTCATAAACTATCTCTGTTGCAAATTTCATCCAGATCCGTTCAGTAGTTTTCTACTCACAAACTTTCGCATTTATAATATTAGTAGGATAATAGGATTATAATATAACTAGCGGCCGCCCGCGGTTTCACCCGCGTGGTTCCCGTTCCCGTGGGAATATCGGGATAAAAAGTACATATAAACCTTCCTCTTGAATCACTCTATCTATTAAAAAAAATCGCATCAAAATCCGTTGCGTAGTTTCAAAGATTTAAGCATACAAAGGGACATAGGGACAGAGAAAGCGACTTTGTTTTATACTATGTAGTGATACACTCGTTGCTTCTGATATAAGTAGGTAACGCAAGTGCTTAAGTTAATTATTTCAGAATCAATCCTTAGGAAAAACGACGGCATACAGTCCATCCAGACACGAGAGAAGAAAGGAAAAGTTGGTTCTACATTTATCCGACTGGGAAACGAATCAAGGACCTCAGATAGCAGCATCAGCAGCACTTTTAAATTCAGTGTGTTTTTTCAAGATTCAAGATTCAAATTTGTTTATTCAATTTAGATTGTTATTTACAATACTTGTGAACGTCATAGAAGCTACGCCATTGGCTCGCAAACCCTACAGCGGGAGGCCTTGGAGAAGAACCGGCAAGAAACTCCAAGGGTTGTTTTTTTCTCCCTGTTTTATTTCATACAGAGTCGTCAAATTGAAAAATGACCTTAACATGGTATGACTAAGGTCAGTTTCCATCACAATAACACAATGGGTTATGATAAATACAGTTAAGTATAGGCGAACTAATGATCATAGCGGTGAACAATTTACAATTACTTAGGAATTCTACTTAAAGCTTTAATATTAGTTAAAAACAAAAGACAATTCTACTATATACTGCAAGCTGCGCCATACATGTTTCAAATGTAATTCTTAATAAAATGAATAAAAACAAAAGAAAACACATTTTAAGGCAAGCAGATAAGAGCAGACCCATTCCCACTGGCAGCACCCGTTCACGAGCATGCCGCATGAACCAGCCATCGCTTCGCTCAACCATATTTTAGGGAACGTAACGACCCGCCTCACACGCCACTGTTTGCAAATGTAGATTAAATACTAGAAAATATTTAAATCTAAACCAGGGGTCTTACCGGCGAACTTTCCCAACTTCGGAAATCTACCGAGCTTCAACTCAAAACAGTTAAGTATACCTACAACTCGAAGTGCGTAATTTATTATTGTACTATTTGCAGAAGTTATTTGGAAGATATCAATGTTGCTGGGACTTCATGAATCGTTGTTTGCCATTTTGGCCTGATCAGGGCTCGATTGAAGGGTACAGGGGCAAAACAAGGAATGTCACAAAACAGATTTTTGTGTAATTTACATTTTAATCCTTACTTCACTATCACTACATAGTATAAAACAAAGTCGCTTTCTCTGTCCCTATGTCCCTTTGTATGCTTAAATCTTTGAAACTACGCAACGGATTTTGATGCGTTTTTTTTAATAGATAGAGTGATTCAAGAGGAAGGTTTATATGTACTTTTTATCCCGATATTCCCACGGCAACGGGAACCACGCGGGTGAAACCGCGGGCGGCCGCTAGTACATTATAAATGCGTCTCTGTCTGTCTGTGTGTTACACAATCACACCTAAACTACTGAACCGATTTGAATGAATTTTGGTACAGAGATAGTCTAGAGCCTGAGAAAGGACATAGGCTACTTTTTATTCCTGAAAAATATCACCTTCCCGCGGGATAAGGTCGTGTATTACACGCGGGCGAGGCCGCGGGCGGAAGGCTAGTGTAAGTATATTTGTGAACATTTGTCAAAAGTTTATTTGTATTTACAGCCGATCTTTGTAAAGTAAACTTAGGTTCCTATCAGTAAATTAATAAAAAATAATTATGCAAGACAAAAATTATAAAAAAAATAAAATAAAAAACAAAAAACCTGTTTGTGACATTTCTTGTTTTGCCCCTGTACCCTTCGATTTATCTGTTTAATTTGAAGCCTCTTGCCGGTTCTTCTCGTTACAAGGCCTCCCGCGAACCGATAGCGTAGCTTCATTGACATGCACAGGTGCTGCATCAGCCTAAAATGAATAAATTATTTTGATTTGATTTAAAGCGTTCGGAGCGTTCGCCGGTACGGCGGCGGCCCCAGATTGGAACGCTTATGATATAGAAAGACTTGAATATGACGCACACCTTTTATTATGAAAATAAATCTTAAATTAGTGGAAAAGGTCATAAAAGGACGATGGGACAAAACGTCCCCCCAAACCAACAGATTTGAAATGTATCTCGGGAAAGTTATTAATATTGTGACAACTTTTTACTATGGCGACATCCCTCAAATGTGTGGGAAATCTGGGAAAATATTATTTTAATATTGTTATTTACTACAAAAGTAACACCTACGTTAATAAAAAAAACTTTGAGTTTTACAATTTCTAAGCGACTTAAAAAAAGAAGCTTCTCAGTTTCCTTCCTGATCAGAAGGTCTAAGTAGCTAAATGTCCAACAGCGCGAAACGTCTGATGAGCAGTAAGTCTAATTAGCAGAATGTCTATGTAGCAAAACGTCCAACTATCAAATGGTCTGTATAGCAGAACATCTATTTAGCTAATCGTCACATTATCAAAATGTCTGGATACTCAGGCACAAAATTAAACACACAAATTACATCGGGAGGGAAACGGACACGGAATTATAACACGTACGTACGTACAGACTTGTAGATACCTACAGATTCTTTGGTCTATGTAGCTTAAATCATATGTTTTTGATGGTGGCCGACAATTTATTGTCAAGAATGCTATTTGATTAGCATTACTTACATAAATAAAAGCTCTTAGAAAAGAAGCGCTTTGGCAAGATCGCAAATACAAGAATATGTTATGTGAAGGAAATAAAAGAAGGAAGATCGATTTAATGTTTAATGCCAAATACAAAAGAGCTGCAAAAGTTTGAGGGCCAAAAAGATAGTCCCTTTGAATTTTTGATACTCCTTGGTATGGTCATAACAAAAGAATAAGTAAATAAATGCAGGGGAATTTGTGCGCCTAATATCCTAATGATATTTATGGCGCTACTAGCTTTTTAATCCAGATTTTGGTTTTCAAAAATAAATGTAATGTAATTTACAAATGACATTTTTATCATGAGTACTAAATAGATGTTCTGATATACAGACCATTTGATAGTTGGACGTTTTGCTACATAAACATTCTGCTAATTAGACTTACTGCTCGTCAGACGTTTCGCGCTGTTGGACATTTAGCTACTTAGACCTTCTGATCAGGAAGGCTCAGTTTGATCTGTATGTATGTATGTTTGTCCGCGATTATCTTGCGTTTGGCTGAACCGATTTTGATGCAGTTTTCAGGAAAGTATTTTGTTACATTTAGAAGAAGGATTTGGTAGTTTAACCGACTTCAAAAAAGGAGGTTGACATTGAATATGGCTATTAATTTCTTTATAGATACGTATGAAATTGTCGACACACATAAAAGGTATGTTGGAGGGGGGGACGGGACTCATCATCCTTTATGAAACTATTTTAAGAGACACAGTTGGTTTTACACAGGCTGTTTATTGTTTAATAAGTAGGTAGGTAAAATACAATTTATATTCACACCACAGATAACTGCTTCAAGCTAACGAAGCTATTAGATAGCCTAACGTATTGTCCAAATACTATCCCACACGGACTATTGTTAATTTAATATATTCACTCGCGCACCCATAAAATTCTTTAAGTATAATAACAATAAAAAGATACTTGAAAACTCCTTACAATTCAAAGAACATAGTCACTCCATACCATGACAAGACGTGACGAAAGAGACACGACTGAAGTGCGAGCGAGACCACAACACTCAATGGCCATCAAACCTTTAATGTAACCAAGCCAAATTCGCCTTTATCTCTTGCAGATAGAACTTAAAATCAAACTAAATTAAAGTTAAATCCGCTTCACAACACAACAGTTCACAATCACAAGAACAGTTTAACCAGTTTAACGCGAAATGCTGAAGAGATGACTCGTATCGTATTTGAGTTTAAAAATAAAATAAACTTTGACCAAAACACGTTATCAGCTACCTATCTAAAGACGGCGAAAATATTAAATAAGTGTTGTAACAGTGTTTGTTAGTGCAGTTCTAACTATTATGAGGTGTTGTTGAGCAAGGATTTTTGAGGCCACGAGAAGGGAGGCTATTCTAGGGTACGTAATACCACAGTATTTAGTATGGTCATTGTGTGTTTTTTAACTGTAAGTTAAACAGTTAAGTTTTATCTTAGCACAGTTGCTTTTAACGCCTTTTATCATTGAACTTTGGTGTAAAAATAAGTTTTTACGTAAACAAAATAGAAGTAATTAATTTATCTTAGAGTTTTGCGAACACTCATTATCATTATGTGTGATACATTATATTGAGCACCTAATTAGACAAAGAGTTCAAATAAATACTTACCTAATTAACATAAAATTGATACAACTCTTTTATTATGGTTGTGAATGTTTGACACTTTTGTATGTGTCTGTACTTATTTAATAAAGTTCATATCATAACATAACAATGTGTGATTATTTTCAACGCACTAATCTCTAAAACTGACAATTAGATTGGATATTTAGATATCTATAAATACGTATAGTATAGTAGCTTATGCACTAGTATTATGAAAAATTGGAAACAACGACGGGTATTACCATATACACCCAGACCCGAGGAAATATTGAAAAGTTCATTTTCAATATTTACCCGACCGGGGATCGAACCCGAGACTTCTAGAGATAGCGGCACCATGAAAATCGATACGTAGGTACACCACTCGGCCACGGCGGTCGCCAAAAACATACAAACAAATCAAACTCATAACCCTCCTTTTTTTTGCTTGGCCGTAGTCGGGTAAAAAGACAAAAAATCATATATACAGTGGCGGTCACATAATTAAAGACACCAGTCGATTTTCATACAAACGAGGTAGCTTTGAAGCCTTGGTTCTCCGCCAGGGATTGGCTTAGCTGTGATCTGATGATGGCCATCTAGGGAGTGAATGGAGGAGATTCAGATCGCTATACACACCCAACTGATCTGATCAGCGTTCTAAGAGATATAAGAATCAGAGTTTTCAGTTTCTGGATTTCCATACAATTTTATGCTAATTTTGCGGATTTTTTAAACATATCCTTATATCTTTTAGAATGCTGATCAGATCAGTTGGGTGTGTATAGCGATCTGAATCTCTTCCATTCACTCCCACTAGATGGCCATCATCTGATCACAGCTAGGTCAATCTCTGGCGGAGAACCAAGGCTTCAAAGTTACCCAGTTTGTATGAAAATCGACTGGTGTCTTTATTTATGTGACCATCACTGTATAAAATAATGTTTCTTCTTTATAATTTTGTTGTCTATCATCTAACGTTGCGTGAATTCGTGACGAAATGCGAATGGGGCGGTATGCGTCAAACCCTAACCCGATCACCTTTAAAGCAAGGGTGAATAGGCACCTTCTGGGTTAGCTCGCTCCATCGTAGATCCTGTTTTGGCCCATGGGCTTGATTGGGATCAAGAGCAAACCCATTCAAAATAAAAAAAAAAACAATTAAAAAACTGCCGTATTTTAAACTTTATTAAATAATAATTATGTCACTTGATTACGTATCTATTTAGTAAAATGGGAAAAATATTAAATTGTCATTTAAAGTTGATAATAGAACCGACTTTTCCGTAGGTATGTTAGTTTTATTTATCTAAAAAGGAAATGGGATTTTTCAATCTGCTCGGTTATTCCAGAGATAAGAGACAAACAAAGTATCATCAGTATTCAGTATCATCACCCATTTTAAATAACCCCACTGCTGGGGCACGGGGCATCTTTATGGATTAGGAGAATGGGCCATGCATGACCCACCACGCGGGCCCAATAAGGATTGATGGGTGTTACCGATTGCAAACGCAGCCGAGACCACGCAGATGTGCTTTCCGAAGCACGGGGGAGCTCGAGATACAAAAGTTTGGTCACCCAGCCCGTGACCGACCATTGCGAAAGTCGCTTAAGGCGCTGATTCCCCAAAATAGGGTATTTTAGATTATGGATTACTCGCAAATCACAAGTACTAAAAACTTGGAAAAAATATATGTTATTTTACAGTTATTTATCTAGTGCTTCCGGCCGTTTTTTTTGATTGGTGATATTTTACTGTGTCAAATAAAATCCCAAACATCCGTCTAATAATAATTCAAATATCATATTACTTGAAAAACATATGAAAATAATGGTCTTTGAACAGCCGAGGGATTCTCTCGCCTTAAGGCGAGGAATCCCGATCGAGATAGGCACGCTAACGCTTGCTCGGCCGCGCTCTATACACTTCGCGCTGACCCAGCGGCAGCCGGCAGTGAACTGTGAACTCGCGAGCGCCCCGCGAATCGAAAATCACTTAAAATTCAATTAAAAATTAAATAAAAAAAAAATATTAAAAGTTGTTCAGTTTTCCTAATAATATTAAGACAAATTATGCTGCCAACACATTTTTGTACAGGGCTTGCAACAACTATAATATAAAATTCGACTCGATTGATTTGTTTAATAATAGTTTTAATGTTTATAAACAGAAAATAAGGGATATCCTAAATAGCTAACTTTTCTTGTACAACTTTAGTGTGTAAGTATTTACCTAATTGTTGCGATTCCTTTTTTAACCGACTTCTAAATCAAAAAGGAGGAGGTTCTCTATTCGTCTGTATGTATGTTTTTTTTTTTTTGTTTTTTTGTGTATGTCCACCGATTACTCGAAGACGGCTGAACCGATTGAAATGGTTCAAACGTTATTACATTAGGTTGGTTTCCAAGTTGGTCCCATTTTTTGAAATTTTGAAATCGGTTCAGTAGTTTTCAGGAAATCTTGAAAATACTGTCGTTTTCGTTACCACTTTATGTGAATTTAATACGTATCTTTAGGCATAACTCCTTTGTTTATAAACCGATTTAGATGATTCTTGTTTTGTTAAAAAGGGGATACCTCAAGGTATTTTAACCGACTTCGAAAAAGGAGGTTTTGAGTTTGATCACAAACCTATTTACCAGAAAACACGTAAATTGCCTGCACGATGCACTAAAAAGAGTGAAATAAAAATTATTTTTATAAAAAAATAAAACCGCCTTCAAAAAAACCACCTCAAAAAAGTAAGAAATAATTCCTCACCAAATAAATAACGTAAGTACTTTGAAGTCGGGCGGGTTTTAACAAAAACAACAAAAAATTGTACATTTTTCACGCCCGACTTCAAAGTACTTACGTTATTTATTTGGTGAAGAATTATTTCTTACTTTTTTGATGTGGTTTTTTAGAAGGCGGTTTAATTTTTTTATAAAAATAATTTTATATTTTGTTCTACACTGCTCAGCATGTATTAACTCTTGGTGGAAACTTAACTGATTTCTGTTTATTTATATTATTTAATGTATTAGTTTTAAAATATTGTTTGTTTCCCAAATTAATAAAAAAAAAAAATGAGAAATCGACGCGCGCGGGACCGAGACCGATTTTGCCGATTACGCAAAAAAAACATAAAATCACTTCGTATTCAAGAACTATAGCGATTTTAAAAAAATGCTTCTATACGATCCTAAATATTATTGGTATCCACTAATTAAACCAATTTTCAATAGTATATGTATCCCCATTTAAGAATAATCTTGATATTTCTTATTTTTAGAGGTATTTTCGAAAATAAAAAGTGTCGAGCCAAAATCATAAAATCGTGTTTCTGAAACTATGCGATTCTAGATAAAGGTATAAAGAAATACATATCTTATTACCAGATTTGTAACAACTCTAACCATCCTATAGTTTTATATCAAAAAATCCATACTTTTTCCGAGTAGCGGTTCCATAACCTCAACGATGGCAGGCCGAGCACGCTAAGCACTGCACCACGAGCTCCTCCGTTTAGTTATATCACCCTTTTAATGAATCACTTAATATTGTCGCTATAGTCTGACCTTCCCCAAGACATTCAATGACTAATCTATCACTATGCCAAAATTTATCGCAATCAATTTTCTCTGCGTGAAAAAGGCACAGACAGACAGACTACATTCGCATTGAGAATTTTAGTATGATGGATAAACTTTTCAAGTATCCGATAATTTATATGGCACGTAAAGCATAAAAAGACGAGCAAAGCATAGAAAAACGAGCTCATTTTAGGGTTCCGTAGCCGAAAAATGGCAAAAAACGGAACCCATATAGATTCGTTATGTCTGTCTGTCTGCCCGTCCGTCGTCCGTCCGTCCGTATGTCACAGCCACTTTATTCAAAAACTATAAGAACTACACAGTTGAAATTTCGTAGGTTGATGTATTCTGTGAACTGCTTACGATTTTAATACAAAAATAAAAAATATAAGAAATTAAGGGGGCTCCCCATACTTACATGAAACTTAAACTGAAAAATACTTTTTTCATCAAACACTTTAGTGTGGGGTAGGTTTAGATAGGTCTTTAAAAATGACATAACTAATGGTTTCTCATCAAACCATTTTTCTTAAAGACAATCTTTTGAAAGATAGAGACTTCCAAAGTAGTAAAATGTGTGTCCCACCCTCTAACTTTTTAAATAAAAGAGTGAAAACCTAAACCTAAAAAGTATATGCTGTAGATCTTAATAAAAACGTTCAACAAAAATTGGTTTGAACAAGATATAGTTAGCACTTTTTGAGATAATAACAAATTATCAAAAACCACAAATGTAACTTTTTCATTCATACAAACACTATGAAAAACCAAGTTATATTTTGCTGACAAAAAATGATAGTGGAATTTTGGCTAGGGCTAATCGGTACGTTAAGTGGGTACGGAACCCTTCAAGGGCGAGTCCTACACGCACTTGGCCGATTTTTGTTGCTCTCGTCTAAATTAAATTCAAATCGATTTTCTAATCGATTGGTAACATTAATTAATTTAGCTTGTATTATGAATTATTTTCGATGCTATATGTGAAACCTGATAAAGGCATGAAAAATGGAAAATGAAGTATTTAGAAAAAATCGACCCGTCTCACAACTAGCTCCGATGGGACTTTTTTCTAAATACTTCATTTTCCATTTTTCAGTAATAAAAATTGCATTGTGAATGCAAAAAATAAAAATTAAAATAAGCTGATAAAGGCATGTTTGGACTAAGTACTTACTTCAAATAATATGTCCTATTTGCCTTAAAAATGTAAGCATGCTGTTTGTTTTCCATGAAAGTAAAATAAAATTAAATTTATTGGTCAGATCAGAATAGAAAACCTCGCGGACATCCCTAGAATACCCTAACGTAGGCCTTACCCGGCGGGCTAGGCCACCGGGCTTGTTTTGCGACGATTATATAATGTAAATCCGCCGGATTTGGTCTGTACAGGCCTTTACTAAGATCAATGGTATCGAAATCACTACATAGTATAAAACAAAGTCACTTTCTCTGTCCCTATGTCCCTTTGTATGCTTAAATCTTTGAAACTACGCAACGGATTTTGATGCGTTTTTTTTAATAGATAGAGTGATTCAAGAGGAAGGTTTATATGTTCTTTTTATCCCGATATTCCCACGGGAACGGGAACCACGCGGGTGAAACCGCGGGCGGCCGCTATAGTGTATAGATAAAGGACAAACAAACAAACATTGATTTTTATTTATAAAAAGATAAATTTTCCGAGTTGTAAGTATGACGTCAGTTGATACCCAAATCTCTTACAAGAATGACCTTTTAATTTATGCTGCTAACCGCAAGATATCTTTTACGTGGTAACAGACATTTTCATTGGATATGAAGTATGTTTATTATCGGTATTGATCGAGAAATATAAAAAAACTAAAAAAAAATATCCTTGAATTAACCTTCTGAACGGTACTGTACCTACCTGTCTTCTTGAAGGAAAAACGTCATTGATACATATAGGTGACTTTAAAAAGAGGAAGTTATCAATTCCATTGTATTTTAATTCAAGCCCGAAAATTTCATGAAGTTCAAATTTCATTTCGTGTAAGGTTGTCAAAGAGAAATGTTGAAAATTCTAGATCATATTTCTTTACTTTTACGATCTGCTGGCAAAGTTTTACTCAAACAAGATAGTAATGTTTTCGCAATTACTAACTTACACCCCTGTAGTTTAACGATGAGGCCAATCATAAGGATCAAATCTTTCTAACAAATTAAGATAAATTAAATGAAAGAAAACTAAAATTTAAGTCAAGTTTAAAACGACGCGGAACAAATCTGTCTTCGCCTAGCTTTACTGCCAATAAAGATAAGTAATAAATAAATATTAGACACCATCTATCCAACGAAACCAATGGCGGATGTAGCCATTGGTGTGATTTGCCCACTGGCTTCGAGCCAGCGGCTTTAAGACAGTGTTGAAAAGTATCCGCTTTCCAAACTGTCCCTAACTCATCTTTATTTAAGGCGATGAATCCCGACCGAAATAGGCACGCTAACGCTTGCTCGGCCGCGCGCGATACACTTCACGCGGACGCAGCGGCAGCCGTCAGTGAACTGTGAACTCGCGAGCGCCCCGCGAATCGAAAATCACTTAAAATTCAATTACAAATTAAATTTTAAAAAAATTACACTTATGACGGCCGGAATCCCTCGGCTAATCAAAGACAATTATTTTCGTATATTTTTCATTAACTAAAACCAAGTGTACTGCAAGTAATATTTGGATTACGATTAGACGGATGTTTGGGATTTTATTTGACACAGTAAAATATGACCAATCGAAAAAATACGTCCGGAAGCACTAGATAAATAACTGTAAAATAACATATATTTTTTCCAAGTTTTAAATACTTGTGATTTGCGAGTAATCCATAATTTAAAATACCATATTTTGGGGAATGCCCGCCTTAAGCCACAATACGAACTTAGTAAATAAACACAAGTAACATAATTGTCCTATGCAGAAGACCAAACATACAAACATCACACTACACAAAGAGTGTGTATATGTGCAAGATAGCTAGAGCTAGTTCCTCAGTAATTGAGGATTCCGGGAGTAGTGCGCTCCCACCTTACACCTAATGTGTGATGAAGGCGGCTCTACAGCTACACCGTTGTGGATAAGAAAGGTTTTCCCTGATCTGAGTATGATCATCATCAATCAATAATTTATTATTATGTCTCAAGCAGGGACTTTACAAATTCACGTAAGTGTGTGCACAAACAATATCTTGTTATCAGTTTTTCCGCAGAGTGCTAAAATAAAAACTGGGGTTTTCTTATAAATCTGTTTAACAACGCGTCATAGCTGATTGGTTTATGTAATTGCCTCATCATCGAGCTATTAAGTGATGCTCTTAAAACGCTTGTCGGTCTGTCTGCCATCGTCAGGTAGAGATATGCAGTGATATTATTGTACTAACACACGTCTGTTCAATTTAAGATGCGGTTAAAATTGTTCATTTATTAATTATTTTTACTTTTTTTGCATTCTTCTTCTTAGCGTTTCGATGGCAAATGCTATAATTATACTTTTTTGCATTCACAATTGTGTGGATAGTATTCATTGATTGATAGTTCGCATTGATGAAATGAAAGCTGGCTAACAGCGCGTTAGAAGTATTAGATAAATTCGACGCTTCTCCTAGCGACTCCGTAGCTCAGTGGTTAGAGGATTCGCCAGGACAGTGAAAGGTCGTGAGTTCGAGTCCCATCGGAGCTAGATCTGAGACCGGTCGATATGGCGTCACTTCTTCGACACAAGTGCTTGATAGACTGAATAAATGATGTTGAATTTAAATTGACACCATTCCACTAAGAAAATCAGAGCGAATAGCTGTTAAAGTATTCCAAGTGAAGCAAGAGTTGCTTGACTTGCAATTTTACCTCATTAAAATAGATCTATTCGTCTTTTAAAATGTTTGCAGATATTATTAGATTGCTTTAACAATATTTTATATTTAACTTTGAGCTTTTTTCAGAAACGAAGATTGATATCCCATCAATATATAGCAATCAATCTATGTTGAAGTCAAGATATGCTCTAATGGCTTTTATTAGCATGTATACCTACTTACTATAATATATTTTCAATGGAAACTCGTGGTTTATTAGGTACCTATTAAAAGCTTCAACACAAAAGGCATTCTTTAAACAGTTACCTATAACTAGTTTTATAAAAAACCTGTCGGCACACAACGATGGCGAAAAAAATACAATACTATGAAGATATCGCAATTAACAATCTGTCGTGTTTCGTCACGCGATTTCAAACCATAAAACTTTGCAAACAAGGTATGTTTTATGTAGTTGAGTTATGGTAGCATACTATAATATATGGCTGTATGTTTGTTACAGTAAACTTTTAACATCAAGAAGATTTTTGGCAGAGTTTAATAAATTGGGCTTTGGAAGAACATCAAAATAGGACTCAAGAACACATTTTTTCATTTTATTTATTTAAAAAGCTTTTAGTAGTCGAGTCAAAACAAAATGTTAAATGGATTCGGTAATTGGATAGCTAGAAGAAATATTTTTTTTATTAATAAACAAAAAAACAAACTAATAAAAAGTGCGTGTGTAATTGATTTAGCAAAAGCAGTTAAGTACTTTAATTTCAAAATAATAATTATTAAATCAACAAAAATAAAAAAAGCAATCGAAATAATCGCAAATATGTATTGTTTACAGTAGGTAAGTATTTTAATTTTATGAATCACCTCCATGCCAAACTTTGCTCGCGATTAAGGCGTTTTTGGCGCTAGTATGGTAAAAGATTAATATTCGATTTTGACCATGCGCAGAATTATCTAGTGCGCACTTTAGTTCCAACATCTGTCACAACATCAACCAACGCAGCTGCTACAGTGCCACAATCTTTTCTGTTCCGGTGGCCAAAATGTGAAACTAACGTGTTTTTTTTAAATGTCACTTGCTGTCAAGTTGATGTCCAACCATAGCGCTGCTGGCGGCTGAAGGTCTTAGAAGTCAGGGCCGGTTAAAATGCTTAAAAAAAAAAAAAAAAAGTACATAGCGCCGCTGTCACCGGAACAGAAAAGTTTCTGCCACTGTACTCATGAGGCGTCGTCCACAGTACCAAACCGGTCGTCCGCCGCATATAGATGAGGATCTAGCAGCCATTCTGCCATTGTGATGAGGTGACCTACCCGGATTTGGACGAGCGATAGTGGGCCTGTAACAGTACTTACCTAAAATACATTATAGAAAATGTCCATGTTAATTATACTAACGCTTAAATACAACGTGTTAATACTTTTAGCGAAACCGAGAAAATTGTTTGTTCAGAATCGAGAGTAGAATCGATTCCACACATCTTTGATATGGGTTAAGGCGATAGGTACTTGGAAAAAATATGCTAAAGCGAGATGGCAATGAGAAAACGACGCGCGCGGGAGCGAGACCGATTTTGCAGATTAGGCAAGAAATACACAAAATCACTTCGTATTAAAAAACTATAGCGATTTCTTAAAAATGCTTCTATACGTTCCTAAATATTATTGGTGTCCACTAATTAAACCAATTTCCAATAGGTAGTATTTGTAACCCCATTTAAGAATAATCTTGAATTTTCGTATTTTCTAGAGGTCTTTTCGAAAAGAAAAAGGGTCGAGGCAAAATCATAAAATCGTGTTTCTGAAACTATACGAATCTAGATAAAGGTATGAAGAAATATATATCTTATTATCAGATTTGTAACATCTCTAACCGTCCTATAGTTTTATATCAAAAAGTCCATACTTTTTCCGAGTAGCGCCTTAAATAAATAAAAAATGTTTTTTGACGCTTCTTAAAATGTGTGTGTGTCTATAATTCTAGCCTGTCACGTGCTCTCTTACGTCATAGTAGAGCCACAGGGTAAAAAAAGTACTACTATTACGTATGTAGAGCTTAAAATCTCGTCAAAAAGTCACGGAGACCTATGAGCAAGGAAATCTTGAAAGTTTCTTCAAAAAAAAATTTTTTTTCAATGGAATTTAATTTAATAGAAGTGAAATAAATTGATTGGCATGTATGGACTTTTTGGTTATTGGTTATTAAATTACACGTTGTATATTATACTAGCTTTCCGCCCGCGGCTTCGCCCACGTGGACTACACGACGTTATCCCGCTGAAATATGGTATTTTTCCGGGATAAAAAGTAGCCTATGTTCCTCTCCAGGATACAAAGTATACGTGTCCCAACTTTCAGCCAAATCCGTTCAGCCGTTTTGGCGTGATTGAGTAACAAACATCCAAACATCTAAACTTTCACATTTATAATATTACTAGCTATCCGCCCGCGGCTTCGCCCGCGTGGACTACACGACGTTATCCCGCGGGAGTGTGATATTTTTCCGGGATAAAAAGTAGCCTATGTTCCTCTCCAGGCTTCAAAGTATCTGTGTCCCAAATTTCAGCCAAATCCGTTCAGCCGTTTTAGCGTGATTGAGTAACAAACATCCAAACATCCAAACATCCAAACATCCAAACATCTAAACTTTCACATTTATAATATTAGTAGGATAGTAGGATAGGATAGGGACGGGTCAGTAGGGATAAGTTTGAATCTAATAAGAGAGATAGAGATATATGTTCCAAGGAACCATGTCGTCGATTTTAGAGCTAAGAATAACTGCATTTAAAGATTAAAAAAAAACTCATCGGCAATCGCACCTTGTCAGATTTCAAAACAAAAATGTTATTATTTTATTACGAAAGTTGATCGTGTTGTTAGAAGTAGGTACATTAAACTATGGAACCTTTATCTGACAAGTCGTTCGAAAAAGGACGATGGGACAAAACGTCCCCCAAAACCAACAGATTTGAAATATATCTCGGGTGAAAGATATTAATATAGTGACAACTTTTTACTATAGCGACATCCCTCAAATGTGTGGGAATTCTAATATTGTTATTTACTACAAAAGTAACACCTACTTTAATAAAAAAATCTTAGATTTTTACCATTTCTAAGCGACTTCAAAAAAAAGAAGCTTCTCAGTTTGATCTGTATGTATGTATGTTTGTCCGCGATTATCTTGTGTTTGGCTGAACCGATTTTGATGCAGTTTTTCAGGAAAGTATTTTGTTACATTTAGGAGACGGTTTTGGTATTTTAACCGACTTCAAACAAGGAGGTTCTTGGTTTGACTGAACCCCTTGGATTTTGACATTGAAAATGGTTATTAATCTCTTGGAGGGGGGGGGGGGGTCCCATACAAATTTGCCCATCATCCTTCAAATTTCATTTTTAACCGACTTCTAAATCAAAAAGGAGGAGGTTCTCTATTCGTCTGTATGTATGTTTTTTTTTTTTTTTGTTTATGTCCACCGATTACTCGAAGACGGCTGAACCGATTGAAATGGTTCAAACGTTATTACATCAGGTTGGTTTCCAAGTTGGTCCCATTTTTTGAAAATTTGAAATCCGTTCAGTAGTTTTCAGGAAATCTTGAAAATACTGTCGCTTTCGTTACCACTTAATGTGAATTTAATACGTATCTTTAGGCATAACTCCTTTGTTTATAAACCGATTTAGATGATTCTTGTTTTGTTAAAAAGGGGATACCTCAAGGTATTTTAACCGACTTTGAAAAAGGAGGTTTTCAGTTTGATCACATACCTATTTACCAGAAAACAAGTAAATTGCCTGCACGATGCACTAAAAAGAGTGAAATAAAAAATTTTTTTATAAAAAAATAAAACCGCCTTCAAAAAAACCACATCAAAAATGTAAGAAATAATTCCTCACCAAATAAATAACGTAAGTACTTTGAAGTCGGGCGGGTTTTAACAAAAACAACAAAAAAATTGTACAGGTTTCAAGCCCGACTTCAAAGTACTTACGTTATTTATTTGGTGAGGAATTATTTCTTACATTTTTGATGTGGTTTTTTTGAAGGCGGTTTTGTTTTTTTATAATGTTTTTTAATATATATTGCAGGTCAAAGGAAGGACAACGCCCCGCAGTACCTACCTATGTGCTTCTTCCGAGTTTACATTTATTCTTTTGAAGCTATCTATTTACGCACTCCGCATATGGATGTGCCTATTAGTGGCCTACCCGGATTTCGTTTAAACATCCATAATATATACAACCTTTATCGAAAATGTCTGATTGTTTTTATATTAGCCCAGTACCTAGGTATTATATTATATGACACCTCACACCGTGACACTTAACAACTCAAATAATTATTCTTCATCAACAATTTAGATATCAAATGGAAAATCAGGAGAAATGAAAAAAAATCTGACTGATATTGGACTCAAACCCACGACCTTTCGCTCGGATAGTGAAAGGTCGTGGGTTCGAGTCCCAGCGGAGCTAGTAGTGAGACGAGTCGAGTTTTTCTAATACTTCATTTTCAATAATACACAAAAATTGCATTGGGAATGCAAAAAAGTTAAAATAATCCGACTGTAATATATTCTAAAAAATTAAACCGCCTTCAAAAAAACCACATCAAAAAAGTACGAAATAATTCCTCACCAAATAAATATCGTAAGTACTTTGAAGTCGGGCGTGAAACATGTACAAGTACATTTTTTTGTTGTTTTTGTTAAAACTCGCCCGACTTCAAAGTACTTACGTTATTTATTTGGTGGGGAATTATTTCTTACTTTTTTGATGTGGTTTTTTTGAAGGCGGTTTAATTTTTTTATAAAAATAATTTTTATTTCAGTCTTTTTAGTACATCGTGCAGGCAATTTACGTGTTTTCTAGTAAATAGGTATGTGATCAAACTGAAAACCTCCTTTTTCGAAGTCGGTTAAAATACCTTGAGGTATCCCCTTTTTAACAAAACAAGAATCATCTAAATCGGTTTATAAACAAAGGAAATATGCCTAAAGATACGTATTAAATTCACATAAAGTGGTAACGAAAACGACAGTATTTTCAAGATTTCCTGAAAACTACTGAACCGATTTCAAAATTTCAAAAAATGGGACTAACTTGGAAACCAACCTGATGTAATAACGTTTGAACCATTTCAATCGGTTCAGCCGTCTTCGAGTAATCGGTAGACATACAGAAAAAAAAAAAGAGAAAAAACATACATACAGACGAATAGAGAACCTCCTCCTTTTTGATTTAGAAGTCGGTTAAAAAGAGTTGAGTGCTTATATCCAAACTTAAGGCGCTACTCGGAAAAAGTATGGACTTTTTGATATAAAACTATAGGACGGTTAGAGTTGAAAAATGGAAAATGAAGTATTTAGAAAAAATCGACCCGTCTCACAACTAGCTCCGATGGGACGCGAACCCACGACCTTTCGCTTTCCGGGCGACTGCTCTAACCACTGAGCTACGGAGTCGTTACGAGAAGCGTCGAATTTATCCAATACTTCTTACACGCTGTATAGTCAGCGTTAATTCAGCGTTAATGCGAAAGGTCGTGGGTTCGAGTCCCATCGGAGCTAGTTGTGAGACGGGTCGATTTTTTCTAAATACTTCATTTTCCATTTTTCTATTATAAAAATTGCATTGTAAATGCAAAAAACTAAAAATTAAAACAAAACGGTTAGAGTTGTTATAAATCTGGTAAAAAAATATGTATTTCTTCATACCTTTATCTAGAATCGTATAGTTTCAAAAACACGTTTTTATGATTTTGCCTCGACACTTTTTATTTTCGAAAATACCTCAAAAAATACGTAATATCAAGATTATTCTTAAATGGGGTTACTTACACTATTGGAAATAAGTTTAATTAGTGCACACCAATAATATTTAGGATCGTATAGAAGCATTTTTTTAAAATCGCTATAGTTTTTTAATACGAAGTGATTTTGTGTTTTTTTTGCGTAATCTGCAAAATCGGTCTCACTCCCGCGCGCGTTGTTTTCTCATTGCTATCTCGCTTTAGCATAATTTTTCCGAGTATCGCCTTAAGGGACTATCAGTCAGCCTGCAGGCAACAGCCTGTCAGTTCAGATCCGAGAAACTAACTGGGGTTCTGGTTGTCACGTCTAGGTATGCTTTTCTCAGGCACCAATCTCCACTGTCTTAATACTTATCTACTTTAGTAAATTACTACTTCATTGTTATACTTTTTATCATTATGTATTATTTTGTGGAGAAAAAATAAAGAATTAATTAATATTATTATTATATTATTATTGCTGAAAACATCGTTGTTATTGCGTCAGACTTAGATAAGATGATGGTAGCTAGTCAGGCGGACTTGGAACAACTTTCAAAACAAATCTGAAGCTCCAAGTGTACTTAAAAGCCTTAACTCGAGTACGTTTCGTATATTTTTTTAAAATCAATTTCGAGACGATATAAACGAAAAATTGATATTTCTGTCTATGCGGTTCGCACAGCAGCGATCTGTTGTCCTACCATTCGCCACACTACACACTAGTCCGTCCGTTGCCCAAGCGCAGATAATTTCCAGTCGATCTAGACGACAAATTGATGTTTCTGTCTACGAACAGCACAGAAGCAGGTCCGATGTCCCACCATTCGCCACACTAGTCCGTCCGTTGCCCAAGCGCAGATCATTTCCAGTCGATCTAGACGACAAATTGATGTTTCTGTCTACGATCAGCACAGAAGCAGGCCCGATGTCCCACCATTCGCCACACCAGTCCGTTGCCCAAGCGCAGATCCGTAATGTTGCGGCGAACGTAAATAATCGATGCTGTCGTGACCGCGACTGCCTAGGGCTGCCAACTGTGCTTCTAAAATAAAGTGTTGTCCTACTAATATTATAAGGGTCATTCTACCGAAACGCAAAATTTTTCTTCGCTTGAAATATCTCGCAACTTCGTAAATTTTATTTACATAGAAAACCTATTCACAATATTTTGTGAAATTAGAGCATTATTTTCTGTACTTGTGATGGACAGTATAATTTTCTAGGTAAAAAATAACCCTAAATACTTACCGAATAAAAAATAAATGCGAATTGCATTTTTATATGAAAAAATGTAATTGGCAATATATTTTATTTAAAAAAAATTAGAAACTTGATGAATAAATACTGTCTTAATCCAAATAACATCACAAGTACAGTCACAAGTTAAAATAATTTTAATTACGTTTGTATGGGAGACTGACGCGTTGCGGGCCACTATGTCGACAACCCTGTTTGCGAGCTGCGACTGAGAATCAATAGTACCTACCTATGTGCGCTGATTTCACAAGCGCGCAGGAAAATACAGTCGCCTTGAGAAAATAATTAAATTAACTCGGAGAAAGATCAAATCAACGCTATACAATCTATTATACTAAAAATGTGAAGTGTGTTTGTTTGTATGTCTTTCAAGTCAAAACGGAGCAACGAATCGACGTTCTGAGATTTTCAGTATGAGGACAGTTTGGGAGTAGGTACATAGACTACTTTTCATCCCGGAAAAATATCACATTCCCGCGGGATAACGTCGTGTTGGACACGCGGGCGGACTAATCGTCACCTAGGTATATCAGATCAGCACCTTTTTTTAGATATGATACAAAAACCCGTTTGTGAATTCACTCTTTTACTCTTATGATTAAAACCACAGAACAAAAATATCTTAGCTTTAAATATCTTATTAATCTTTTTTATCGATACATTAAGTTGTACCCAGTTAATGTTATACGATATTTATGACTTCGAAGAAGCAGTGAGTAATTGCTAGCATAACATGCACAGATGGACAGATGTGCGCGCGATCATACATACATTAGTATAGTAATGAGCTATGTTATTATGAGAGTGAAACAGAGCAGATAAAAATTTAATTGTTACTAGCGGATCCTCGCGGTTTCACCCGCGTGGTACCTGTTCCCGTTGGAATATCGGGATAAAATATAGCCTATGTCACTCGAGAAGAATGTAGCTTTCTAATGGTCCAAGAATTTTCGATTTCGGTCCAGTCGGAGTCTATTCGAATAGAATACGATATATATAATATATATATATATTATATAATATAATATATATAGAATACGATATCCGTGGTCCCGTGGCGCAGTGTTGTGCGCTCGGCCTGCGATCGTTGAGGTTAAGCAACTTTCGCAATGGTCGGTCACGGGATGGGTGACCAAATACTTTTCATCTTGACCCCTCGGTGCTTCGGAAGGCACGTTAAGCCGTTGGTCCCGGCTGCATTTGCAGTCAAAAATACCGATCTATTCCTTTCTAATACCGAAAACTAATCTAAATATATAAAATTCAAAGTCCTGACTGACTGACTGACTGACTGACTGACTGACTGACTGAGATATCAACGCACAGCCCAAACCGCTGAACCTAGAGACTTCAAATTTTGCACATAGATACGTTATACAATGTAGGCATCCACTAAGAAAGGATTTCTGGAAATTCCACCCCTAAGGGGGTGAAATAGAGGATGAATGTTTGTATGAAAGTCCGTCAGTTTTGAAGTTAGGATTTTCAAACATTGTATTTAGGCTGGCAATTGAAAATTGATATTTACCTGTGTCAGCGTTTTTGACAATTCCACCCCCGAAGGGGTGAAAAGGGGGATGAAATGTTGTATCTGGAAAGTCCTTCATTTAATTTATTATTTAGGCTTTTGGCCGGAAAGTAAAACAAATAAGCAAAAACATGTTTCGTATTTTTTCGAAAATCAACCCCTTAGAGGTTAAATGGGATAAATAAACCTAAAAATCTATATGGATGTCGTTATTGAGGTTTTATGGGATGACGATTGCAAATATGGCATTTATTTTGATGTTTAATAGGCTGAACATGATTCAACCCCTAAAAGGTTGCAATAGGGGTGAAATTTTGAATGAAAAATCAGGGGTAAAATAGACATTTCAACTTAAAACGTTGTAGGCTTACTTCTTAAAACAAATAGGCAACCCATTTCGTAATTTTCCCAAAATCAAACCCAGGGGGTAAAATAGGGGATAAATATGTGTATAAAAGTCCGTCAGTTTTGAAGTGAGGATCTTCAAATTTTGTATTAAGGCTAGCAATTGGAAATTAATATTTACTTGTGTCAGCGTTTTTGACAATTCCACCCCCGAAGAGGTGAAAAGGAGGGTGAAATGTTGTACCTGGAAAGTCCTTCATTTAATTTATTATTTAGGCTTATGGTCGGAAAGTAAAACAAATAAGCTAAAGCATGTTTCGTATTTTTTCGAAAATCAACCCCTTAGAGTTTAAATGGGATAAATAAACCTAAAAATCGATATGGATGTCGTTATTGAGATTTTATGGGATGACGATTGCAAAAATGGCATTTATTTTGATGTTTAATACGCTGAACATGATTCAACCCCTAAAAGGTTGCAATAGGGGTGAAATTTTGAATAAAAAATCAGGGGTAAAATAGACATTTCAACTTGAAACTTTGTAGGCTAACTTCTTAAAACAAATAGGCAATCCATTTCGTAATTTTCCCAAAATCAAACCCAGGGGGTAAAATAGGGGATGAATATGTGTATAAAAGTCCGTCAGTTTTGAAGTTAGGATCTTCAAATTTTGTATTAAGGCTAGCAATTGGAAATTAATATTTACCTGTGTCAGCGCTTTTGAGAATTCCACCCCCGAAGGGGTAAAAAGGGGGGTGAAATGTTGTACCTGGAAAGTCCTTCATTTAATTTATTATTTAGGCTTATGGTCGGAAAGTAAAACAAATAAGCTAAAGCATGTTTCGTATTTTTTCGAAAATCAACCCTTTAGAGGTTAAATGGGATAAATAAACCTAAAAATCGATATGGAAGTCGTTATTCAGGTTTTATGGGATGACGATTGCAAAAATGGCATTAATTTTGATGTTTAACACGCTGAACATGATTCAACCCCTAAAAGGTTGAAATAGGGGTGAAGTTTTGAATGAAAAATCAGGGGGTAAAATAGACATTTCAACTTGAAACGTTGTAGGCTTACTTCTTAAAACAAATAGGCAACCCATTTCGTAGTTTTCCGAAAATCAAACCCAGGGGGTAAATAGGGTATAGAAACCTAATTTATCTTAAGTACCCTAAAAGTTCTTGGTACCTAACGCCCGAATTCTCTTACGCAAATGATCTTTGGGAGCGTCTCAAACATCATGGCATCTCTTTCATACGTTTGACATTTAAAGTGACAGGGCGATGTGTGAGACGCTCCCAAAGATAAGTAGCGTACGAGTATTCAGGCATAAGCTACTCAAAACTAACTTTTTGATTGTGAAACAGACACTTATTATTTACTAGCTTCCGCCCGCGACTTCGTCCGCGTGGACATTCGAGAAAATACTTAGGGGACCAATAACCAGGATAAAAAGTATTCTATGTTTTAATTTCATAAAAATCCGATTAGCCGTTTTAACGTGATTAGGCGGGTCCTCCCTCACCAAGTGAGCAGCCTCGTGCGAGGCCCGCCGCACGTGGCAAACTTTCTGCCACGCGCGAGGCTGTTCGCTTGGTGAGGGAGGACCCGCCTAATCACGTAAAAACGGCTGATCGGATTTTTATGAAATTAAAACATAGAATACTTTTTATCCTGGTTATTGGTCCCCTAAGTATTTTCTCAAATGTCCACGCGGACGAAGTCGCGGGCGGAAGCTAGTACTACATAATGGTATTCGTTTATTTATCAACCGCCTCTGTGGTCTAGTGGTTCACACCACCGATTTCAGACAAGAGGTCCCGGGTTCGATTCCCAGTGGGGGTACAAATTGTATTCGGTTTGGTTGGTGGTAGGACTTGTTCTTAGTCCGCCTGGCTAGCTACCACCATCTTATCTAAGTCTGACGCCATAACAATGATGTTTTCAGCATTATTGTGTTCCGGCAGTTAGAGATAAGATAGCCAGTTCATCAGTAATTGAGGATTCCGAGAGTAGTGTGTCATGATTTTAGAAGGTTTTTCATATTTTTATAAGGCAACACTGGTAATGCCGTCTCTTGCCGCCATTTTGTTAAGTTTAATAGGCTAATCTGTGGTAAATTCGGTGGGGATAGCTAGACTTGAGCCCGACTAACGAGCAAAGAGAGGTCATTCTTCAAACTAGCCTCGAGGGGATAAGTTCACTAAGACGTCGACTGTATCTATATTGTTATACCTGTACTATGCCTGTACCTGTAAGTTGGATCAATAATTATATGAGTGTTATCTGGAGTCTGCGTTTTCTTCATATTTCAGAAGCGGTAAAGTACCCACGCAAGTTTATTTCTTAACCTGATAATAAGAATAATTTGCTTATTCTGTGCTATAGTAATGCCAAACGAGTTATTTTATTCTCTTCACGCAGAGAAAGGATAAATATTCCAGATTCCATGTTAATGCGTATCTTTTTTTATCTAAATGACATTTTAAATACCTTTGCGGTGGATTGTGTTTCGTACATGGTCGGGGCTACTCTCCGACGGAACGGACATAAACTAAATCGCATTTGTGTTTTAATTGATTGTGTTCGTATACGGTCGGAGCTACCCTCCGACTATACTAACATAATTTAAAAATTTTATAATGTAGCTTAGTACTAAGATTTTACTAATTCGTGTTCGGGGCTACTCTCCGATCGTGTTGGTTAAATCTAAAGCGTTAAAATTGGAGTATTCGTGTGGCGGATTGTGTTTCGTACATGGTCGGGGCTACTCTCCGACGGAACGAACATAAACTAGATCACACTTTTATTTGAATTGATTAATTGTGTTCGTGTACGGTCGGGGCTACCCTCCGATTATACTAACATAATTTTAAACGCGGGTATGTAGTAGATATTTTCGTATGGCACGATCATAGCGTACCATGAATCTGGCATAATATCTTGATTGTTGTTGTTTAATTAACATGATGTATTAAATGTGGATTGTACAGAATTAATGGAGATGATTGGCATTATTATATTATTAGAGTACTTGCTGTTTATGTTGTTTATAATCTTACACATGGAGCTAAAACTGGCAGTTTTGGCTGTGTACCTACATGTAATGTTCTAAATAATTAGTGCTAGATTGGAGCTAGTTTTTGATAGTCTTTACTGTTGCACAGAGTAAATTCAGTTATGATTACCAAATTTGATAGCTTTACTGTCGTACAGAGTAAAATCACTTATGGCTACTAAATCTTGCATACAATCCATGTTTTAACGTGGTATCTAATACCAACAGTGAATAAAATAAAATAAAAGTTATGGGGCTAGTAAGAAGTAGTAAAGAGTAAGAATAATTTATGATTGGTGGCTTACATTTCATTTATTTTTATGTTGTTACAATGAGTGATTACAGATTTTCCTTTTGTTTTTAATGTATTGAGCAAACGTGTTGTTCTCTGGGTTGAGTGAGTCATGTCATGTATGCTTACTGGTTACCTGGTAAGATTGGTTTAATAGGTACGTATTACTTACTTAAAATTGAATTCTGGCTTTCTCTTTATTGATAAGTATATTAGTTAATTAGTAAAAATTTTGTGGATTCAATTAATATGAACACCGTCAATAGCAATAGGTATAAATATCTTGAACTATGAATATGAATATTTTGAACATGAGTTTAAATACAAATATTCTTAATATGGATATATTTCAATATGAAAGTCTTTATGTGAATTTGGAAAACTTTAATAAGAATATGAATATCTTTAATTTTTAGTGTTGAGCAAACAAACGGGTGTTCACTGGTTTAAGTGAGCAAGCTATGCATGCTCACTGGTTACAAGAGATACATTGAATTTGCTTGTTCAAATGCATTAAATTGAATTTGATATTAGGGGGCGATGTATGTATGTTGCATACACTCGTCGGATATTAGGGGGCGATGTATGTATGTTGCATACACTCGTCGGATATTAGGGGACGATGTATGTTTGTGGCATGCAATCGTCAGAATTAAGGGGGCGGTATATGTTTGTGGCATACACTCGCCGGATTTTAGAGTACGAACGATGTATGTTGGTGGCATACATTAGTCTGAATATGTTTAAATGTTGAGTACGTTTCTCACAGACTGGTTAAGTGAGTACTTATATTTCATACTGGTTTACTACTCGTATGGCCACTTTTAAGATTATTAGATTGAAATGAAACGACAACAGAACAAAGATATTATCAAACGCTTTATTCTTGTTCTTACAATACTCATTTTATATTTTTGCACTAAATCTCTAGCTCTTAATAAAAGAAATGGTTTTTGTAAATAATAAAGGATGTAGGTAGCTAGCGCACAGTATAAATGATGAATTTTCCTGAAGGGCATTTTGTGTTAATAACCCAATGATTTTATTATAGAATGACACGGAACGATCTCTTGCCGATGAGTGATGTATACATTCCAAGGTAAATAGCATCTGAGGACGAATACAGCCCGCGCCGCCTGTTGCGCCGCTTGGTAGGCCTCCAGGTCCGGGGTGACGTGGCCGGCCAAGGGAGTCTTGAGCGAAGGAGGAATACTTTATCTTCGTAGCTGAATCTGGTCAAAGAGGATTTGAGATGATGTAGAGCATTTTGTTTATGGGAAAGTTTTGAAGTTGTTTTGATTAAAAGGTTTACTTAATGTTTATTTATTTGAATATCGAATTTAAGATTTAATTTTCACCTCGCATAACCGACTAAATTGATGGTAACACCCCCTTAAATAAAGTTTGTAAAGGTTTACCTAAAACAAAACTATATAAAAACTTCTCTTTTCATAGAATCATTTAGATGTTATCAAAATACCCTTAGGGAAGAATGAAAAGTCTTTTAATTTTACAGTTGCCTACATACTTGAAATACATCTTGATAGACATTGAGTACCTAGTAGGTACCACAACTATCGCAGTAGAAACCTTTAAGTATTATTGTTAATATGCGCTCTAATTATCACAACATAGTACCACTTACTTATAAGGATATTTATTTACTAAATTTTGTTTGCATCATTTCTTTTTCATTGCATAATAAGTATCTACATGCATCACAATTTGAGTAGGGGTTATTGTCTTACCTAGTTAATATTTTTATAATTACCTTAGTCTCCATTTATACGAAATCCATACCATATCTTGATTCTTATGATTGGTCAATATCCATTAGCTAGGTTAGTTTTTCTATGCCTAGGTCTATGCCCAGGTGACCTTTACGCAGAACTGGATGTATTTCTCATCTTGATAAGATTGGACATGATGACGATTCACTTTTGAATAAGAGCGAATTTAGTATTCCAAGATTGCAATTGGGTAATACTTTTATAAACGTTGATCTGTGTCACTTAGATTTTTATAAACCTTTTAACTATGGAAACAATATTAGTTTCTGGTACTAGCTTAACGACCTCCATGGCAGTAGTGTAGAAACGGTGTACGTACGCATAGGTTTTCGGGGTGCCGCTGTCTCTGAGGTTCCGGGTTCGATTCCCTGTCGGGTGAATGTTTAAAGCGGACTTTTCAACATTCTGTCCGATTGTATGTGGTAATCCCCGTCGTTGTTCCCAAATGCCATAACACAAGTGCTTAAGTTATTTAGTTCGGGATTGGAGCAATGTGGGTATGCAAAGATATCCAATATTTATCATTTCTATTATTTATTTTAATTTTTGTGACTTTGTTCAAGTGAACATTTCGTCTATTATTTTTGTTGGATGTAGCTTAATTTGAAAGAATTCACTATGCTTGACTTTTAAAATTTGAGTTTAGTGGCAAACTTAATTCTCAAATTTAATTTAAATTTAAACTGAATTTTGGATGAGTGCTAGAGAAAGTTTATCAGGAATATACTTTTCTTCTACATAATTAGACAATAAAGCCATAAGACTGAATAGAAATAATCATTCTTTACATTTTTCCTGGAACGTCAAAGATTCTTTATATACCTAGTTTTGATAGATACATAGATTAATTCTATATTTGTACACAATATTACAAACGGAACAATCACACAGGAAATAATAATAATAATACAAAGATAACAAATTGTAAACCAAATGGTGGCCTTATCGCCTTACTGCGGTTTCTTCCGGGCCACTCTGTTTTGGTTTTAGGCTGATGGAAAATTTTACAGCCAAAATCACTAGAAGCTATTTTGCTATTAGTGCGTACTGCGTAGTGTTCTAGATCTCTCTTAATGATTAAAATGCAAATCAAAAGCAGAAATCCTTAGTTGCTTAGACAGCACTGCAAGAAGCATCCACTGATATCTATTCTAGTTGTTTTCATTAACATAGTGATGAAATGATGTTTCTAATGCAAAAACATGTAAACATTCCATGGTGCATTTAAGTAGATCGTGTTTATTACACTGTCAAGCTGTAACTAATGTTTTCCTAATTAAGCAAAACAAAGTAAAACGATTATTGCTCATTCACATCTTTTATTAAAATTATTATTTTATTCAATTTATTAAAATGTTCTATACAGCTTCATGCAAACATTTTAATTCATGTTTTAAACTTGTTCTAACAAATAAAGCCACAAGTAACCACTGCTGTAGTATACCAAGTTAGTTTTGCCGTGTTTTTGTTGTTATTGGCGGTGTGATTTAAAATTAGTAATTAAGGATTTTAATACTACCGTCCTTGTGTACGTATTGACAAAATATGATTTCAAATTATGTGAATTTAATGTATTGTGATCTTATTGAGAATTAATATCTTTATTAAACCATAAATCAAGTAGATCTGTCAAATTTACCGTCTCATTTAGTAGGCTCGTGATACTAAAATTCTTAGCAGTTTACCATTCTCACGAACATTTGAAGTTCCTTCACATATTTTGTAGTAATCATTTCCATATTTTTTTAGATCTGGTCAGTTGAACATTTGTTTCTACTATGGTTGAAATAAGTACCTTCTAATGTTTATAAAAGAATATGAGAATTCATACACTTACATTTATTTCTATTGATTCATTACCAGATAAATCTATTTCTTTTGAATGATTAATACTATGTGTGTTGTGAGTTTACTGCTTTCAGATACCAATTGTAGCATCCAGTAGGTACTTATCATGAGCTAGCATCAAGTTAAGATAATATTGAGGATCCCGCTACCCTTGAACGTACGAACCAACACGGCATACATACATACTGGAGGTAGCAGAGTGTACGTGCTTTAGTAATGAGAGGAGATAATATGATACTGAAGGTGCAGATCACAGGGTGATCGTTGTTGTGATGATGGTGATCATCGTGGGCTGTGGTTGTAAGTCGGATATTGAGACTAGTGGATCGCTGATACTGGAGTTGAATTATATTGAAGTATATATCATTGTCATGTATCTTATCTCATTTTACTAATATTATGATTGCAAAAGTTTGTATGTTTGTTCCCCAATCACGGTTATCGGCTGGATGGATCTTTGGAATCTCTTGTCTCTAGAATAGCATATTGACGACTTTTGACCCTGAGAAGATATTTTATTCCCACGGGAAATCATCGTGTAGTTAAATCGCTTGGGTGAAAAGCTGTTCATGATTTTATTTGTCCTATTTCTACCCATGGTAATCTACTTCTTCATATCCCAATTATAATTAATAAATCTATTTTCACTAATATTATTCATAGTAATATGAATATTTGTTGATAAGAATGCAGGTGATGCTCGTATGAGGATACCTTGTAGACATTTTTAAGTTTTGATATTAAATTGCGAACTTGTTTAAAATCATTAACTTATTCATTTTTAATTTATAATGGATCAAGTTATCTGAAATAAATGATTAATAAAAAATAATTAGAAATGATAATAATATGATCTTTTGATTTTCATGTACGGAGTGGAACCATGTATTGTACTATTCTAACAGAGGCAAAGAATAGATGCATTTAAGATTTGGTGCTGGAGAAGAATGCTCTGGAAACCTTGGACAACTGGTTGACCAGTTGAAAAAGCAAATTGTTGCTGTGACGGTTCAAATTGTACCTACGGCATCTTTATTATTAGTGTAACTTCCTTGTAAGAATATTTAATTTAATTGGTAATAATGCCTATTACGAACATGCCTTTAAATAATTCCTTTAGTTGTCCTAATTCATATCTTGATTTAATACAAATTGTGCACTAATGGTAAATACGTATCTATAACTTGGTTTGTTACTCATATCTGGGTAAAAATTGGTAACTGTGCAGGGGCCTACAGTTGTTGTTGTAAGGACTAAACTATGTCAAACATAGGGATAGTTAAATTTATCTAATATTAGGTATTTGATCCTTTCATGAGTCCCATCGGAGCTGATTGTGAGACGGGTCGATTTTTTCTAAATACTTCATTTTCCATTTTTCCTTTCATGACTCTTAGTTTCTTTTTCCATTATTTGAGTGAAGTGATAAGGGTTTCTAGTTATCAGGCTAAAGTTAAATTCTGTACCTACCTATTTCTAATATAACATTATTAGAGATTTTGCTTCTGGCATCATCTAATATTCTTGAATGTAGCTCTTGGCAATGCATTGATGTAAACTAGTACCAAGCTAATCCATTTTTCTTTGATTACCCATGACTAATGCTTATAGATTATAACCAGACTTTACTTTAATCATTCCATATACTTACACATGATTATGTATTATGTAACAAGTATTGTTTCAAAATAAGTTTTCAAAGTAATAATAGTCGCTTGTTAACGAATGTCATGATTATGTTATTTTATACATTGATTCGAATAGTTATAGAATAGTTTGTTGTTGATAATTTATTTTATTTGATTATGTATTAATTTACGATTTACTAAAACAATATTATTACGATAATATCTATATTCTAAACAAGTCATCGGCGTCGTTAAAAGTTTATTGTTGAGCATTGGTAATATAATGTATTTGTTTCAATTATGTTTTAACTTAAGGTTTTTGTCACTCTAAGATTAACCTAAATAGGTACATAGTTGTAAGACTTTACTATTGAGAATAGTTGTGTATCAGTATATTAGCTGTATACTTACCTAATTAATTGATTCTAAATATTTTTTTATATGTGCGTCGGGAGACAGCACGTTATCAGATGGCCGAATGTCATGATTTTAGAAGGTTTTTCATATTTTTATAAGGCAACACTGGTAATGCCGTCTCTTGCCGCCATTTTGTTAAGTTTAATAGGCTAATCTGTGGTAAATTCGGTGGGGATAGCTAGACTTGAGCCCGACTAACGAGCAAAGAGAGGTCATTCTTCAAACTAGCCTCGAGGGGATAAGTTCACTAAGACGTCGACTGTACCTATATTGTTATACCTGTACTATGCCTGTACCTGTAGGTTGGATCAATAATTATATGAGTGTTATCTGGAGTCTGCGTTTTCTTCATAAGTGCGCTTCCACCTTCAGCCTTATCACCACTTAACATCAGGTGTGATGAAGGCTAAGTGCTACCCCGTTGTGGATAAAAAAAATATCGTATTAGATGTTCTATTCCTAACGAATACCACTCATAAATGAATCCCAAAACAAATCATCAAATGATATGATATAAGATACAGTCATGAATAAAAATGCTTTCAAATGAATTTTTAAGTAGGTAGGTAGTGTTTATTTATTCAAAATCAGTCGTATCATTATCAAATAAATTGAAGTATGCAACAATTGAAGAATATCACAAACAAATCATCGACTAATAATAATAAATATTAAGTAAGTATTTACTAAAAAATATATTAATAGATTTAAAATATATACCCACCAATCCGCACTGGGCCCGCGTCGTGGGTCATGGCCCGTTCTCCTTATCCTACTATATTAATATTATAAATGTGAAAGTTTGGATGTTTAGATGTTTGGATGTTTGTTACTCAATCACGCCAAAACGGCTGAACGGATTTGGCTGAAATTTGGGACATAGATACTTTATAGTCTGGAGGGGAACATAGGCTTTTTATCCCGGAAAAATATCACACTCCCGCGGGATAACGTCGTGTAGTTCACGCGGTCGAAGTCGCGAGCGGAAAGCTAGTCCATTCATAAAGAAGCCCAGTGCCCCAGCAGGGATATTAATGATGATTACATCACGTAGGCATACGCACACACAGATTAGTAAGGCCGTTATCTGTAAGGTGGTCCCCGGTTCGATTCCCGACCAGTAAATGTAGACAGCTAACTTTTCTGTTTTTTCTCGTGTCTGGGTGTAAAACATACAAGATAACATCAAAAATATAAGATGAGTAAACGCTAAACGGGCGGCCTCTTCAATTAACAGTAATCAGGCCGTCTCGGTCGTCGATCCGTTGCTCCGTTTATGTGGTAAGTAAGTAGGTATTACCCGTCGCCGTTGCGTTGTCCGATATTTTATTCGGCCGTAGCTACGCTAATGTGATATTTTTCCGGAATATACTAAAATCACTTCGAACCATGCTCCGTTTTGACGTGAAAGAAACAAAACAAAACAAGCAAATAAACAAACACACTTTAAAATTTAATAATATTGGAAAATTTATAAGTAACTTGACATTTGAGTCGAACGGATTATGGTGGAAAAGCTCTCAAATGAGTAGATATTAGCGTTCGTGTAGGTACCTACCTATTTGGGCGTTAAGGGTAAGAGGCCGGCGACCGGTCAGCTCCCCAATTCCCCATATCTACTGACGTAATACAGAATACTCACCAAAATGATTTGATATTAGACCATTATTATAGGAAAAATGTGATAGTAAAAAACCACGAGCATTGTGAATGCATAAAAATAATTTGATTTAAAATCTTAGACCATTATTTTCTGTACTTTTTATGAATGGATGGATGTTCGGATTAAGACAGTATAATAAATGTATCTATTGAGTAGATATTTTGTATTTTTTTTAAATATAAACCTAGATAAATCTAACTTAATCCAAAGAACATCACAAGTACAGGCAATCATGCTCAAATTTTTAATTATTTTGGCATTAATTTATATACTTAATAATTATAGTTTTTTTTGTATTATGTATTAATTCTATAGGTACTTACTTAACTAAATCCTAGATATAAACATATAATGTGTATATATTTTTGTTTTTTTTTATGAAGACTTTTTAAGTTACATTGTAAACAGTTGCAAAATACTGTAGAATTGGCATCCATTTGTCAAAAAAAAGGGATCAAGGGGTCAGTTGAAAATCAGTGTCAGGCTCGTTGGGTTTGACATAATGCTGAACTGTCTCCCTTTTTGGCTGCAGCAGCCGTGAGACAACGGGTTCATTGGGCAGTTTGTAACTTTTAGTTTTATTTGTTTTTGTTTTAAATTGTTTATTGTGTGATTGCATTTGCTGTAGCCAAATAAAGAAGTCATTCATTCATTCATTCATTCATTCATTACGTTTGTATGGGCACAGAAGGATTTCGCGGGTCTTTTAAACTCACAATGACCTTGTAACGAAAAGAACCGGCTACCCGCGCGTCAATGGCTTTTTGCAAATCAGTTGACGTCACGAGTTGTATTTACAACCATACTCACATTATTAATGTGAAAGTGTGTGTCTGTTTGTTTGTTTGTCCATCTTTCACGTCAAAACGGGGCAAGCAACTAATCGACGAGATTTTTTGTGACATGGGCATAAGTCCGCCATTTGTTCTCGCAATAAAGATTAAATAGATAGATAATAGATTTTATTATTGTACCATTTTGTCTAGCAACGACATATAAGTAATTATTTTGTAAATGCGTTGCTTCTGTTAAAGCTGATGAGTTTTTTCGTCCCTTTTCTTGTCAGTTAAATGATGTCCGTAACGGGTGGTAGTGGTAGGTCAAAAATGTTGGAAGATTATTAAGCATTAATTTTATTTAATCTACGTATGTGGATAATCTTTTGACTTTTTTTTTACTTTTTGGTGTAACTACCTAACCTACATTTTTTTTTATTCACTACGGGGTAGCACTTAGCCTTCATCACACCTGATGATAAGTGCTGATAAGGCTGAAGGTGGAAGCGCACTACTCCCGGAACCCTCAATCACTGAGGAACTGGCTATCTTATCTCTAACTGCCGGAACACAATAATGCTAAAAACATCATTGTTGTGGCGTCAGACTCAGATAAGATGGTGGTAGCTTGCCAGGCGGACTAAGAACAAGTTCTACCACCAACCAAACCGAATACAATATGTACCCCAACTGGGAATCGAACCCGGGACCTCTGGGTCTGAAATTAGTGGTATGAACCACTAGACCACAGAGGCGGTTAAAGAATATTTATTCCACATCTTACCTCCAGACTTCAGAAGTCTGAAGACGTTACTCATTTGTTAATTCTCTCCCATTCCAGTGATCATGCGGTCTTTCCGGTAGCATGTGGCTCCCGGCAGCGCTGACACTAGCGCTGCTATGCGCTGGCATGGGGGGGGCGGCGGCTGAGGCGGCAGGGGAGGGGGGCTGCCCCCCCTCGTGTTCGTGCGGCGACGCGGAGGGGGAGAGAGAGTACACGTGCGGGGGGATCAGCGTGAGAGCGCTGGCTGACGACTTCGCTAAGATCACGTGCAAGGTAAGATCTCATCATCATCATTATCATAGAATAGAATAGAATAGAATATTCTTTATTGTACACTGAACACACAAATAACATAAATGGACAATACAATAGTGGTACAACTGGCGGCCTTATTACTAAAAAGCAATATCTTCCAGGCAACCAAGTGTTTGACTGGATGAAAAACAATGCAAAAGAAATGGGTACCTAGTTCAAGGTGTTCTCTTTACAAACTCATTATAAAACCAAATAAATATACCTACACATATAAATAGCATATTATATACATACATACATATACTTACATAAAATATATAGATGCTATAAGTATTATATGGATGAGGTCTCAACCCATCATCAGCCCGTATCCGTCCACTGCTGGACATAGGCCTCTCCTAGTTCACGCCACTGAGCACGGTTTTCAGCTCCTCGCATCCAGCCCCCACCTACCACCTTACGCTGGCCTAAGCGCGGTCTCCACTCCAGAACTCGTTTGCCCCAACGACCGTCGGTTCTTCGCGCGATGTGACCTGCCCATTGCCACTTCAGCTTGCTTATTCTTTGGGCTATGCCGGTGACCTTGGTGCTCTGTCGAATAACTTCATTTCTTATTTTATCCTTTAGAGAAAGGTAAGGTCTATGAAAAAAGAAATATACACCTCTGTGGCGACATCTGACGACGCCGCACATAACAGTCACACGACGCACATACAGCACGAAGACTCTGCCGACCATCTAGTTATTCGTGAAGAAGTCTCCACTGATAATCGACAGATGGCGCTACTTGCCGATGACGCAACGTGTTACTATGACCGTCACTAAAGTAGTATGGAAAAACCAGATCGCGCTAACAGAAAAATCCTAGCTACTTAGCATATATACAAATTCCGACATACAACCATAGGACAGCTGTTGTCCCCTGGCTAACAACACCTAGCCCGGAAGGAAAACACGCCATCAGTCTTTCTTTGACCAGTTGCAACATTCCCACATTGGGAAGGGACCTATGTGAATTGCGCCCATCTCTACACCTCTAAATTTTAATTAGTACAAAGATTTTAGGGGATCATAGTGTCCATCACTACGAACAATACGAACGATACATTGCATTTCAGTAGAGTCGATGTTGTACTTTTGAATGGAACAGCTGTTAGTTTTTCGCGATTCCGTGGTTATAGGCCTCATAGTAAAAAAAAATTGTAATTGATGGACCCTATCATACTCTAAAATATTAAAATTTAGTGGGTATGTAGCTCACTTCCGCAAATAACAACATGAAAGATGCACCGCCCGCCCGTAAACAATTGCACATGCACACAACAAAAATATCAGTGCACAATACCAGCATATAGCAAGACAGCAACACACCTTGCAACACCAATTAGACTACTCTACACGTGTTTGGCCCCAACCCGGGGCATCTTCAGGAATCAGTTCGTGCGTAAACCAACACCGAAAGATCTATGTGTCATGTTAGGGGCTCCGGGCAGTTTTACCCCCACGGTCCCGCCGGGAATATATAAGGTCCTTCTTAAATAGTGCACATAACTTTAAGGGGTCAATGTACTCATGCATACAAACAACTTTTACTATGGTACAAACATTGAAAACGCGAAAAAAAATCTGCTGTTTTATAGAAAACTTTAAATCGAATAGATCAAAATGTATGGAACAGCTGTTGGACCTTATATATGTTACTCAGGCAGGAAGAAAAAACTTTTTGAAGTCGGTCCAGTTGTTTTTGAGATTATCCATTACAACCAAAAAACAAACTGACCTTAATCATACTATGTTAAGGTTATTTTTCAATTTGACGACTCTGTATGAAATAAAATAGGGAGAAAAAAACAACCCTTGAAGAGTTTCTTGCCGGTTCTTCTCCAAGGTCTCCCGCCGCTTGTAATTACAATACAATACTTGTAATTTACAAGTATTGTAAATCACAATCTAATTAAATAATGACTTTGATTTTGACTTCAAACAAAAAATAAAATCTTTATAATATTAACTAGTAATGATGTAACCTTAGTGATAAAATTGTAGAACACTAAGAAGAGAACTAATCGACTGCCACTAAAAAGCGCTTAAAGATTTGAAATTTGAAGAAATTAGAAATCCTAAGCGCGTAGGTGTCTCGATTCGCGACGCACGGACGGTTAATGATTTGACCAAGATCACCCGCAAAATTATCATCCATTTTAATGACCCCATTATAAGAGGACGGGCCGTGCTTGTATGTGAATGTGGAGATAAAAGACCTTGACCCACTTGACTTGCCTGACCGCACTAACAGTCATCGAAACCAACGATTCAACGTATACTTTCTGTTGCATTTAGATTATGTAAGCAGAATTGCTTTACAGCTATTATCGCATTCCGCACGCGCTGTTTACTTTGTCACTGTACTTCATATTTGTCTAGTCACGGAATGATTCCGATAGTTCTTTGGCAAACTTATTTTATCCCGATATTCTTCCGGGAACTGGTACCACGCGGTTGAAACCGCGAATCGTAACTAGTACTACTCATAATAGGGTACAGTAAAGTATTTAAGTAGTATACATAATGTGGTGATATTTTTTAAAGTTTATTATTAGGAATCGCTAGAGAACGATTTAGCGGAGAGCGTGGTATATTTTGTCCTCGTCACTCGTAACAAATCGCTAGCGCTGCCTTATGAATGTGCTTGCCTTGGTGATAATCTGTTTAAAAATAGCACTAAATTAACTTGATCACCTAAATACCTACCTTTAACATAGAAAATGATCAGTACTCATGTACCGTAGACTAGGGTTACTGTAGGAAAAAATGGGGCTACTTTGATAACTTATAATGTAGTATAAAACCAGTAATATTCGTAGTTAAGTAAAAAATGTGCATACTATCTATAGCTATATATTTTAGGCTTCCAAAGGTCAGTTGAAAAAAAATGGAAAACGGTAATAATTCGGTCAAACAAAGTTACCCCCTCGAATCAAAGTAACCTCAGTTAACAGTATCGTTGCAACAACCACCGCTCTGATTGACAAAACATCATATTTTTCAGAATGTAACAGACCTTTGCTCAGAGCTCCCCCCCTTACCCATATCGGGGGGAGGCGTGCTCCCCAGCATCGGGCTCTACTCCTGTCCGCCCCCCGCCACGTTCGCGTGTCTTCTAAGGAGGTTGGGCGCTACTGCTGTCACCAGGGTGACGGTGGACGAGCCTCAGGGGGAGGTCACGTCCGTAGGGGTGGGGGGGCTGGAGGGGACTACGCTGCTCATGATATTCAGTTTTAAAAATATCACCGAATTACGTAGATCACCTAAACACCTACCCTTACCAAATAATAGAACATGTACTTAGGTATCGTCGCAAAAACCACTGCTCTAATTGACAAAACATCATTTTCAGAATGTAACAGACCTATGCTCGGAGCTCCCCCCCTTACCTATATCGGGGGGAGGCATCCTCCCCAGCATTGGGCTATACTCCTGTCCGCCCCCCGCCACGTTCGCGTGTCTTCTAAGGAGGTTGGGCGCCACTGCTGTCACTAGGGTGACGGTGGACGAGCCTCAGGGGGAGGTCACGTCTGTAGGGGTGGGGGGGCTAGAGGGGACTACGCTGCTCATGATCACGGGAGCTGGTGAGTTGTTTTTGCTACATTACATAATTATAATTACACAAATAGTCAACTACTTGGTGAGCCAAGCCTGTTAAAAACAAGTTGTGACAGCCCCCTAACTTAGGGTTGCCAACAGTTTTTGCTCTAAATATAGGTAGTATATGCCAGGGAAAGGGGCAAAATATATAGTAGTTTTAAGAAATAAATAGTAGAAAATTATTTATTGCGTCATACATCAGTAACCTTACCAGTATTCAATGCCTCCACACGAGGAACAGCCTCTTTCTTTTTGAATATTAAAAAGTTGCCTACTCGGTTCAAAGTAGGCTCGACTTGAAATGCAGCTAAGACCACCATTTTGTTTTTTTTTATAATAGGAAAGTTTAAACTTAAGATAACAATTATTCGATTTCCTATTCCCTACTACTATGCCATTGCCATGAGATGTTGTCCGTTATTCAATTATTTTGTTTTTCTAATTGCAGTGTACCAAACCACTGTCCCGTACGACGTTCTGGACGCGCTCCCCTCCCTCACCGACTTCCGCCTGCGCGGGGGGAGACTGCACCTCCCCCCGCTCGACCAATCGGAGGCGTTTCCCCCGCACCCCGCGCTCAAGTTCGTTGAGCTATCGTCAGATGGTATCGAGGAGTTGCCGCGAGGAGCCTTTCTGCGGTTGAGGGAGCTGCCGCAACTGCATCTGTGGGATAATAAGCTGAGGGGGATAAGCAATGACTCGTTTATGGGTAAGTCATACAATATATATACATACATAAACTCACGCCTGTTTCCCATGGGGGTAGGCAGGGACTATTGATCGCCAGCTAAGATCCTTGCACAAATTTCTTTCACTTCATTCACATCTATCAATCTTTTTTGACTATGAAAACAATGTACCAGTTTCCTTTTGCTAAAACTTGCAAGACAAGGCGCCGTAGTGGTCAGTTCGTGTAATATTTTTACCAAATTGTAAATTGATCCGATACGATATATGAAAAATTGCTTATGAGCATCTGTTGTTCAACATCAGATCATAAACAATTAGAGAAAAAAAAAATATAGTTAGGAAAAAAAAAATTTTATACAGCATCATCATCAGCCCTTTAATGTCCCCTCTGCTGGGGCACAGGCTTTTGTTATGGATGGATAAGGATATTATATAACTACTCCAAATGCAGCCGCGACCAACGGCTTAACGTGCCTTCCGAAGCACGGACGAGCTCGAGATGTGACGTGTTTGTTCACCGATTTCGTGACCGACCATTTTGAAAGTTGCTTAACCTTAACCATCGCAAGCCGAGCGAGCTAACCACTGCGCCACGGGCTCCTCCTATTATCATCATGTCAGCCGAATGAAGCCCACTGCTGGGCATAGGGCTCCCTAATCTGTGGGATAATAATGTACTCTTTGGTCGACAGCTGTTATGATTGGTTGTTATTGTGAAGTTATGTCACAATAACAACCAATCAACAAAACGGCACTCCAATATCACCTACGCCCTCTGTCGTGATAAAAAGTTAGTATTCCTCCCCATTCCATTAGGAATTGTAACGGCTATAACCTATATTTGTGTAGCTGTCCCACAACCCTTATTCTTTCTAAAACAAACGTCGTTCAAAATTAGCAATATGGCCTTAAGTCCAAATAATTACTCCTTCTCACCCCTCCCTCCTATTCTTTCAGGTATGGACCACCTAGAGAGCCTCGACCTCTCCCGCAACCCGCTGCAGTCTCTGCCCGTCGGAGCGTTCGCCCACACGCCGCGACTGAAGACACTCACGCTGGTGGCCAATCGCTTGAAAGAGCTGGAAGAAGGGGTGGTCACGGGGCTGGAAAAGATGGAGAAGGTACTTCATTGTCATTTAATGTATGTCGCAGCCAATTGGCTAAATAAGCCTTTCCATTAACCGCCTAGCCGTTTAACTAATAGGCGCTGTTCAACTAACCGCCTCAGATTGAAGAATATTGGAGGGAAGTGATCCAAAAACTCATTTTTAATATCAGAAGTTGATAAAGAATAAAAGTTTATAGAGTAAAATGAAAATAATTCATGCTATATGCGACTTATTATAATGTGAAAGTTTAGATGTTTGGATATTTGTTACTCAATAACGCCAAAACGGCTCAACGTATTTGGCTGGAATTTAAGACAGTTAGGTAAATATGTATAGTATATTGTTTGCTTTGTTGATTCGTTTACAATATTTTGTGCATTGGCAACTCTGGCAATATTTACGAAAGCGTGACGTCACGCTATTCTCATTGGTGTTCTATCTTACATGGCGGATTGTTGGAATTTGCATTTTTATTTTTACAAAAATAACAGTGAACTCGCATGTTATCTAAAAACGAGTGTTTATTTATAATATGTATTATAGTATGTCCTGTTAAATTACATCAAATCGCTATTTCGGTGATCCGTAATGTATGTCATCATGCCTATTGGCTATTGTTTTAACTGGTATGTTTTAAAACATTTTTTCAAAATCAAAATTAAAAATATTTATTCAGTAACTAACTAACTAACTACTGGTCCGCCAAAATATAGAGAACCACTGACACGCAAAGAAGAAGAAGAAGTAACATCACTTTTTTACAAAAAAAAAATTTTCTCTTCACAGATCACCATTAAGTTCAACGCCGGCACTCTAACCCTCCTCCCCCGTTCCTTAGCCGCCCTCCCCTCCCTCGCCTCCCTCACTGTCGACCGCTGCGCCCTCTCCCCACTCCCGGCTGATTTGCTGCGGGGTGACCACGCATTGAAACAATTAGCCATCACCGAGTCCGGGGTGGGGGAACTGCCGGGAAGGTACGTGTATTTACAGAATACATTTTTAAACACTACACAATTTTTAAGATCGACACAGAATTGGTAAGTGAACAACTTTCTCCTAGAAGTATAGGTCGAAATAAGGTCAAAATAAGATCGAAATAAGGTCGAAACCTGCTGCAGGGTGACCACGCAATGAAACAATTAGCCATCACCGAGTCCGGGTTGGGGGAACTGCCGGGAAAGCATGTATTTATTAGAATAAAAAAAACTTTTTACTTGCTGTACTTCGGAAAGTGTGCTTCTGAGCTGCATGAGCTCATTCCGCCATCCCTGTTCTACCACCTAGAATGTAGACGCACAGCGGGCCATCATCCTTACTTGGTCAACATCCCGCGAATGCGTACCAAGTGCTTTTCTTCTTCCTTTGTGATGCGCACCGCCAAAGAATGGAATACCCTGTCTGCGTCTGTTTTCCCGAATGACTACAACCCTATAATTTTTAAAACTAGAGTGAATAGGCTGTTTCTGGGTAAGCTCGCTCCATCTTAGGTTTCTCTTTCAACCCTAAGGTTCAGTATGAAGCCAAGAGCAAGCCCATAAAAAAAGATAACTTTTGAAAAACTACACAAATTTTAAGATCGACTCAGAATCGGTAACATTCTGAGTCGAACTTAAAAATTTGGCCAGTGGTTTCAAAATAACCCTGTATAGCTTAAATCACTCAGGAATAATGTAAATAAGTAGTTTGTGTAAGTTGTTAAAGCCAATAAACTAATTTTTCAGGTTTTTCGATGGACTGGGAATGTTGGAGGTGCTGAATTTAAAGGAGAACAAGCTAAAAGTGCTGGAAAAGGATGTGTTCCGGCCGCTGAAAGCGCTCAAAAGGCTCAATCTGGACGGGAACCTGATTGAGGTGTTGCCTAGGTGAGATAAATATATATATATTTCGTAATTTGTTATTTAATAATGTTTAGTTTTAAAATTTCACCATGTTGAATGAATTTGCATGCTATTCTTATGGCAAACATGTGGCAGAAAAAAATAGCCCTTGGCGAGTTTCTTGCCGGTTCTACTCGTTACAAGGCCTCCCGCCGTAGGATTTACGAACCGATAGCGTAGCTTCATTGACGTTCACAAGTGCTGTATCAGCCTAAAATGAATAAATGATTTTTGATTTTGATTTTTGATTTTGCACTGTTTTATATCTTGTAATATCTTAAATACCGTGTTTCAGCGCAAATGAAACTTTTCTACTCTATTCTATTCTATTCGTGGCGGGTAGGCTGCATGGTCTCATTGTCAGGATAGTTGTGCCGAGGGATCCTCGTAATAATAGTCTTTTCTTCAATAACAAACGTCTTATTCTTTAATCACAATCGAAGCAGTACAAAATAAGCAAGGATTAAACTGATGTACACGGATTAATCGTTAAACGCGGCAAATTCGATACAGCAAAGCGGCCAGTAAACACGACCGCCACTCAACCAAACCCCTCCGTGGGTTGTCCCAGACCAGTGCCCGTAGTGTAAGTTTTTATGTCAAAAAACGCAAACTATTTCGATTCCGTATTTATGTCAATTTGTATGAAAACTGTATTAGCGCCTCTAGCGGCGAGTAGCGCGCTTATATAGTTTTCATACAAATTGACATAAATACGGAATCGAAGTAGTTTGCGTTTGCTTGACATAAAAACATACACTAGGGGTACAGACTGTTTTATTTTGCCCCCGAACCAAATGTACTACTCGGGCGAGCTAACTTGACACCTGCAGGTTGTTCCTATCTCTGTTACTCTCCGGGCATGACAGAATCGAGTAAAAGAGACTTACTTAGAGAGGGTATAATTTGCAGGTGTCAAGTTAGTTCGCCCGAGCTGTAACGTTACGTTCAACTCACTTCGTCAGGTGCTGCCATCTCTCTGTATCCAACTTACCCAAGTGCTTTACACAACGTTTAAACCGACTCAATAGCACAAGATGAAACACGAGAATTGATAGTTACTAAACAACAAAATAGATGACGCTAATAATCTAAGTCGATAGTTACAAAAGAACTCAATAGCTGTCGTTATAATTGAAATTAAAATGAACGATCATGATGCAAAATCTTAATAGTTGTTGTCAATATGCGCGCCCGAACAGAAGTTTTCAGTGAACATTTCGTGGTTTTACTGCACTGCCTTCTCACATTAATAATGCTTCGATTGGTTCCCAGCCAACTGTTCGCCGGGCTGAAGAGCCTGACGTCATTCTCCGCGGAGCGCAACCGCTTGCACACCGTAGCGGGTGACGCTCTGCGGGGCGCCGTCAACCTGGTCACTGTGTCTCTGGCCGCCAACCTGCTCGCCATGGGGGATGATGCAGCCCAGGGGGTGTAAGTGTAGTTGTTTTTTTTATATTAAAAAGGGGCAAACAAGCAGTGATGGGAAGTAGTCATCGTCGCCCATGGACATCTACAACACCAGAAGGGTTGATACAAGTGTCTTTACAACACTCAAAATGAGTGTTGTAATGGGGGATTTTTCTGACAGCTATAAAGAAAAAAAAAGTTGACTTAAAGTGGCGACAGATGGCGCTCGCAAATAACGAAATGATCAAAAGTAAACTAAAAGACTAGAAGTTAGGTCTAAAACACGCACGCACGACGTTGCCAGACTATGCTTGTCATATCATGTCAGTCGAGCGCGGGGATTTTACACACTTTTTGATTGCTTATGCTTCAACTAGTAGATTTACGTTGCGTTCTCACTGATATTTTTGTTAATTCGTTGTTATTTTACTGTTTTAATATAAGACAGTGCTACCTACTTGCTACCTACGAATTTGAAAAGAAATCAAAATGTTATCAACTCGGGTTTATTAGTTTATTTCTGGTCACACCGACTTCGCTATTTGTCAGCGCCATCCCGTTTCATTATTAGAACAATTTTTTTCTTCTTTTTTTTCTGTCCCTCAAACATCCATCATTCCTGTTTTAATAAAATAAACTGTAATAAACATATTTTTATTTTTTTATTTTATTATTATTTATATGCGTTGCCAGCCTTTATGTTTTAGGATCCTATATTTACACGCTTCTTGAAGAACTCCATGTCGTAGCACAAAGGAAACACGTCTGGAGGAAGCTCATTCCACATCTTACAAGTTCGGAACGAACGTAACGCCCGAACAGTCATGTTGTCATTAGACATTTTAGTGTCCTTACTGATATATAGATAAGTCGTGGACAATGAGGCGGGTTTGTTGAAGATTTGTAGGTAAACTAGAACCAACCGAATCCTGACAGACTATAAATTCATTTTTTAACAGATAAGTACCTATCTCTATTTATTTAAATTTAAAATGGGTCACGATTTAATTGGTTCGATGGTACATTAAGGTGGTAACGTGAAGTCAAGTCTAAAGGCGAAATTAGATGGTTCATCAAAAGTGATTCATTTCTGCAATGAAGTGTGAATGATGAATGATGAAAGATGCTAGTGAAAACAATCGGGAGCCGCAATCTTTCATCGCGAAGGCACACTCCGATGAATGACAATTTAGACAATTAATTTTCGGTCTTTCATTGAAAAGCATCGAAAATGAAAGCAAAAATAAACTGGCTAATTTCGCCTTAACGGCTTAATGCGCCTACCGAGCTCGAGAAAATATTATTGTGTATAAAAAACAGAAGCTATAATATTGCACCTCGTACGAGTACCTACATCTCGATAGTCAAAAAAACTATTTGTTTGTATACTATCGTTAGTTCCGATGTGTGCTAATCACCTGGGAATCAAATTCAATTCAAAATCATTTTTGTTCGATTTTAAAACAATTGTTCCTTTGTATTTGCAGCTACATGGAGCCTCTGAACTCGCCGTTCTCGTCGCTGCTGCGGCTAAAGTCGCTCGTGTTGCGCGACAATCGCCTATCGCAGGTGTCGGCCGACTGGCGACTAGTACTCACTCAGTTGGAGGAGTTGGATCTCAGCAAGAATCTCTATACAGAGCTGACGGTGAGTGGCAACATTAATTGGGCGATAATAATCACGTCAGATGTCGGCCGACGGTAGTCTGATGCTTACACTACTGTATCAGCTCGATTAAAGAGGTAACTCGTGAAGTCACTCACATTTAATTTTGTTGCGCGACGATCGCCTGTTGTAGGTGTCGGCCGACTAAAAATTCTTGCTCCCGTTGAATACTAAAGTTATAGTCAGCGGTGTTGCCAGACAACCGCCTACATAACTATTATGTAACAAATAATATTTCAGCGACACCATTCGCTAAAGTTTATGTTGTCAATTCAATAAATCTTAAATGTAGCAAATCCTGTAACTGAGTTACCAGTGTTAAACATAAACCGCCTTATTTCAAAAGGTAGACTAAAATTAGTCCTGGCTTAAAACTGGTACCTACTTACTAAACTTTTATTTTCAAAGTGAAAGACATAATTATAGCATCAGTTTTAAACCAGGGTGCCTACCATCAACTCTTATTGCGGTTTTGTTTAGGACCTAAACTGATCTGCTTCGCTTATTCGTACCAGCGTAATATCAATGACAGCGTTTCAGTGATCATTCAATGACATTTCACAGCCGCTAAGCTGTCATGTGCTCTTATTTGACTTATAACTCGGCCAAGCTAACATGACACCTGCAAGTTATACCCGTCCCTCTCACTCTCCGGGCATGACAGGATCGAATGAAAGAGACGGCTAGAAGAAATAAGGACACAAATCGTTCGGTCATTCACATTTAGCAATTCATTTGCGATCCTGTTTTTAGAAGGTCATAGTACGAAAGAAAGCAATTCATTTTAGGAACCTATTCTGCATCGCGCTATTTTTGAATCGCTGTCTTAAAGTTGATGGTAGGCACCCAGGTCTAACTTAATAAGAAGGAGAATGTATTTGTCATTTAAGTTGTCATTTATTAATTACAGAAAGCCGACGTCCAATTCCTCGCGTCCAACATCACAGTGGACCTTCGTCACAACCAGATAACCACCGTCGATGTGTTAGAGGCGCCTCCTTGGTGGCCATACGACAGCTCCTCACAAGAGACCAGCGCCAAAATACTCCTAGACGACAACCCATACAAGTGCGACTGCGAACTGTTCTCCTTCATCAGAAGGTTAAAGGGATCCAGACCTTTAACAGCAGAACCAAAGCTAGAAATCACTAACGCAAAATGCTCTTCACCGCCACAATTAAAGAATTTCTCAATAAAAATACTGACTCCAGATATGCTTACATGTCAACTAAGACCCGAAGATTGTCCCAAAAATTGTACATGTGAAATGCGACCAACAACGCAAGCTTTGGAATTGGATTGTAATAAAGTGCCTACTAAATACCCAGTGCCAAGTGAATTCGGTGTTAAAGATATGAGCTTGACTTTACGTGCAGTGCCTGAATTGGGTGAAATACCTGAATTCGTAGTATTTTTAAATCTAAGTGGTGTAGGTTTGACGGATGTCACCGATGTACCAGAAACACTTAAAGTGTTAGATTTGTCCAATAATTTGCTAAAGACACCTCCAGAGGTGTTATCAAGGAATGTAACAGTGTATTTGAAAGACAATCCCTTTGTATGCGACTGTTCCCATTATGAGGATGTAGTTGTACTACAGAAGAATATGGAGAAAATACTTGACTTCAAAAACATCACTTGTAACGGCAAAGAATCGCCTTGGAGAGTGAATACCGGAAGACTTTGCGATGTCAGAAGAGCAGCTGCTTTAGGGGGGGTGCTGGCAGCTCTAGGTGTTATAATAGCTGTTTTAGCAGCTCTAGCTTATAAGTATTCTTTGGAAATTCGCGTGTTCTTATTCTCCAAAGGATGGTGTATCAAACTCCTACGCGAAGAAGAGTTCGATCAAAATATGGTATTCGACGCTTTCGTGTCATTCTCCCAGAAGGACGCACAGTGGGTCGCCGAAGAACTGATCCCGAAGCTAGAAAACGAACACAATCTACGTTTGTGCGTACATTTCAGGGATTGGTTGATCGGGGATATGATCCCGGCCCAGATCGCTCGCTCTGTGGAACAATCCAGAAGGACCATCATAGTTTTATCCAAGAACTTTCTAGAATCTTCTTGGGCTTTACTAGAATTCCGCGCAGCGCACTTGAGAGCGGAAAAGGAAAGAAAAGCAAGGGTTTTAGTTGTTGTATTGGAGATGCCTCCTCAAGAGGATATGGATGCGGAGCTAAGAGCTTACTTGTCCACCAATACTTACCTGAAATGGGGGGATCCTTGGTTCTGGGAGAAGCTGATTTATGCCTTGCCTCATAGTCGGAGGAATGTGGTGGATAAGTTGCAAGTGGGAGGGCTACAAGCCAGATTGACAGCCGATGGGAAAATTGTTAACGATGCTTTAAAAGTTGAGCCACTGACGAAGTATTGAACTTCTGAGGACTTTGTGTTTGATTGTGGTCAGTAAAATATCGAAAAGAGACTTCAAAATATATTTAAACGTAGTAAAAGTCGTGGTTTCCGAATTAATGGTTGTAAATTAAAAGAAATAACTAAACGGGTCCCACTTATTCGTGCGTATATTTAGAATCTCATAATGAAAAAAGGATGAATTAAGCTGGTCGAATGATTGCAAAGAATGACAAGTGGCATTAAACACGTAATAAATAATTCATAAACAGTAGATTATGTTGACATTCTTTTCTCTCTCTGCGAATCTCAATAGGCAGCTGTTGCATAAATTTATATATTTGGATGCGTGGATTACGAAAAAGGCTTGGACCGGAAAACTGCAATTGGCCATTGCCGTCTTATTCCAGGCACCCATCGATAAGATGGTGTAAAAAAAAATAGAGCAGCAGGTGGTCTAGTCAAGTCGCTGTTTTCGTGGTCAAATAAGTAATTTTATTCATACCTTTTATTGTTTATGTTAATTATTGAATTGATCTACAGTTATTATAAGGATTTTTTGCAAAATTATAAAGTTCGGGGTTATATCTTTCCATATTATTTATACGTTATATTAAACACTTGACCTGATCACCTCTTTCTCTAATTGCAGTTTGTTTTACACCATCTTATATATTTCTTAGGCTTAATGCTAATTTTAAATAAAGCAATAATTAATAATGTAAGTAAAATGTAAAAAGCCTACGCGGATGACCGATGTATTGTATTCTTTTTTCGTGAAATCTGAATCCTGCTTTATGATTAAAGTCAATATTCTTCGTCTGCGCAGGCTTTAATTATGGTTTTAATGTCTATTATAATCTTACTATATGCTGAAGTGCCGTAATCTCTTTTATCAGAATCTACTCTAAAAACATTCAGAAGATCTTTCAAATTGATCTGGGGATTATTATAGTATTCTTATTTTTTTATGTGAAGGTGTCACTTTTATGTATTATTGTATTGTATATGTATGTTATTGTTTTTCATACATAAAATAAAATGAGATTGTACAGCAATAAATATCACTAATAAGCAATATTGTGTGCTATCTATAATTTCTAAAAATAATAATGAAATTGTGCAAGATTCCTCGAGCTCCGCAGTGTTGCCAGATTGGCGGGATTCCTCCCGAATTCGGGGGGTTTTGAAGCTGTGGGGGGGGGGGGGGGAATAATTTCGGGGGTATTTTTGGGGGTTAGAATTTTGACGTTGGGGGGATTTGAGGTATTTTTCTTCAAAACCAACTATTTGGGGGGATTTCGAACTAGATTTGGAGAGAATGCAACACAAGCATCTGGCATCACTGGTGCTTTAATTGAGTAATCCTGGAGTAATCTAATTATCACACGATTTTTTTACGCATAGTCGATGCGCATTTGTCTTGATACAGACGCGAAACGTACGACAAAGTGCTGGATTTCTCAACAATAACAATAACAATTCCTGAGGTTGAATTGAAACCCGGGGCTGGTTGGGACGAAGCACGTGTAGATGAACGAAGGTGGAGGTATTGTGCACTGTTAGTTTCGTAGTCCATTTTTTGCGGGTGGGCGGGTGGTACATCTTGCGTATATTTCTTTTTTCACAATGAGTAGGGACTTCCGCCAAGTGCCACCTGATCCAATAAAATATTTTCAACTTTTACTTGTCAAACTCGTCTGTATATAACTACAAACGCGTTGTGACGCTGCGTGAAATAAAACGTGGGGTGCATATATAGGCAGTAAAAAATTATATTAAAAAAACTAGTCATACATTTGAACCATGTTAGTTAAAACAATGTAGTAACAGCATAATACTATATTAAAAATTTATAATTAGCAAAACAAATTATCTACTCACCTACTTTCTTGATGAAATAACGATCCGATAAAATAAAATGTTTTTTAAATCTTGTTTTGTATACTTATTTTTCGATAATAAATTTGGCTTATACTGTAAACATTTTAAGTAAACATTTTTTCTATTAAGATTTCTTTAACGTTAAAAGTGATATTGTTGGTGTTGAAATAATGTTAATTATAAAATTTACAAATTTAATTTTACTCCTTAAAATTTTGATGAAATGCAATTTTTTCATATTTTTTTAAATTAGTTATTAAAGATAATGTATTGATTTATTAATGTTCGTTAGGAACTCGACTGTGAATAATGTCAAACAATAAAATAAATGGACGTAGAAATTGTTTTATTTTTGCAAGGGGGTCATTTATGATCACTTCATAACAAAGGGCTCCTACACAAAGCTGCGATGTGGCGTCGCATCGCATCGCAGGAACCTGCGATTAATGCGATGCGAAGCGTTGGTTCAAGCGCAGAAAATACATAATACACAGGTACAGAAGGTTCATTCCGTCAAACCATTTAAATAAATAGCAACTCTAATTACAACGCAATAAAGTAGAATTCAGCTTGTACGGCGCTAATCACTAGTGCACCTGGTTAACTTCGTTGCATTTAATAAAGATTTTCATTCACTCTGTTAAAAACGTGCGATTTTGTAACCATTTCAAACTGTGATAAGTTCTAAAGCATTTATTTAAATTAAATAATAGAAATAGAAATAGAAATAGAAAATAGAAAATACTTTATTGTGTAGGGAAACAAGGTTACAAAAAAGCAGGTCTTAATGCTAATTACAATAGAATCTCTTGATCCTACCTTTTCAGGCGTATACACATTAAAAAAATAGTAAGAGATCACATAATTATCTACTTATAATCTAAATATTCTTGTACACTATATAAAAATTGTTTTACTATAGCCACTCTTTAACAGTTATTTTAAATTTATGAAAGTTATATTTTTTTAACATATCTGGTAATTTATTATATATTTTTATGCACATAATAAAAGTATTATTATTTACAAGAGTCAAATTTGTCCCAGATCTATGAAGTTTATTTTGCACCGAGCGAAGATTTCTATTTGTTACTTCACAATTTCTTTGAAACAAATTTGTATGTTGATGTACAAACAAACAAATGTCAAATATGTAGATACAAGGCAGTGTAAGCAGAGTGTATTTTCTAAAATAAGGTCGACAGGAATCAGTTTGCTTCAGTCCAAAGATGGTTCTTAAACATTTTTTTTGCATGACAAATGCCTTATCTCGGTGCACAGAATTGCCCCAAATCAAATGACTACAACCCTGTTATTTTTAAAGCTAGAGTGAATAGGCTGCTTCTGGGCAAGCTCGCCCCATCTTAGGCTTCTTCTCAACCCTAAGGTTCAGTATGAAGCCAAGAGCAAGCCCATACTATATAAAAAAATAAAAAAAAGTTCCATAACGGAGAGAGGATTGGACATAGCCATTAAAAGCAATGATGGCAGCGTCTTGCGACACAGTCTGACTAATTCGACTGAGAGCAAACACAAATTTATTCAATTTTGAACAAAGCGCCTGTATGTGCTGCTTCCAGTCACAAAAACTATCTACTTACAGTAATACCTAAAAATTTTGTATGTGGTTAAGTTAAGTTAAAAGGTAAATAACAATGTTGATCTACATTATGGCCACGGTAACTTATATAAGGATTAATACTAACTAAGAGAAATGAGCTTGAAAAATGGAAAATGTAGTATTTAAAAAAAAATCGACCACCAGCTCCGATGGGACTCAGGGATCAGAAATACATACCTACATTATACATACATATACTCATGCCTATTTCCCACGGGGGTAGGCAGAGACTATGGATCGCCGCCTGCTACGATCCTTGCACATTCTTTCGCTTCATTCACATCCATCAATCTTTAGTAGTGGGGATTCGAGAGTTCCAACACAGGCGTTCCAGCCCTCTCTGAACCCGTTTTGGGGTCACACCAATCCTTAAAAAAAAAAAAAAAAAAAAAAAAAAAAAAAAAAGTGAAAACCCCCCCATTTGAGTCGATTGCGCTGGGTCCCAGATAGGGCTTGCAAATATTCGACAAATTTAGGTATTCGAATATTCGAATATTTTGTCTCAGACATTCGAATATTCGAATATTATTCGAAATATTATAAAGTCAAATAAAACAGGGTTTTAAGTGGTAAGAACACTCTTTTGCAATGAAATGAAAAATGCTCAGTAAAGTTTTTATGGATATTTATTGTGACAAAATGTTATAAAATCATTAAATCAAACAACTTCTTCTAATGAACCCTGCCCATCTAAATAAAGTAACGTATATAAAACTTAAAAAATTATGTTAACTGGGCAGTAACTAAAATATATAAAAATCTCTCTGAGATGCATTTGCATAAAAATAGTCCTATAATCCTTGGGAGAGGCCTATGCCCAGCAGTAGGCGTCGTTCGGCTGAAAATGATGATGATGATGAAAAATAGTCCTTAATGGAAAAGTTAACAAATGAAAATGTTACGCTCAGTAAATTGTTAGCGTAATGCACAATTTGTCCAATATTTTGAATCAGGGCTATAAGCAATAAAAAGAGACTATTAAAATGATTAGTTAGTTTTAACTTTCTGAATAAACCACATCAATGAGATCGTTAATTCGTCACGTCATTTGTTATCTATTAACTTGGCACTAGCTAATGTAAAAAAACATCTCTCTTTGAGATCAGTTTCATAGTTAGACTTAAAATATAAAAAAATAACAATGAAAACAATTGCCTATATTTGTTTATGATATACCTATGGAATGTAGCGCAGATTACTTTCTTCAAACAAAGTGTTTAGGTTTTTATGCAAACTTAATAAAATTACTAGTACAGGACACGCCCCACAGGCATTCCCGGAGACGCGCGTTCGAATCCCGCCTGAAAGCTACATATAAGGCTCGTGGTTTTTACCATCACAGGTACAGGACAGTATTATTATTATACAGGTAGTAAAAAAAACATTTTCGCGATTCCGTGGTCAGCCTCATAGTAAAAATTGTTCGTATTGATGGACACTATCATAAAAACCCCTAAAACCTCTGTACTATTTTTTTTAACTATCTGTATGCTATGAAATAAATGCAACTATTTCTTGTTTGGTTTTCTTTGGTAATGAGATCTCAAGCAACTTAATGAATCCAGCGAATCATCTTTTAGGGAGCATCTTGGGTGATTACATAAATATTTGCTTAAGGAAAATACTCTCTCACATTCTACACTTGTAGGTGGTATACAAAGCAAAAAATTATAAACTTGTTCTAAGTGAAGTTGCCTTGGACCCCCATCTATGAAATAAGACCATTTGCATACAAACTGATACTTCAAGTTCGTTCGTTCGTATCTGCACTTTTTGCGGTATCTGTGGTTTCATGTTGCTGACTCATTTGAATTAAAGAAACATTATCATCTTCCTCGTGAGATTCAATATGATTGCTAAAATATTTGCTATTATGTTTCACAGCTTCATACGAAGTTCACCTGGTCTACTATAATTTAGATGGCAAAAAAACACAGCAACTTGAAATTTTTACACAATGCTGAGCTTTGATAGATTGATAGTTCCATTGTTATCATGCAATGCAACTAATACAAGCAAGGAAACACAACACTTATCCATTCTAACTTATAAATGTACGCATACTATGATTTGCATATTCTTAAATAAAAAATATTTGAGGTTAGATTTTGATGCGATGTAAAATAACACAAAACCTTAACAACAACAAGTAATTATAAAATTATACGTACTTACATGAATCACTAAAACACAGAATTCGATAAAATTCTCATATAAATAATAAAATAATAAGTTATTTAATACACTGCACTACAATCGGACTTAAGTCTGCCGGCCGGTTGATGTAAACAAACAATGGCGTCGATCGAGTGGGTTGACCGAAGTGAGCGCGAGCGGTAGCTCCCAAGAGTGGATCCGAGAGTTCCCGAATGACGGCGTACACTAGCGAGCCTTCTTTTGGATACGTTCACGCAAGATATGTTTGATTAAATGTGACGTGTTTAAAAAAAACGAATATTCGAATATTCGTAAGTATTATTCGAATATTAAAATGGGGCGAATATTCGAATTATTCGAATATTCGAATATTCGATTGCAAGCCCTAGTCCCAGAGCGATATCTTTAACCGTTTCGGAGATACGTTTTTGCTAAATTCACTCCTACTTGATTAACTAATGAACCCTTGTTAATGACACCTCGACGCTAATGACACTCTCGACTTCGATCTTAACTACATGATCCTAATCACCTTTCCCGATGCTCCTCATTAACTAATCGTCCATAGCTATGCGTTTCCAGCAATGCTTTGTACTCTGTATTCATCGGCTATCTCACGATACATATTTTGCTAAGTTAAATCACATGAACCTTTTATAACATATGTTTTTATCTTACAAGTAAGTCCTTATCATGCGAACACCATATTTAATTGTATTAAACGTTTACTCATTTAATATCGAAAGCTGTATCTACTACTTTACCTATTTGGTTTTGCAATAATAATTACATTGCTCATTAATTTAATTTTTTAAATATTTGTCATACTATTACAACATGATGGCTTTGTCAACAACTTTCACTAATTTTGTTTCCTGAATCTTAATTACTTTGTTCATTATTTTCTCATTTTACTTATTTGCTTCCAGTATCATAACAAGTTTTGTTTAGTTGTATTACTCGTATAACTACATTTTATCAATGATTGACAAACACATCTAATGATCTGAACTAGTATAAGAACCATCGCATCGTCGCATTTCCTAACAAAGTGCTATCCACTGTCATCGAAAACGTAGACTACTGCTCAAGTCAAGTCAAGGCAACCAATATGGATGTGAGTATTAAATTTTACATACTTTCTTTATAGCTACTTGTTTCTGATTTTGTAACATGTTTGTAACTATCAACCTCCAGTGTATTTCATAATGCTGATTTATATTTATTGTTGTACTTACTATTCTTTGTATTCATTGTTATAGCTCACATCTTGCTTTGGTGACAACACCACCGTTGACTACGAGGAAAACACTTACAAACATTATTACTATCCGACATCTGATGATGACGAGGGTGCATCTTCGACTCCATACCCTATCCAGAAGAGAAACAGACCGGACAGCGAATCTCTGAACGAGTTTTTTGAAGAGCCTTCAAAGAAGAAAAAAGCCAAACTACAATCGTCTACTGTGGGGCGAGCAACAAATGATGGGATGTCTTACATATCTACAAACACAGATGATGGATCAACAGCAACTCATCTTATTAAAATCGAGATCTATGACCTGAAAAAATTGGCAAACGTCCCTCCACCAGATCATTGGAAACATGCGGAAGTAAGAGTGAAGTACTACAACAAACCAAAGACTAACCACCACCAACGAACTCGACAGTTAATTTATGATATAACAAAAGAAATTTCATCATCATCTGACTGCAAGAAGTATACATTTAAACATAAAGATTGAATCAAAATAATCCATATTGGTTGGTACTTGGTCGTCTTGAGCAGTAGTCTTCGATCACTAGAAGTCCCACAACAAGGAACACAGAACTAACCAACATCGATATATAATTTATGTTATTTTAAAATGTTAAAAATAGGTTAAGATTTAACAATGAATAAACGATTTATTTTTTAACATTTAACTGTTTTTATTCATTTTAAAGGTTTTTGAAATAAAGACAAAAATAAATTTCAACATATTTATTACACAACACTTAAAATAGTTTACAAGTACATAATTTATTATTAAATCAATATAAAAGACTTGAACATATATTTAATCAACTCATCATTTTTTAATGTATCTTCACTAAAAATTTCAACAAAGTCACTAAGAGACATACCTCTAAACTTAAGATACAAATACACAAGACAATATTCACCACAAAGAGATGAAAAAACATTTTGAATAACTTTATTGTTATAGATCCACCTACTTGTGTTCCGTTTTAAAAAAGTTAAATGGTAAGTGTCAGGTTTTCGACCGAAAGTATCAAAATATTCTCCAACACCTTCTGTACTTATATAAATTGCTACCCAATGTGTCCCTGGTTTTGTATCAGGATCTAAATTACTGACCAAGTAAATGGGTGTTGTCATATGAATCGGTAATCGATTAGCAGCAAAAACATTATTGAGTAAGGTAGGATGTATTATTCGTAAACATTTACTTATATCTGAGGTATTCATGATAGTATCATATGTCTACTACGTTCAAAGTACACACGTATATAAATTAATTTAAAAAAGATACCAATCTTATATAATAACAATTTGTTTAACTACTAAAATCTACACTTACATTTCTATTCTTATCTATTTCTATTAAATTATCGAATTCAGCGTATACTATGCAATTGATTGTCTGAGTAAGAGCATTTTCAAACCTTACTTCTAACCTAACACTTCCATGTTTGATTAAATTCCAATGTGTAGATGAATTCGCAGATAAATCTGGTGTAAGGTCAAAAGCCATTAAACAGTATCCTTTTGGATATCTATCTCTATTTATACCATTACCCTCATTCAAAAAATGAATACCAGTTCCTGAGAATAGTGTGTGATACATTACAGTATGAATCCCATTACTAAATGCAGGTTGCAGGGCCTTTGAAGGTATTTGCATACCATCAATGTATAAACTAAATGAGTTCATACCAAAGTTATCAAAATCATAAGGATTTTTATTAAAACTACCATTGAAAGCTGTATTATTAACAAATCCAATAATGCACCGTTTTGGTATCTGCCCGAGGAAAACATTGTCAAGTGTTTTACCCTACACACCTGATGGTATTGTCAAAACCTTAACTTCCGCTCTAGTGATTGGATACTTTGCTGTCGTAGATGCTAAGACTTTTTGATGAGCAAGCAGAACACTTGGATTAATTCGAGACTTACGAACTAAAAGAGTAGCATCAGTGATAGATACTTTCACTTTTATATCGTTTGTTGAAGCCATTAGGTTAAAAGAATCTCTTGAACGAACTAGTTTTACACACATTTCTACTCCATTAATCATAAACTTTTCTTGATTAAAAATATCGCCATGTAAATGTCCAATCATTTCCACTTCTTTACTTTCCTTTACATATTTTTGTCTCTCTGTGAAGCCTTTGTTTGATTCATCTGTGTTGTTCATTTTTCCAGCAGTATCTTCATACCACATTCCACATGTCAAATGCGATTGTTTCGCATGTGGGGCATAATTTAGAAGAGTTTCTATATATGCACGGTATCCATATGTATTATTTGGGGGAGATATGAGTTTTTGATTTAGATAGACATCTAATTGACTAAAAAGAGAATGGAGCCAATAATTAACTGGTGCTACTGCAGTTGTATCAGTGAGAGGTGTTAAATCTTGGTTTAATATCTTAGCCCTTATATGAATTAATGTATGGGATAAATCGATATAATCATCACCAGATCCGGGAATAAAAAATTCCAATGGTCCATCATCGCTGAGTGATGAAATGGGCTTATAGTGAATCCATTGTCCATTTTCAATACTTGTCTGAGTTGATGGTAAAGCAAATAAATCCAGTTCTGACTTAACACATTCACAAGAATTATTATGTAAGAATGACATCATTTATTTTAATAATTATTTTAAGAAAATATATCTTTTCTATTAATTTTAATGTTTCTTTTAGCCTTTTTAATTGTTCTTCCTTTCTGATTCTCTGAAGGAATGAGACATTTTAAACTTAGTCTTTTCTTTTTATAACCAGATCCTGTCATGACTCTATCAATTTTATCATCAGCTTTTCTTTTTAAGTTTAAAGTAGCTTCCTTAAAACGATCTTTGACAGATTCTTGTAAGGGTTTCGCTTGCACCATATCAGATAGGAGTCCTACACCAGCATTAAGTGCTTCTTTACCAATGACTCTAGCACCACTTGAAAAGAGAGGTAGAACTGATCGAAACAATCCCCCCAAAAAACTCCCAATACCATGCCCACGTTGATGTGATACACCTTTATATATTACTCCAATTCCACTTCCACCTTGATGAGTATAGTAGTGCTGATACGGACAGATATTGTTATTATGTCTAGTGTACATTGTTTTAGTTTAAGTTAATTACGTTTGAAATGCAACTTAACGCAGCTCGTTCCGAACTCAAATGGAATATTTTCACCAGTGTTTGATCTTATATCTATTTCAATGGTATCAAACTCTCTGCGCAATACAGGAATATAGTGTGGTGGAGAAAAAACATGCATTTTATTTGATCCATATACATATTTAATAGGATCTAATGATATAATCCTCAACAACGGACACATTACATCCCCAACAATTTGAGGTTGTACAATATCACAATATATAAATAACTGTGATGGTAATCCTAAATAAAGATTAGCTGGAAATTTACCAGTACGTCTAGTTGCTACATCAGTGTTTGGATCAAATCCAAGTTGAAGACTTAATTTTGATGAAAATTTTAAAGAAATTAGATCATCAATATTTCCGGTTAGACTTACATACTTAGAAATTTTATCATGTCGTAGTTTAAACGTTTCTCTTGAATTCAATGCTGATAAAACGTCATCTATATTTTCATAACTGGATGCTGGTATATGGTTTTTATATGTTACGACAGATGAGTCTGTTTCATTAGGCACAGCCATTCTTTTCCGTATGTACATGATATTATTATTATTTTGGACTGTAAACATAGTACAAGGATATTGAAATTCCACAACCCCCACTGACCATTCTCCTTCCAATTTGATAGACTTTGGTAACTTTGTTGAAAAGTTTGTTGTCTTATTGTCAGGAAAGTATGAGAAAGAACTGTTACTAGGTAAAGTTAAATAAAAGTTTTCGATATTCATGACTCTAGACTCGTTGCTAATATCCAACTATTAAACTTATTCGGATAACCTTTCCACTTCACGAGCAATTCCTTTCTGGGCCCTGAATACCGAGTACGAATAATTTTATCTATTTTATATTTTGAAGTGGGGTCGTAAGTAACTTTTTGTAGTTCTTTTTCATAGAATGTACCTATTATAGGTTCATTTTTAAGATCTTTTAAAGTATACACCAACCATGGCGATCTTTTTATAATTGATGTTATCACAAATATCTCATCACTCCAGTTTGTTTCATATCCTTTTTGAAAAATGTGTTTATATTTTGTAATTCTCACATGATCACCGATGTTTAATTTAGGATTACTTAAACTACTACACCGAATATTTGATTTGTCATACAAGTTACGCCAAACTGTCATGATGTTATTATCATTAACATCACAAGGTCGCATCTTAATACTTCTATGAAAGCTATGGTTATATGAATAAAGTAAATCTTGCAAAATGTCTACATATCTATAAGTGTTGTGGTGAGTGAAATATCGCCACATTTTCATTTTTAGTGTTCTTTGAAATCTCTCGACAATACTAGCTTTGATGTCAGGATTATTAGTGGTGTAATAATTAATATTGTGACTTTTTAAAAACTGTTGAACATCTTTCGATATAAATTCAGTACCTTTATCTGATTGCAAATGTGTAGGAGTAGTTTTAGCTTCACAAATTATGCTTGCAAAACATTTTTTTACAGTTTCAGAATTCTTTTTATTCATAACCCTAGCAAAGGCATATTTACTAAAAACATCAATTACACACAAAATATATTTATTTCCATCATTATATCCACTATAAGTTCTCATATCACTTAAATCAGCTTGCCAAAGTTCATTAATATTTGATAGAATATATTTATTCCTTGGAAACCGACGTTGTACCGGTTTGTGCAAAGTGTAAGTTTCTTGAGATTCCAACCATTTTTTTGTTTCTTCTTTAGTCATTTTACTTTTCATTGCTTCTGATAATTTACTGAAACTGCTATAGCCAGCAGGATTAGAGACATCGTAATAAATATTATTTATTTCTAATAAGGGGTCCATCTCTCCCAATCAATTTTTCTTTTTATTTTTTTTTCATTTAGGTTTGATTGAGGGGTAGAATAATCAGTCGCGTTTGGAGATTCTGTGATATTTTCAACTTGATTTCCGATGTCTGATTTTTTTGACATTACATTTATATAAGTTGCCCTTTTTGGATTACCTATGTAGCTCATCGGTACTTGTAAATCCTTTAAGGCAGTTGTGAATTCCACCCAACCATGTGGAGAACTATTTTTGAGTGGTCTTACAACATCATTCAGTAAGTCTAAAATATTACTTTTATGAACCTCCTTGTTATTTATGAAAACGGTACCTTTATCATTCCAATAAATTTTATCTTTATTTTTTAAAAGTACATCAATCAAAAGCTCACCCTTAACTTTATATGTCTTCGGTAAGAGTTGAAGTAGTTGAGATTTAACATAAAAATCATTAGTTTTGGTCTGTATGTTCTCACTAACGTGTGTTTTTATAAAATCTTCTTTACTTTCTAAAGACTTTTCTGGTTTTACATCTTCTTTTATATTAGTCTCTGATTCACCAAAGCTTATAATAGGTATTTCTACTGGTTTTCGGTCTTTACCAACAAAATATAAATATCTTTGAAGAGTTTGCAAATATAATGACCACTTTTCTCTATCTTCTAATTTTGTTTTCAAAACTTTATTCATTTCTTCATCAAGTTGTGATAGTGTAGTATTAGCATTACCATTTTTAAGTTTTTCTATAACTTCAGGTTCAATTAATATCATTTTCTTTGCATTATCCATTTTAAATTACTTAATAAGCGAGTTCAACAGTAAATTCAAAACGGAACCAAGTATTATCGGTAAGAAAGCGCCACCTTTTTGGACTATAATATTTTTTCTTAGTTTATTTTTACCTTTTGACGTAAGTTTTCTTAAAACATTCTTATACTTTTGTAATTCATTTATTTTTTCTTTTGGTAAGGGTACTTTTCCTTTCAAGATATTGTAGATACACTCACAGATGCAGTTAATTTCTTCTTCACCACAAGCTTTTAGTAAAACTTTTCTAAATTTTGGTTTGAGAACATGTAAAGCCCGTAGGAAGTCTTCATGCGTCTTTACTCGATCTTTCATTGTTCAGAAATGAGAGATTTTTGTTTATGACTACTATATTTATATCCTTTCTTAGGAACATAACAAACTGTGTAATCGTTTGGAAAAATATTAGTTTTAAAACGATAACTATCATTTGTATTCTGTTTTAAATCGATCATCAAATATCCATGTGGTTTATTTGTAGCATCTCTATAAGCATCCTCAACATATTTAGGATTTTCAGGTACAAGTTGACGAGCAAGATATCGTATTTGAGTTTTGTCTCGTGGATTTTTAAAGTAAACAATGTAGCTTGAATTTAATGAAATATCACGTTGTCCTTTTCCTTGATGAAATAAATTTTGAGTTATGTAAAATACACTTAAATTTCGATGATGGCTCCCTTTAGTGAAAATATCAACTACGCGCCCGTCAGATTCCCTCATAAGGTCGTCAATTATAATAAGTTGAGGATATTTCCCATCGAACATGCTTAAATCAGGTATTCCTTGATAATAATTAACAGCAGTTAAATTGTATAATGGTTGCATTTCATCATAACACCACAATATGTTTTTGAATTCAACATTACATATTTTTTTCATATTTTTAATAAATTCACAAACAAAATTGGATTTACCACAACCACTTGGACCGGCGACAATTGTAGTAAATGGATGTTCAAAATGAATCATGTTAAACGTCTACTCTATATTAAAGTAGGTATCAAAATGAATAAAAATTTGTATGTGTAGATTTTTTTAATGAGTAACTAAAACAATTAACAAATACAAAAATAATTAGAGTTTAACTTAAAAAATACAAAAACAGTTTTAAAATTAATAAGTTTACTTAAAATAAATACACAAATGTTAGCTAAAGTAGTTCACTTAAAATCTTATAATTAGTTGATTATCGTAATTTATAATGACCCCAAGCTAATGTATCGGTGGAATTGGGTATAATGAATCGTTTGGTATCATTATAAGACAAACAAATTTTATTTATCTTTTGAGTAAAGATCACATGCTTTATGGATCGAAAACGATACATTTCAGCAAGTTCTATTTTTTTAGTAAACAAACAAGTTTTATAATTATCTAATTTTAATTTTCTAGTTACAGATTTGTTTACACCTTTGGCTTTAGCCGTAGTTTTATTGTTTACTTGCATAGCATACATTTTTGAACGTAAGCCAACAAATTCAGAAAAAACTTGACCATTGTGTTCATCTTTAAAATAACCTAATTTTTTCTTATTTAATAAAGGAAATCCATAAATATTATTTTGTTCGTAATCAGATGTGTCAAAATAATTACATATATCTGGTTGAATTTCTTTATAAAAATCTGTACAAAAAATTTGATAAACTAAGCTGTCAGTGTCAGTATACAATAATTTAATTTTTTCAAATTTACACTTCATGTATTTATAATGAAAATCATACATCAAAGTTTTTGATAAATCTAGTATACTAAAACCTAAGAAGATGGGTTTATTGTACAAAAGTTTAGTCTTTTTTAATTGAACTGCTACTAAACTCTCAGAAAAAACAGATAGACTATGAAATTCAGGTTTGGCAATCAGATCCGATGCACCTTTTTTTTTACCTCGATTTTCCCAGTGAGTCAATAGCTTCACGTTTACTCTTTTTTCAATATTTTCCATGGTCTTACCAAAAATTGAGTTATTCATTAACTTATAGAAATCTTTTTCAAAGTCAGATGTTGCTAATGTACGTAATTGAGTGTTTAAATCTATGTATTTTTTTAGCCAAGGACTTTGTTTAAATTTCAAAACTCTATGCACTTTAGTAACTTTTAAACCCAACTCTATGCTTTGTAAGAGATTTCTATAATGTATAACATATTTTTCCTTATTATTTAAATTTGGTACAAGCTTTGGTTCCTTAGAACCACCAATACAAATATTTTCTGGGCATAAAGGAAAATCTGAATGAAAATCATGAAGGTTATCAGGATATTCCAAATCTACTTCTAAAATATAGCCAAATTCTGAAGTGATGGGAATATTAAAATTAACATCAACATTTACCCATTCAAATTGAGAAATAGGTAGATACTGAGACATAGCCCACCCATACAAATTATTCGCATCTAAATATGTTAGATAAGAAATAGGTTCATCACTCTGATAATTTTCCATGTAAGGATTATTAGCTTTGGCATAACGGTTACTGCACTGAGACACGCCACCTCTTATACCAGATTTTATAAAAGCAATTTTATCAAAATCTGTTAATAACTCAATTTCAACTCCGGTAAACTTTAACATAGCATCCCAGCTTAAACCAGGGGCAGTGTAATAATGAGCTGGGTCTAAATCATACGTTTTTAGACATACATTCCTAAAGTTTTCAAATACATCACTTAAAAGCAAAACATCAGTTTTTAAATAAAGATTAGAATAATCAGACATATTCTTACATTTAAAATGAGACCACACTCTTTGGGCGTGAGCGTAGTCTTCATTAGAAATAGTTGAGCCAGTAAGTGAACTAAAAAACTCATTAATTTCCGGCAATGATGTTGATTTTAATGAAGTAAAAGATTTCATAAACTCATATGGAAAAACACCTTTTCTTTTCAACAATTCAAAATCGTTTTCATTTGGAAATTCATTTTTTAGTTCTATAAACTGATCATCATTAAGATTAGAAGCTAACGAATCTAAACTACTAGATAAAAATTTAAAAGAATCAATGAACCTTAAACTTACACGCTGACCGTTTACGTTAAGTATTTTAGAAAATGAAATATATTTTTCTTTATTTTGGGGAATTATTTGTACTTCACCTTCATCAAAATTTAACGCATGTACAATAAAGTGAGCATCGTAATTACTTAAATTATGTAATACTATAGGAACGAAATCTATTTTATGAAACTTTTTACTACATATTTCATGTGAAACACCCATAAAGGTTCCTAATTGCCAGTCGTAATCAATAAATTTATCTAATAAATCTTTTTTACATATATAACACACTTTGGTTTCATTTATATGTTTTTTATTTTCAACCGTAAGAGGAAGAGGGGCAGTTTGAAAACTATTTCTACTACATATCATTTTTAAATCTTCTTTGAGCTTTGTCATAAACACATGAGAACAGTTTTCTCCACTATACGTAACATATTTAGAGAGATTACTATCATATGAACACTTTATGTAATAACCGAAACTGTACACGTCATGTCTCTGAACATTAATGGTTGATGATTTGTTGGGATCACCAGAACAAGAGGCAATAGGTTTTAAAAACGCTTCGGTATCAGCATAAATAATAAAAGGAACCCTCTTTTTCTTTTCAAAATTATCAAAATATAACCTATCATTAGGAACATTTTCATTAAACCAATTCTTTCTAAACGTATTTGGACTTGGTAATACCGTATAAATATGAGCGCAATCACGTGTTTGGTGGTTATTAAGTGCAATTCTTGTGGGAAAATTAAGCAAACAACCATCACAAATGTGAACAGAACCATTTCGTGAAGTGACCTGCATACTCACTAAACGAGATAAATTTTTTATATAACAATAATGCCCATTAGTACCATTAGTGATATAAAGTAAATTTATATGTGTTGATTTGCGAGACTTTGTAAAATATAGGGGGCCAACGACTTGATGGGTTTTAGTCTCAGATTTATATTCTAAACCGAAAACGTTAATGCTTATATCGTTTAAACGCTCAACTTTGTAAATATCAGCTAACTTTACTGGAAAAGATATCCCATCAAAATTTAACTTGTTTTCAAATTTCCGATAAACGTTTACCCGGTCGGGGTTTTTTGGTTGAGGATACAAAGCTGAGAGTAAAGCCCATTTAAAACATTGCACATCTGCATTTTTAACATTGATAACAGCATTTTTAGTCTTAATATCATAAGGTAATTCAATAAAAGATGATCCCCGCAGTGGACTAAATTTATTAATATTCATATCTAAACTAATTATATCTTTAAGACTCCATCCACTATCTTTTTTCTCAAATTCACTAACTTTATGAGATAATCGTTCTTTTAAGGAATCGATAAATCTATCGAGTTCAATGGATTCATTGAGAATATAGTTTTCAGTCTGGAAGTCGAAAACGTTTAGTATTTTTTTATTTTGGTGCACAAAGTTAGCACACAGTATGAAGTTTACTTTAAAAGTGTGCAAATGTACTATATTATCAATGATCAAAGTCTTTAGATCATCTTTTATTGAATTCACAAACATTTCAACTGTTTCAAGTTCTTTAGACTCCGCTAAAGAAGTTATTTTATATGTTTGAATTCTCTTACCAAAGGCAGTTTCGACTATAGTTACATTTGGTAAGTTACAATGACAATGAAACGCATTATTTTTGTGAGTCTTACTTCTATAGTGATTGGATAAATACCTTTTTTTAACAGAGATGTTACAAACTGAACACATTACCATCTCGCTCTCACCAGCAGTCGAAACCTCTTCATCTCCCCCTCTTGAAGTAGATGGTTCATCAATACGTCGTCTCTTTTCATTGTTTTCGATGTAATTGTCTGCAGGTCGTTTTAATCCCGCACCATATTGCATGTTAGTAGATGGTTCATTAATACGTCGTCTCTTTTCATTGTTTTCGATGTAATTGTCTGCATGTCGTTTTAATCCCCCGCCATATTGTATGTTAATACTGTTGACATAAATAAAATGTAAGAAGAAATAAAATTTAAAAAACATATACCTAATTCTTAAAAATATAAGAATGAAACTTACGTCTTTTCAATTTCTTCACATAGTTCTACTAGTTGTTTGTCAAAATATGAATCAAAAGTTTCCACTTCTTCACAAAGTTCTACTAGTGGTTTGTCAAAATAGGAGTCAAAAGTTTCCACTTTTTTACAAACTTCATTTAAATATTCACCATCGATTGAAGATGAAAAAAATGCACTGACACACTTTGTATTAGACATTATTATAAACACTCAGGTAACACACAAGTTCAGGTTGAAGTTTACAACTTAGAGAATTGATATCTACTAATTTTAAACATTTAAACTGTCTTCTATTTATACGAAGAAATATATGCATTAAGAAAAATTAAACTAATGAATTAGCCGATGAATACAGAGAACGAAGCATTACTGGAAACGCATGGCTATGGACGATTAGTTAATGAGGAGCATCGAGAAAGGTGATGTAGTTTGGCTTTTTTCTTCTTTGAAACCTATTTTTAACATTTTAAAATAACATAAATTATATATCGATGTTGGTTAGTTCTGTGTTCCTTGTTGTGGGACTTCTAGTGATCGAAGACTACTGCTCAAGACGACCAAGTACCAACCAATATGGATTATTTTGATTCAATCTTTATGTTTAAATGTATACTTCTTGCAGTCAGATGATGATGAAATTTCTTTTGTTATATCATAAATTAACTGTCGAGTTCGTTGGTGGTGGTTAGTCTTTGGTTTGTTGTAGTACTTCACTCTTACTTCCGCATGTTTCCAATGATCTGGTGGAGGGACGTTTGCCAATTTTTTCAGGTCATAGATCTCGATTTTAATAAGATGAGTTGCTGTTGATCCATCATCTGTGTTTGTAGATATGTAAGACATCCCATCATTTGTTGCTCGCCCCACAGTAGACGATTGTAGTTTGGCTTTTTTCTTCTTTGAAGGCTCTTCAAAAAACTCGTTCAGAGATTCGCTGTCCGGTCTGTTTCTCTTCTGGATAGGGTATGGAGTCGAAGATGCACCCTCGTCATCATCAGATGTCGGATAGTAATAATGTTTGTAAGTGTTTTCCTCGTAGTCAACGGTGGTGTTGTCACCAAAGCAAGATGTGAGCTATAACAATGAATACAAAGAATAGTAAGTACAACAATAAATATAAATCAGCATTATGAAATACACTGGAGGTTGATAGTTACAAACATGTTACAAAATCAGAAACAAGTAGCTATAAAGAAAGTATGTAAAATTTAATACTCACATCCATATTGGTTGCCTTGACTTGACTTGAGCAGTAGTCTACGTTTTCGATGACAGTGGATAGCACTTTGTTAGGAAATGCGACGATGCGATGGTTCTTATACTAGTTCAGATCATTAGATGTGTTTGTCAATCATTGATAAAATGTAGTTATACGAGTAATACAACTAAACAAAACTTGTTATGATACTGGAAGCAAATAAGTAAAATGAGAAAATAATGAACAAAGTAATTAAGATTCAGGAAACAAAATTAGTGAAAGTTGTTGACAAAGCCATCATGTTGTAATAGTATGACAAATATTTAAAAAATTAAATTAATGAGCAATGTAATTATTATTGCAAAACCAAATAGGTAAAGTAGTAGATACAGCTTTCGATATTAAATGAGTAAACGTTTAATACAATTAAATATGGTGTTCGCATGATAAGGACTTACTTGTAAGATAAAAACATATGTTATAAAAGGTTCATGTGATTTAACTTAGCAAAATATGTATCGTGAGATAGCCGATGAATACAGAGTACAAAGCATTGCTGGAAACGCATAGCTATGGACGATTAGTTAATGAGGAGCATCGGGAAAGGTGATTAGGATCATGTAGTTAAGATCGAAGTCGAGAGTGTCATTAGCGTCGAGGTGTCATTAACAAGGGTTCATTAGTTAATCAAGTAGGAGTGAATTTAGCAAAAACGTATCTCCGAAACGGTTAAAGATATCGCTCTGGGACCCAGCGCAATCGACTCAAATGGGGGGGTTTTCACTTTTTTTTTTTTTTTTTTTTTTTTTTTAGGATTGGTGTGACCCCAAAACGGGTTCAGAGAGGGCTGGAACGCCTGTGTTGGAACTCTCGAATCCCCACTACTATCTTTTCATACATACCCGGCGATTTTTGTCACTGCGTACACCAGTCTTTTTTATTAAACCTCCTATTTGGTCCGTGTAGGTTTTTCTGGGACGCCCTTGCGCAACCGGTTCTTCCACATTCGCACAATATATCTCTTTCGTGATTCGCCTTTCATTCATCCTCTCTAAGTGACCAAACCACCGGAGCATTCCTTTCTCAATTCTTGTCACTATATCATCTTTCAGCCCACACCTTTCACGAATCACAATGAGCTTTGCAAATAAAGTAATATTTGAAATTAATTACTTAAAGATAAAAATGATTCATCATGTCAGCCGAACGACGCCCACTGCTGGGCATAGGTCTCCCCCAAGGATCTCCACAACGATCGGTCCTGCGCTGCCCGCATCCAGCGGCTTCCCGCGATTACTGAGTCAATTTGATGAGATATATGCTATCGCGGCCTTTTTTATAAGTAAAGTAAAGTAAAGTAAGTATTTATTCAGTGTTTCATACATAATAAAAAACTACAAATGGTTCCTTATATCTAGATATATGAGAAACTACTGAAAGGGCTGACCAGCTCAGCTAATATTGCAGGTTGTAGCCACAACGCTGATTTTCAGCTGGACCCATAAAAACATAAAAACTAAATTAAGCTAGGCTAAAATAAACTCACAAACAAACAACACAAAACAATAATCTGTTGTGACAAACTAATGATAAATTATGAATATTACATAAAATACTTATATGGTTCATAATATATTATGTTAAAATTTTATAATAAGTATATAATAAAATAAAATATAATACTTACAATACAATGTTTAAATAGCAGACCGGCAGCCCCATCTATCGACCGCCGCCGCCGATAACTACTCGGCCTCAGAGCGAGACAGTGTCTTACCTCTGCGTGCGAGTCGTGGCGTGCGGCCAGCGCGATATAATATATAGTCTGCGGTAATTACAATTTTTTTATGGATTTGAACTTCCGGGAGTTCGCCATTGTGATTGACAGATACAGCGTCTTGCAACAGTGTATTAGATTTTTGTCATTGTTCGTAATTAAATTATATAAGATGTCATGCTAAATAACTTGTGTTGTGCTAATTTTCATCAATATATACATTTTGCAATCAAGTCGTCTAGTTTTACTTGGGATACTTCGCCTTCGCCCGTCGTTCTCACTAAAGTGGCGCTCCAACGTAAAAGAAGAAAATGGTGAATACACGGGCAAGCCAGTACCAAGAAGAAGAGATGGTAGAGACTTCAGGTATGCTAGGAACACCTGTTGCGAGGCCGGCCGTGACGCAGCAGTTACTCGAGCCGCCCGCATCACCGGGTTTCGTGGTCGGGGAAGAAAATCCTCAAGATGGACGCGCGCCTCACGTGGCCACGTTGGCGGCGACATCTGAACACACAATGCCTGTGAGTCCTGTATATCTTACTAATGATCAACTGATGCTTTTATTACGAGCAGTACATACTCCTACAACACAAATTAAAAATGGAAATTTTGCAAAATGCTCGGCGCGCTTCGATGGCGCCGCAGGAAGCGATATTTTAGCTTTTATTGAAGCCATAAAGATTTATAAGGATTGTGTATCGATAGATGACGATATAGCATTAAGAGGTTTGCCAATGCTCCTGATTGGGTTCGCAGCCACATGGTGGCATGGCGTGAGGGAATCGGTGACCACGTGGGAATGTGCGCTCTCCTTGCTCCAACATACCTTTGGACCACGCCTGCCTCCGCATAAGCTATTTCGATAATTATTCAGTAGAGAACAGGGCAATAAATAGTCGACGGACGTGTTTGTTTGTCGCACAAGGGCGATAATAGCACAGTTACCACCAGGGACGCTTAATGTCGGCGTGCAGTTAGACATGGTCTACGGATTACTACACCGCCGCATACGCGAAAAGGTAGCGAGGTCGGCCTGCTCTTCGTTCACGGAATTATTAGAACGAGCCAGATACATTGAAGAATTATACGACGAGGAAGTCTCGGATGTGTTTTTTTATTTATTTTTATTTTATTTATTTCGAAACTCAACCGCTTATTTACAATTTACATTACACAGAGTATCTTAGTTAAATAATCTTAAGCTATTACAGAGTTTCCCAACGTGATCAATTGAAACTTAAAAGACAAAACAGATTATACGCTGTCTTAAACTTATGTGGCATCAATACAATAAGAAAAAAAGAAAGGAACACGGCAAACTTCAACGCGTGTGAATACAAAAACAAAACAAATTAAATTTAACAAAACGTAGGTACGTTCACAGTATACATAGATATTTAAAAAAACATAAAATCATGCAGTTAGAACTGATGCTATATCCCGCTTGAAAGATTTTTTATTAGCATTAAATATGTCAATATCATCAAATTTTGTATTGTATAACCTGGGTAGTCGCGACATAGTGGTGTTGTATGCATAGTTAGTCCGGTGCCAAGGTATACTAAATAACGGTGCCTGTCTTGTGCGATATTTAGGTGTGAAAAAACTTATACTAGAGAGAAGATCAGGCGCGTCTAGATTATTGTGTAATATGTCATGAAGTAGGCTCATATCAAGTAGCTCGCGCCTAGATTCCAGGGGCAAAAGACCATAGTGACCGCAGTCCTCCTCGTACCCTTTGCCTCGTCTGAAAGTCTTAAAGTTCAGATGTTTAACGAAACGTTTCTGTATACGCTCAATTTTATTAATATATTTTGCATATTGTGGGGACCAGACGGGGCTACAATACTCCAGTACACTGCGACAATATGCAAAATAGACTGCTTTTATGCTTTTGATACTTTTAAACAGTTGGCAAGTTCTCATAGCAAAGCCCAGGTTGCGGTAAGCTTTATTGGCAATGTAGTCTATATGTTCCGAGAGTAGCATCTTAGAGTCAAGTATCACCCCCAAGTCTCTGACACTATATGTTGAAGTATGATTGCAACATATTACACAAACAAGATGTTTGCATTATCGCGCATTTACAGAAAATTGGAACACACGCGTAGCATTCTCAGCAATCTAGAATAAGATCGCTTACTAAGATAATGTATCTTTAATTGTACTCAATATTATTATCTCAATATACATCTTGACACCGAACAAGTCACATCTCTTTTATTACCTTAGCCTCGGTAAAGCGTCATACCTCTTCATGGCGACCCTTTGCCAACCGAACTTATAAATTTTTGCGGGAAAATCATTACTACATGGAGCAGCAAAGCAAAATTTTCAACACCATACTAGCAGCAGTCTTCGTTGCGGTGCTATTTGGCTCTACACCTCTGTTCATCGCATTACTTGGGAAGACAAAACAATAATATGGGAGCACCACAAAGTAAAGAAGAAGTTATCATCGCACAAACCGCCAGCGGCGACGCCCAAGCAACGCAGAAAACTTCAAGCCAGCTCACTACAACAGAAATTTTACTATCCGTCATACTGCTTCTCATCGTTATACTCATCATTTACGCCTGCATCCGGAAAATTTGGGACCGAATTGTCAACCGACTCCGTAGAGAATTCAACAGCGCAGTTCTAAGAAACACAATATCTTCCGTGGAACTGGCAACGACGTCGACTCAACCATCAACGTAGACCAGGAGGTGTCCAGGGTAGAAACCCGGCCCATTGTACGAGGGGCAAGGGAAATCCCAGCCCGATCTTCAGTTAGCTGTTTCAAGCGGTCCAGGAACCCATCTTAGAAGTCTGAAGATCCTACACACTCAAGGAGCATGAGAAAACCCCCAGCCCGCAGCCCCAGCCCCCACACGCCACGCCGGTCACCACATACCTACTCATCGTGCAGAGACGTAATTATTTTATTCGCGCGCTATAATGCCACCGTAAGTCGTAAGTTATTTTATACCTAAACGTTTTAAATAATATGTAGGATTACATTTTTTTTCTTATTAGATAATGTCATTTATTATTTCCGATTTAAATGAATTGCATAAGAAACTATTGTATATTAAAGATAATTTAGTAAAACTAGGACCAGATAGACGTCAAAAAGAGTTAGGTTTTACGAAATTTAATGAAGCGAAACTTGAATACGCGAAATTAGAGTATATTTTAGCTCAAGTACATAATTTAGTTGAAAAATCGGAGGTATCAACTAAAGATATAACTTTAATTAATAAAATAGCAAATGACATTCAGATCATTTATGACAAAATTATTTCTTTAGAGACTTTAAGTGTTAGTAGTATTTCAAAAATGGCAGAAAAAGATAAATTTGACTTGAAGACAGCCATTGCACTTTTACCAACGATGACAGGTCAAGAACACGTCACTAAATCTCTAATTGATGGTATACAATTATATAGTTCAATGATCAGCGATGCTACTCATGGGTTACTTATTGATTTTGTGATTAAAACTAGGCTCTCTCCTAGCGCAAAATTACGTTTAAAAAGTAGTTATCCAACTATTAAAGATTTAATTAGAGATATGAATACGCATTTGATTCAGAAAAAATCTGCTGTTGCTATCCAACACAAATTACAAAACTGTCGTCAAGGTCATAGGTCGATCGAGTCATTCGGCTCGGAACTAGAACAACTTTTTGTGAATTTAACCATAGCACAAGCGGATGACGACGCTACTAAGTTTGAAGTATTGCGTCCCATTAATGAAAAGGTTGCAATCAAGCGCTTTTCAGATGGATTAGTGAATCAAAAGCTTAGTACTATCATAGCATCACGTCACTTTGATTCTTTACCAGAGGCTATAAGAACTGCCCTAGACGAGCAGTCAATGTCTACCAGACACGAGGAAGTTATGAACATTAAAAAGTTTCATACTCGTAATTTCTCACGCACACCTACTAATTATCCGCGTCAGCCAAGTAATTATTCTAATAAATATAGTTACTATAATAGATTTAGCGCAAACAATAGGTACGCTGCCGGAAACACGAGACCACAACAAGGTAAGTACATGTCGCGAGACTCCCGCGCCGCGCAAGGAACACAATCACGTTCACGTGACCGCGGTCGGCCGAGCCCGCGCCCGCCGCGCTCAGCTGTGCCTTTTCAACGTGTGCAGTACGCTAGCCACGAGCAATCGACCAATAGTGAGTCACAAGCGCGTTCTGAGCCCCAGAACGATAATAATTTAGATTTTTTTCGTTCCTACTGAAAATTATGTTTTAAACTACAATAATAGTAGTACCGTAACTTTTAACGTAAGTAATAGCAATATCGATCTTTTAGTCGATAGCGGAGCAAGCCTTTGTGTTTTAAAATACGAATGGTTATGCGATTATCCGAAGTTATTGAATTTAATTACATTTGAGAAGTTAGTTATAAAAGGTGTTAGCGGTAAACTAGTATCTGAAGGATATATTTACTTAGATTTGTCTTATAATGGGTTAGTTTTTAGAGAAAAAATGTATGTGTTTAAAAATATGTCTTGTTCTGCAAATGGTATTTTAGGTGATAATTTTTTGAAACGCTATCAAGCTATAATTAACTATAAAGAAAATACTTTGCTTTTAACTAGAGATAGTAATTATGTGTCTATACCTATATTGAGTCACTATAGACATTTGATACCGCCACGATGTGAGGTAATAAAATATATACCTACATCGTTAGGCGACGATTGTGTTTGTTTATCTAAAGAGATACAGAAAGGAGTTTTTATAGGAAGTATAATAGCGAAACCTTGTAATGGTCGCATGCCAGTAAGGATATTAAACACCACTGAGAAAGAAGTTGATCTAGATCTTACCGATTTAGAGACTTTTTCATTGAATGATTTTGAAGTCTGTAATTTTGAAAAAGAGGAGGTTTCTGTCGATCGTGTAAAAACATTATTAGGATTATTAAATTTACCTGAACTGAATTTAGAAGAAAAACGAAGTATTGAGAGTATTTGCGCTAAGTACGCAGATGTTTTTCATCTGCCAGGCGACAAACTCTCTTGTACAAACCTAATGACCCATAATATAACTTTAAAACCTAATGTCTCGCCAGTTTATGTCAAGCCACATAGATTACCGTTCGCACTAAGGAAGGAAGTTCAGAAACAGATAGATATTATGCTCGAAAATGATATTATAGAAGAGGCTACGTCAGAGTGGTCTAGTCCCGTCTTGCTTGTACCGAAAAAAACAGATAGGTCAAACGAGAAACAATGGCGATTAGTTATAGATTACAGGCAGTTAAATAATCGTATTGAGGACGACAAATTCCCTTTGCCTAATATAACTGATATCTTAGATTCGCTTGCAAATAACATTTATTTTTCAAAATTAGACCTTTCGCAAAGCTATTATCAGTTATCTTTAAGCGAAGATTCACGAAAGTACACAGCTTTCACTGCTGGTGATAAAATTTTTCAGATGAAACGCTGTCCCATGGGTCTCCGGACATCTGCGAGTGTATTTTCACGTCTTATGACTATTGCAATGTCAGGCTTAAATTATAAAAAGGCTTTTATTTATTTAGATGATTGCGTAATTTTCGGGAAATCTATAGAAAACCACAATAAAAACTTAATTAGTATACTAGAGAGATTTAGAAAAGTTAACTTAAAATTAAATCCTATGAAGTGTGAATTTTTGCGAAACGAAATAATATATCTAGGACACAAAATAACTTCTGATGGAATTTTACCAGATGAAAGTAAAATTGCAACCATGCAAAACTATCCAGTGCCGATGAACTGCGACGATGTCAATCGTTTTGTCGCGTTTGCAAATTACTACAGACGATTCATACCGAACTTTGCAAACATTGTTTATCCTTTAAATCAATTAAGAAAAAAGAATGTACAGTTTCTATGGTCATCAGAGTGTCAAACGGCATTTGAAAAATTAAAATCAGCATTAATTCAACCCCCTATTTTATCTTATCCAGATTTTTCAGAAAGTAACATCTTTCGGCTACAAACAGATGCTTGTAAGACAGGTTTAGGATCTGTTTTATCTAACATGAACGGTCAAGTAGTCGCGTATGCGAGTAGAAACCTGAAACCCGCCGAGACGAGATATCCCATCATAGAATTAGAACTTTTAGCAATTGTTTGGTCTGTGAGACATTTTCGCCCTTATTTATATGGACGTAAATTTAAAATTATAACAGACCACAAACCGTTAATTTATTTATTTAACTTGAAAGACCCAACAAGCAGACTTACTAAATTCCGATTATTCCTAGAGGAGTATGATTTTGAAATAGAGTATGTTCCAGGACGAAACAATGCAGCTGCAGACGCATTGAGTCGCATACCTATTACATCTTCTACTTTAAAATCATTACATCAAAACACAGTATCAGTTTTAACTAGAGCACAAAGTAAAAAATTAAAAACCCCCACTGATTCTTCTTCAGAGAGCTCCACCAGCACTAGGCCTGATCAACCTATTGCGGTAGAACTTCTCAAGAAACCCGATGACGTAACTGAATTAAGTTTTAATCAATTAAAGTTTGACAATTATTCAAAGTCTAAAGATAGCATTATTTCTAATGCAAGTTGTTACGTTTACGTACCTTCGCAATCAGCGATATATCTGAGTACCCGATCGTCATCTACCCCAGAGGTGTTAGCGAGGGACTTAGAGTCATTATGTCAAAAAATAGGCATACATGAGGTACTTATTATTAAAGAAAAATGTAACGAGAGTAAAATCAAAAGTCTTGTACAAGCAACAAAAAGAATTAACTCTGTTACCCCGCGCTTTCTCATAACAAAAAATATATTAAGAATATATGATAGTGAACAAAAAAGAGTAATACTAAATGATTTCCATCTATTACCTACCAGCGGACACGCAGGAGTTAATAGAATGATGAACAACATTAAGCAATATTATTTTTGGCCAGGTTTGAGTAATGATGTAAAACTTTTTGTTAAAAATTGCCATCAATGTCAATATCATAAGCATAGTAATAAACATATTAAGCAGCCCTTAACCATAACATCAACAGCCCACTCATCATTCGAAAGAATTAGTTTGGATATAATGGGTCCACTCGATGTTGATGACTATAATAATAAATATGTATTGACATTACAATGCGATTTAACCAAATTCGTTGAAGCGTATCCATTACCTAGTAAAGACTCGGTCACAGTTGCTCAATCTTTTACCAATAATTTCATTTTACGTTATGGTATTCCTAGAGAAATATTGACTGACCAGGGAACCGAATTCATGTCATCAGTGATGTCCGAAACATGTTCTCTATTACATATTAAAAAATTAAATTCTACGGCGTACCATCACGAAACTGTAGGCGCTTTAGAAAATACTCATAAAACCCTAGGAGCTTTTCTGAGAATCCAGTGTAATAATTATAAACATAACTGGAGCACCTGGATTCCATATTGGTGTTTTTCTTTTAATACCACAGTGCATAGTGAAACTAAATATACGCCTTTCGAATTAGTTTTTGGAAAAATTTGTAACCTTCCAAATAATTTACAATCAGAAATCGACCCCTTATATAACTATGACAGTTATCCCCGAGAACTTAAGTATCGTTTACAACAAGCGCAATCCGACGCACGACGTAACTTGATACAATCTAAAGAGAAAAGAAAATTATTGTATGATAAAACTAGCAATAATGTTACCTATCAGTTAGGCGATTTGTTATTATTAAAGAACCAAGTAGGAAATAAATTAGATAGTATTTACAATGGCCCTTATAAAGTTTTAAGAGATATGACGTCTAATGTAGAAATTTTAAAAGAAAATAAAGCTATAATTGTGCATAAGAATAATACCAAACCATTCAATAAATAACTATTTTATTTGATACGTAATTATAAGTATAGGTACTTAATTACATACCATGTTACTTAACACTTTGTTATTGTTATGATTAAGTGTAAAATGTGAAGCTTCCGTTTTAATTCAATACCATTTCAATTCGATACCATTTTAATTAGATACAATTTTAATTAGGTATATTGTTTATATTGTAAAACGTTTTTGTATTAGTACGATTTAATAAATGAAATAGTTTTAACTTTGCTATGTTGATAATGTTTAAATTTTGTTTACTTATTTTACTTAAGTAATTAAATTTTGGTTAAGTTCGTTAAAGTCAATGTTACGAGTCTGTTCCTTTTTGCAGGGAGGGGATGATCCTTCCACTTTTTCAGGGGAGATGAAGTATGATTGCAACATATTACACAAACAAGATGTTTGCATTATCGCGCATTTACAGAAAATTGGAACACACGCGTAGCATTCTCAGCAATCTAGAATAAGATCGCTTACTAAGATAATGTATCTTTAATTGTACTCAATATTATTATCTCAATATACATCTTGACACCGAACAAGTCACATCTCTTTTATTACCTTAGCCTCGGTAAAGCGTCATACCTCTTCAATGTTCTTTCTATGATATTACCATCAAAGTTATAAGGAAAATCAATTGGGCGTTTTTTACGACTGAAACTTATTATTTGACACTTACTTGTATTTACAGTAATGTTATTTTTTGTATAATATTCATAAAGGCGGTTAAGATCACTTTGAATCAGTTCACAATCAGAAGGCGAAGTAACTTTCATGAATACTTTTTTGTCATCTGCGTAAAGAAGATGGTTTGAATACTGAAAACATTGATTTATGTCATAAATATAAGCACAATACAACAGAGGACCAAGATGAGATCCCTGCGGAACACCAGAGGGGATCTGTATGAAGTCGGATTTGTAACCCCCTAGAACTACGGCTTGCGAACGGTTCGATAGGTAGGATGCTATCCATCTCAATAGGTCACCCCGAATCCCCAGCGCAAAAAGTTTGTTCAACAAGATGACATGGTCTACACGATCGAAAGCCTTTTCGAAATCTGTGTAGATCACGTCAACCTGCCCACCGTTCTCCATCCCTCGTAACTCGTAACACATAGTCTGAAAATTGTGTCAAATTCGAATTTGTAGATTTGCGCTTTAGAAAACCGTGTTGATTTTGTGGTAAACCATTTGTTATAACTGAGATAATTCCATTATATACAATTTTTTCAAGCAGTTTACTTAAAATGTTTAATTTAGATATTGGTCTATAATTACATATATCCATCTTGGAACCTTTTTTATGCACCGGAACAATGTAAGCTTTCTTCCATAGAGTCGGGCAAACACCTTGTTGTAATGATAAATTAAATAACAAGGCGATGGGAAGGGATAGTGAAACTGCACATCTACGCAGAAACACAGGCGGCAGAGCATCGCATCCGGGTCCCTTAGCAATATCAATACTTTTTAGCATTCTCTCCACCTCACTCGTCGATACGGTTACATTTGTTACAATGTCAGTGGCACTATCAGCATTATCATAATTCGAAGTTGATAATACGTTACCTGTTAGTGCAAAAACATACTTATACTAGTGATAATACAGTCTTATCGTGTCTGCCCGGTACACAGGTGCCTCGCGGCGACGCGATGACGCCGACGATGACGTTACAACGGCGAGCGCCCAGGCAGGCGCCGGCGCCGCCGCCGTTTCACTCAGCAACGACTGTGCATGCACATGGCGTCGTGTCACCGCGGCCGCTGCAGCCGGCTGCGCCCATCCTGAGAGATGGAGCTGCGCTGGCGACAGCACCGACGGAGTCACTCGTGCAGCCAGCGTCACCCTGGCCTGAGGCGGCCAAGGTAAACTTGGAAGCACAAGGTAAACTTTTTTGTGTGTATTGTAAAAAGCGCGGACATAATAAAGAACAGTGTCAAAAGTTACAATCACAGTCTGTATTGAATGATAAATCTATGTCTTGCTATGGGTGTGGTGCAAGTGGTGTTATTCGCTCTAAGTGTTTAAAAAGTGTAACCCGCCGTCTAGCTATAATGTATATACTGAAAATTTTTGTAATGTTTGTTGTAATAATTGTTCTAATTGTGTGTTAAATAATGGTAACCAGGGGGAGTTGAGTTGTACAATCAAGGGGGAGTTAAATAGTTTGCCTAATTTTTCTTTAAATGTAAATAGTGTAGTTCCGGAACAACAAAATTTTAGTTTGCAACCGCAGAGACCTGTATTGGAAATTGAAATATTGGGTGTAAAAGGTACTGCACTCATAGATACAGGGGCTATTGGTTGTTTCGCAGGGCATGCACTGTATACACTCCTCCAGTCGAAGGGTCATCCTCTTATTCCCTCTGAACGCAATATTAAGCTTGCCGATGGGCATGCACGTATAATGAGTGTTTACTTAGCTAACGTTGAGGTCCGGCTTAAACACAAAATTTTCAATATAGAATTTATTATTTTTCCTGAATCCACAGATAATGTGACCTTATTGGGTATTAATTTTATAATTCAAGCAAAGTTAGCTTTCAATTTTATTAAGAATTTGTGGTGGTTTTATGATGATTCTAATAAGCGTTATAAATTGTGTATGGAAAGTGTCAGTTCTAATAACAAGCAGCATGGGGTGTGTGAACAAAGCGCTTGTGCGACTAACCCAAATGATGTTCTTTCTGTGCTTTTGGCTGAATATCCTGATGTTTTCAAGGAAACGGGGCCGCCCACGGATTTTGCGGAGCACCGTATCGACACTGGAGATCACCCGCCGATAGCAACGCCGCCATATCGCCTCACTCCGGCCCGGAAGGAAGTGATGCAGAAGGAGTTGGAGAGGATGGTTGGGGAAGACATCATTGAGGAGTGCGACTCGGCGTGGGCTGCACCAGCATTATTAGTACCTAAGCGAAATGGGAAGTTTCGCTTTTGCGTGGATTACCGTAAGTTAAATTCCATTACTAAGACTGACGCTTATCCAATGCCAATCATTGATGAAATACTTCAGAGCCCGTAGTGTAAGTTTTTATGTCAAAAAACGCAAACTATTTCGACTCCGTATTTATGTCAATTTGTATGAAAACTCTATTAGCGCCTCTAGCGGCGAGTAGCGCGCTTTTATAGTTTTCATACAAATTGACATAAATACGTAATCGAAATAGTTTGCGTTTGCTTGACATAAAAACTTACACTCGGGGTACTGGCCACAAAACGGGGCTGTGTAATGAGTACGTTAGATTTACGTTCTGGATTTTGGCAAGTAGCTGTCATAGCAGACAGAGATAAGACAGCTTTCACTACTCCATTTGGATCATATAGATTCAAACGAATGCGGTTCGGTTTAACGAATAGTCCTGCAACCTTTCAACGACTGATTGATCGTCTCAGGTCAGGATCTTCATTAAAAGATGTCACCGTTCTAGCGTACTGTGATGATTTGATCCTTATTTCTCAGAAAGAGAGACATTTACACGATCTTAGGTTATTATTTAAACGCCTACAAGAATTTAAGCTTCGGGTGAATTTGGAGAAATGCGTTATTGCTCAAGAATCTGTTAAGTATTTAGGGCATATTATATCTACAGATGGTATATCGCCTGACAACGAGAAAATAAAAGCGATACAGGATATGAAGCGACCCACTACTTTAAAACATTTAAGGACCTTTTTACAAACATGCTCGTGGTTCAGAAAATTTATACCTGGTTTTTCTCAAATTGCAGAGCCTTTGACTAGGCTCACCAGGAAGAATACACCATGGCAGTGGAGTGCAGAGCAAGAAGGTGCCTTCGAAGAGCTGAAGGGAAGACTTAGCTCCGCGCCGATCCTCGTGCAGGCGGATTACTCGCAGCCGTTCGTGTTGAGAACCGACGCCAGCAACTACGCGCTAGGAGCTGTACTCTTGCAAGGTCAAGGTAAAGATGAGAGGCCGATTGAGTATGCGAGCAGGCTGCTTAACAACGCCGAACGCAATTAATAAATAAATAAATAAATATTCTCTTACAATCACACCAATTATCTAAGCCCGTAGTTAATTTCTTAAGAAACTGTGTCTACGTGAACTTGATAACGGATAAATATATACTTAAATACTTTTTGTTTGTAAATACATACTTAATATACATAGAAAACACCCAGACCAAGACAAATAGACATGTTCATGCACACAAATATTTGTCTTGTTCGGGAATCGAACCCGAGACCACTGGCGCAGAAGGTGGGTAGCCTACCCCTGCGCCAAATCGGTCGTCAAATTATTCGACAACCGAGCGTGAAGCTCTTGGAAAGTGGTAGTGGAAAGATTTCGCGGATATATAGAGGGCCACCCGGTCATCGTGGGTACAGATCATCAACCCCTGAAGTGGCTGCTCTCGCTGAAATCACCATCGGGTCGTCTCGTCAGGTGGGCATTGAAGCTTCAAGCCTTCGATCTGCGCATTGAATACACACCAGGAAAGGCCAACGTCGTTGCTGATACTCTTAGTCGTCCCAACTGCGATCAAGAGACTCTATCTTCGTGCGGAATCTGTTCAGTGGTTATTGATCTCCCCACAAGAAGACCTTTCGAGTTGCGGCTGAGTCAGCTGGCAGATCCTGATGTGAAGAAGATAATAGATGAGCTGGAAGATACAGACGAAGTTGCCGTTCATCGGTGGTCCGGCCGAGGTTACTTCATGCAACAAGGCATCTTGTATAGGTATAACCCAGTGTTCAGTACACCCCTGCCTAGACCGCGGAATGGCTAGCGCAGTGGAAGCTGGTATTACTAGTATAGACTCCGGACAAAAAACTAGGTTTCAGCCGGGATGTAACTGAACAATTGGACTGCGATACACAGTGGAGAGAATGTTAAGTAAGGTGATTTCACATACGGTTCTGTGGTGTCGAAAATCTCCTCGGCTGCGGAGAGACGGGGCGCGCGCCCCAGGTACCTTCTTCTTCTGCAGACCTTACCAATTAGTGACCTCACTCACAACACAAATAACAGCGTTCACAGGACACTGGGCGTTTCAACAATAGATACACAAAGACACACACGTGGGAGCTTTTTTTATTACTATATATTGTCCCGACAACAAGCGCGTGTGGTAGAAAAGGTTATCTTTCAAGGCATCCGCGACCGGCCACTCCAGAGATGGCATCAAAACCTTGGTCGTACAAAACGGGATCACATAGATAATTTAAGATGTATTCAAACTCGATATGCCAGGCACATTCAACGCGAGCGATTTTTAACAAATTCAGCAAAATTATTCCGACATTTTCCTAACAAGAATTCCAATCAAGTGTCACTGTCAACTTCAAGTGACAGCTAATGTCAATTTGACGTGACATTAGAGTTGCGTTCAGAAACGTCGATCTTTTCCGAACATCCCCCCGCCCCGGACCGTTAAGAACGGTACGTCAATCTACGGGTAATCGGGAGAGCCCACTAACTGCTCTCTTCAAAACTGAATCTCGAACCAAAACCTCAGCAAAACGAGGAACTCCGTCCGTTCCGGGGTAGAGTTTAACAATGCGCCCCCTTCGCCAACATAGGGGCGGCAGGTTAGCATCCTTAATCAACACGAGGTCGCCAGTCTGGGGTGGGGTGGTTTTATCTGTCCACTTCACGCGCTGTTGTAGGATATGCAAATACTCCATCGACCAACGTGCCCAGAAGTTTTGGGACATCTGTTTCAAAAGTTGGTATCGCGACAAACGATGGGATCCTACATCCTGAATCGGATATTCAGGCAACGCCAAAAGGGGCTGTCCGATCAAGAAATGACCTGGGGTCAACGCTTCCAGGTCATTCGGGTCCGAAGACAACGGGCACAAGGGTCGCGAGTTGAGGACGGCCTCAATTTTACAAAATACCGTATCAAGTTCCTCAAACGTGAGAATAGTTTCTCCAATCACGCGACGCAAGTGTGTCTTGGCAGCCTTTACACAAGCTTCAAAAATTCCTCCCCAGGTCGGACAAGCCGGAGGGCTAAACTTCCAGATTATCCCACGCCGGGAGAGGGTGGTTCCAATGTCTATTTTATTATCAACAAAAAACTTAACTACTTCCTTAAGATAATTACACGTTCCCTTATAATTAGTACCACAATCGGAACGTATCAATGACGGCAGTCCTCTACGGGAAACAAATCTGCTCAAGGCGGCGACAAAGGCTTCGGTAGACAATTCCGAGACAATTTCCAAATGGACAGCCTTGGTGGACAAACACACAAACACGCACAAGTACGCCTTATAGGTTTTAGCATTACGCAGTCTCGAAGCCTTTACAGTAAAGGGACCGGCGAAGTCGGTGGCGACTCCGGCAAAAGCTCTACATTCCGTGACGCGATCAGCAGGCAAATCACCCATCTGGGGCTGCATGGTCGCGGCCTTCAATCGATAACAAGGCAGGCAACGGAAAACCACAGTGCGAATGGCTCGACGAGCAGACAAAATCCAAAATTCACGCTGCAAAATGGCCAACAAAGCATTACAGCCAGCATGTTGTGCATTCACATGGCGATCTGTTATTATCAGTTGAGTCAAATGTCCGGCTTTAGGTAACAAAAGGGGGTGACGAGCTCCATACGGCAGGTTCGCATTTCGAAGTCTTCCGCCGACTCGCAAAAGCCCACTCTCGTCCAGGAAGGGATTCAATCGCGATACCGCGCCCTTCAACTTGCGACGGCCTAAACGCAAAATTTCAATCTCGGACTCAAAACTATCAGCTTGTACTCTCCGGACCCAAAACAAGAGCGCGTCCCTACGCTCGTCCGGAGTGAGAACCGACGAATCACGCCTCGCGCGTGGGTTTCTGCAATTGTACACAAAACGTCTGATCCAAGCGGTAACACCAAGCAGCTTCTGTAAGGAGCTGTACCGATCCAACAACAAATCCTTTTCCCCGGCGGGGTTATAATATAATAATAATAATAATAAATTTATTTATTTCTCTCCACAAACATAAACATAGTGCAAATACATTACAATACAGTTTATAATAAAATTTAAAGTCTGTGGGAGACTGGAGTCCTAAACTTGGCAGTATTCTGCCTGTATTTTAGAACACCAGGCCTCCAACCCTCAGCATTACTCATTCTGAAATTACATTTTTGTTAGTTACATTTTATTACAATTATATATTTTCTTATATATTTTCTGTTATCTGTTACCTAATAATAAACGTTCATAATCTATGGAAGAGATTAATAATAAACATCTAATGAAATACAAAGATAATAGCAATTTGTGTAAGTGTGTGTGTGTGTGTGTGTGTGTGTGTGTGCGTGCGCGTGCGTGTGTTTGAGCGTATATTTCTTGAAAATTATCTCACTCTAAGAGTTTTTCTGTCTCATCATAAGTTTTGCTTTGAAGCCACTGTAGTAGTATCTTTTTACATTCATATCTATTTTTAGGATAAATATTATTAATTTCGTTGGCGTAATTATACAACTTTTTACCTACCACATAAAAGAACCTATTAGCAAATAAGGTACGGGTGCTTTCTATAGGACATACCTTGTAGTGTCTTCTAGATGTTATCATAAGAGGTGTATATTTTATTTGTACATGTTGTTTGAGTATACTTAAGAAGACAAAGAATTGTCTAACTGATAGCACTTCTGCTTCGCGATACAAGGCCGCAGTTGAAAAGAGTCTCGGTTTGAAAAGACATATCTTAAGGATAAGTCTTTGGGCTCTTTCGAGTTCGATTAGCTTTGATTTCGCCGCACCGCCCCACGATGTTATGCAATAAGAAATTACAGATTCAGCTAAGGCGGTGTATACTGTTTTCATTGTTTTTCCATCTGCCACATGACGAAGTTGTTTAAATACGAAAACTAACTTTCTAAGTCTTTGTGAAACATTATGAATGTGTTCCGCAAAATTTAAGTATTGATCAATAGTGACACCAAGATATTTAATGTGTGATATATTACTAATAATTGAGCATTGGCATGTTGTTAAAGGTGGAAAAGAACACTTATGCGCAAACAGATTTAGGTTTTGGGGGATGTTAGAGTTCCGAATTGAGAAGCAAATGTATTTAGTTTTTTGGGTATTCAATGTTAAACTGTTTGTTGCTAGCCACTTGAATACAGTGTCAAACCCACTTTGTGCAAGCTTAAAAACCTCCTCCCACGTGCCAGCTGAAAAAGTTAGTGCGGTGTCGTCTGCGTATGATATTATTTCACCACTATTAAGGTTGAGCTTACACAGGTCATCAATATAACACAAAAATAGGGTGGGCCCTGTAATGCTACCCTGCGGAATTCCATAGCCAATCGATTGTTCAGTACTACTGTAATTACCAATCTTGACAATCTGCGTGCGGTTAGACATGTAGTCTTTGAAAAAATTTAGTTGGGTTCCTCGTATTCCCATTCGTTCAAGTTTTTTCAGTAGAATAGGCACAGATATGGTGTCAAATGCTTTCTGAAGGTCGAGGAATATTGTTAGGACCTTCAGATTGCTATCCAATTTTTTTGCCAAACTCTGTACATAGTTATGGACCGCAACATCGGTGGATTTACCCGCTCGAAAACCGTACTGTGAATCCGCCAAAAGCGCTCTTGATTCTAAATAGCTAATAAGTTGTTTATTTATTATACGCTCGAAAACTTTAGAAAAAGAGGTTTGTATGGCAATTGGTCTATAATTATCTACAGAGTTCTTTTTCCCTGCTTTGTGGATTGGTATTACAATAGACTTTTTAAACGCATCAGGAAAAACACCCGCTTTTATGCAGCGGTTTAGTAAATCTGTGAGCGGCGGTACAATAGTCTCTATATTTTCTTTGAGTACCTTCGCAGGAATATTGTCATAACCAGGTGAACAATCTGACTTTAGGTTTCTGATTACGTCCGTTACCTCTTCAGATGTTATTTCTGATAAGACGAAAGAATTCAATGACGTTCCAAGGTTTTGCTCTGGCGAATTTAAGTTTGATGGAATAGCTTCTGCTAGGTTTCTTCCCACATTAGCAAAAAAGTGGTTCACAAAATTAACTGACTCCTGTGGTATTTCTTTTATGTCTAATAATTCATGGCAACTAGATTTTTTCTGCTCTAAATTAGTTACAGTCCTAATAGATTTCCACATGTTTTTATTATTATTTTTATTTTTATTTAATAAATCTTTTTCATATTGTCTTTTAATTTTCCTTAGTAATATTGTACAAAAGTTTCGATACCTTTTATAAGTTATACTCAAAGTTGGATTATCGGGATTTAGTTTTAATTGTTTATGCATTTTGTCTCTAGTCTTGATGCACCGAAGTAAGCCAGTGGTCATCCACGGTTTAATTTTACGTTTACTTCTAGAAGTCTTAACAATGATTGTGTTACTTGTTACTACCATAGAAATACACTGAATTAAGGTTATTGGTTAGTCTCCAGGACGCATGCCCGCATATCATGAACGGCTACGTTCGACAACGCTGGAGAGGGCGGCCACTCCGACTCAGGCCGCATCAACCACTGTGGGCCCCACCAGAGGGGGTGGTTAATTAGGGTTGGGGCTACACAACCCCGAGACGCACAATCCGCGGGATTCATGGTTCCCGGCACGTGTCTCCAAATCAACTCGATGTCGGAATTACAAATCTGCGACACTCGATTGGCCACAAACACGTCCAAGGTGTGCGCCGGAGCCTTCAACCAACAAAGCACGACCTGACTGTCCGTCCAAGCATAAACCTCTTGTATCTTAATAGATCGACCTAATGTGAGCCATACGTGGTTCAACAAACGCATTAGGAGGGCAGCTCCACACAATTCCAACCTCGGGATCGTATGACGAGTCCGAAGGGGAGCGACTTTGCTTTTCGCTATCACCAGATGCACAGCAACAACTCCGTCAACAGTAACGGTGCGGAGGTACACGGCCGCAGCAAATCCACGTTCGGAGGCATCGGAAAAGCCGTGAAGAGTAACTTTACAATTTTCAGAAGGGAGGAATAGCCTCGGCAAATGCACTTCATTAATCTCGGGGAGGGATGAAACGAAGCTCGACCAATCTCGGAGTAACTCGTCCGAGAGGGGTTCATCCCACGACACACCCGAAGCCCATAACCGTTGCAAGAAACACTTGGCCATAAACAGCACGGGGCAAATCCACCCATTGGGGTCAAAGGTACGTGCGACAGTAGATGTACAATCCCATAGAGGTCCAAAATACTGTTATTCACAACGTAAATAAAACTAGTGTGTAGGTCGAGGATAATTTATTGGGTGCATCGACAAGACTATATCAATCACCAAAAAATCTTAACACCGCCGTTCAGCATTACGTACGTTTGGCACAACGCCATCTATGTACAATAATTACAACTTATATTTAAATACAACGGCTTAACATTCCGCCCACCATGAACGGAACGTCCATCAGAAACAACACAATCAAATAAGAAACTTAACAAAAACAACAAAATTTAGGTATGCAATACATCAATAATACATAACTAACACATACACATACTTGACTAAATTAAAATACAAAAAGCATAGTAGTAGGTATTTACATTTATTAAGTAACAGGTAAAATTATAAGTTTGGATACAGGTCTTTTTACTAGAGACCCCTTGCATCGCAAGGTTACGACTCTCGTAAGATTGTCCGCACCAACATGTTTTTCCTTAATTACGCCATACAACCATCTGGACGGTGGGAGGTCATCCTCCTTTACTAACACTACATCCCCTACAGAAGGTTCAGGAGCAATATAGGACCATTTATATCTATGCTGTAATTGAGTCAAGTACTCATGAGACCATCGTCTCCAAAAGTCTTGCAGTAGTCTCTGTACAAACTGCCATCTTTTAAGAGTACTCACGTTACTCTGCTCAAAGTTTGCATCGGGTATAAGCAGCAACGGCTCACCGACTAGAAAATGGCCGGGAGTTAATGGATACGGATCATCTGGATTATTGCTAATTTGAGAAAGTGGACGCGAGTTAAGGCAAGCTTCTATTTGATACAGAAGCGTGGACATCTCTTCGAATGTCAAGGTACTGTTACCAATAACCCTTTTTAGATGGTGCTTTGTGGACTTCACTCCAGCCTCCCACAACCCTCCAAAGTTCGGCGAGTGAGGTGGAATGAAGTGCCAGTTGGTACCATTTGTTGCCAACCACTCAGCAATATCATTAGCGGCTTCAGACTTTTCCGTTTGGAATAAATGCTTTAACTCCCTATTGGCCCCCACGAAGGTCGTGCCGTTGTCACTCCATAAATTTGCGCAGTGACCTCGCCGTGCAACAAAACGCTTAAAAGCTGCTAAAAATGCCTCGGATGTCATGTCACTAACGACTTCGAGGTGTATTGCACGAGTGGTCATACATACGAACAAGGCTATATATCCTTTAACGGCTCGATAACCACGCCCTTTATACGGTCTTATAGCTATGGGTCCTGCGTAGTCAACCCCACTCTGATAGAAAGGTCGACAGACTGTGACACGTTCCGTAGGTAGCTGTCCCATCATTTGCTGACTTGTTTGTGCAGAATGGCGACGACATACAACACACTTCCGAACGACCTTGCGAACAAGATTTTTCGCATTAACTATCCAATACTGCGTTCTTAAAAAGTTTGTCATTAATTGTGGACCGCCGTGAAGAGTGCGATTATGGGCATCATCCACAATCAAATCTGTGAAGTGCGACTGATACGGCAGCAATATTGGATGTTTCATATTTTCATCTATTTCAGCATTTTGTAAGCGACCGCCCACCCTGAGTATACCATCAGCATCAAGAAACGGACACAGTGAGGTAAGTTTACTACTTTTCTTTATCTTTCCCAAAGTTTGTAAACATTTTATTTCTTCCAGGAAACTTTTCCTTTGACACAATCGGATACAGGTAAGTAAAGACTCTTTTAATTCTAATCTAGATATGTAAGGCGTAAATTTTTCTTTCTTTAACTTAAGGAATCTACGTATGTATGCAACAACTCTTAATAATTTATTCAATGAAGAATAACGACATAATATAGATTCTGACTCTGACTGAATAGTGTGGCACGAAATTTGCTCTTTTTTCTTTTCTAAATCCGTTAATTTAAACTGTCCCTTTGAATAATTAATAACCTTTTCTTGCAGCCATTCTGGACCCTCTCTCCAGATCTTCAAGTCCGATAGTTTGCTCGGATTTATACCTCGCGACGCACAATCTGCAGGGTTAGATTCGGACTTGACATGTGACCACTGAGTATTATTCATAAGCGTTAATATTTCAGAGACCCGATTCGCGACATAGGTTTTCCATTTGCTGGGATGACTGCTCAACCATGAAAGGACTACACTTGAGTCCGTCCAGGCGTACACGCACTCCTTCGGAATCTCTAAAACTTCTGCAATTTCTTGAAGCAGGTTGGCTAACAATACCGCTCCGCACAACTCCAACCGAGGAATCGAGACTTGCTTCACCGGAGCAACCTTCGTCTTTGCGGCAAGTAATCGTACATGCACATCACCTTTAAAATCAACGATTCTCATATAGACTACAGCTGCGTATGCTGCATTTGAAGCATCGCAGAATCCTTGAAGTTCTCTGCTAACATCGTTGGTGCTAGTGCCAATCCATCTTGGAATCTTAAATTGAGCGAGATGTGTAAGTTCATCTCGAAACTCAAGCCATGCCTTCAAAATATCACATGGCAATTCTTCATCCCATTGTATCCCTGACAGCCAGACTGTTTGAATAAATATTTTAGCAGTGGTGACCACAGGAGCTAGCCAACCGAGGGGATCAAACAGTTTTGCTATTTCCGAAATCATTTTCCTCTTAGTTATGGGTGTTTCCAGTGCTGTAAGTTGGACAGTGTATTGAAATTTATCTTGGTGTCTATTCCAAGTGAGACCTAAAATTTTGATAACTGTATCTAATTTTAGCTCTAAAGTTTCCTTTGAATTCTTACTTTCTCTATCCCACTTTGACAACAACTCACTATTGCTACTACTCCATTTCTGAAGCTGGAAACCACCAAGTTTAAGTAACTCGTTAATTTGTTGATAAATCTGTGCTCCCTCGTTTATATTTTCGCAGCCTGTCATAAGATCATCCATATAATATTCCCTAAGGACTCTGCTAGCTGCCAAAGGATATTTATCTCCCTCATCATGTGCAAGCTGTTGTAAGGATCTGACCGCCAAGTAAGGTGCCGCTGAGGTACCAAATGTTACACGCAATTGTCGGAGATGCTGAAGTTCTGAATTAACATCGCTACGCCATAATAGACGTTGAAAATCAACATCCTCAGCAGCTATCTTGACTTGACGGTACATCTTCACAATATCCGCTACCAGGCTTATAGGATAGCAGCGCCAACGTAAAATAAGGTGTCGAAGTGTGGGTTGAAGCGTTGGACCTACCATGAGATCATCATTCAACGAAGTTCCATTATTAAGAGAACACGACGCATCAAACACGACCCGAACCTTAGTGGTGCTTCTCTCATTGCGAACGACAGCGTGATGGGGAAGATACACAGCCTTGGGATTAGCTTTCTCCACTTCCGGCACTACTTCCATGTGATTTAATTTTAAATATTCCTCCATAACCTCCGAATATTGAATCTTCAGTGGTTGATTCTTCAGTAATCGTTTTTCGAGCATAAAGAATCGTTTTTGCGCAATATCATAAGAATTACCGTATTGACAACTTGGATCCACCTTTTTGAATGGCAATTTTACGACATAGCGACCCTCATCATTTCTAGAAGTAGTTTTGGCGAACAGCTCTTCACATTGCTGTTCTTCTTCAGACAGACATTTTTTCACAGCTGAAGACAGTTCTTCTTGCTCCCAAAAACCTTTTAGGAGATCGTTCATACTCAATTGAGTGTGCATAGTAATTATTTCATTACGTGTCTGTGAAAGTTCGTAACTTGGAGAGGAAAATATATGGCCTGAAAGGATCCAGCCAAGTTTGGTATTTTGCGCAATTGGAGAACCTGGTGGACCTTTGACAACTCCATCCATTAAAATTTGACCATACACTTCCGCCCCCAGTAAAATATCAATTTTACTCTGAGTATCAAACTTCGGGTCTGCTAACTCTATAGCAGGAATCTGAGGAGAAAACATCGGAACAGACATTTTCCTCTCAGGTAAAAGAGAAGTGAGCTTATTAAGAACATGAGCTTTAACTTCAACTATAAAGTTGGGGTCATGGCGTGACTGAATTTTGACCATAACGGTCCATTTAGACTGCAAGGATGAACCTTGATCACTACCTAACCCTGAAATGTAGCTCATGTTTGAAACTCTTCTAAGACCAAGCATTTGTACAACAGACTCTGCTATAAATGAAGCTTGTGAACCTTGGTCCAGAAGAGCTCTGATACAAAAAGTTCCATTTTTCGTATCTACATTGACCAAAGCAGTGGCCAATAATACTTGACTATTTGCATTAGAAAAGCATGATACTATATTTGATGCCTCGCCTTGAGATGATTCTACATTGGACGACTGAGCGCCCCCTTCCACTACGGAAGTGTTTACCTGATCATCTTTAGGACCTAACTTTGGGTGCAGTAAAGAGTGATGTCGCCTTTTACAAATGCGACAGCTGGTTGATTGACGGCAATTGTATATCGAATGATTCGGAGCAAGACAATTAAAACATAACTTGTTGGTTTGGGCAAAAGTACGACGTACATTTACATCTTCCTTTGCGAATTTTTTACAATTACACAGTTTGTGAGCATCGGAACAAAATATACATGATACAGCAGGAATTGTATGCATTGTTTTAGGAACATTATTACGAACATTACTCTGTTTAGTGGCTTTATTGTCTAGAAATTCTAAAGATCTGAAACGATGATCTAAAAAGTTTTTAAAATCAACAAGTTTAGGCAATTCATCATTACACCTACTGACTTCTACTTCCCACAACTTTCGAGATTCTGTATCAAGTTTCAACGAAACTACATAAATTACAATAAGATCCCAGGAATCTACATTTACATCTAAATTAGTAAGAGCATTTAAACACTCATTAGTTGTGTCCAGTAATTCCTTTATCGCACTTGAAGATTCCGACAATACATTTTTTTGGTTCATAAAACGTTTTAGTACACAATTGGCTAAAAACCTTTTGTTGTTGTAACGATGCTCTAACTGATCCCAACAAGTTTTATAATTACATGCCGTGATAGGAATGTGTCTTAACATTTGCTCGGCTTCGCCAGACAAGTGACTTTTCAAATAGTGCAGCTTTTGAACGTCATCCAATCCCTCATTGTTGTGAATTAAAGACAAAAATAAATCACGAAAACTACTCCATTCTGTGTATTTGCCACTGAAATTAGGTATTTCTATTTTCGGTAATTTAACAGTAAAGGATTGGGTGCTGTTAGTTGCATTTGCATCATAAAATTCATTAACATTAACATCTTTCTTTAACCTAAGGATGGCTTCCTTTAACTCCGACTTGTAATTTATGTACAGTTCTTCGGTCTCATCATACATGTCATTTTTAAAATAAGTAGATTTTTCAAGTACGTCTCCAGAAACTTCCATTATAATCTTCTTATGTGTTTCATCAAAAGAAGACCACTGTTTTTCTAAGGCTTCTAGACGTGTTTCTATGTATGACAAAGAGATCCTATCTTTCGGAGATTTTCTAAAGTTAGACCTTCCCTTCTGAACCTTTGACTTAGTATCATCTTGCATTTTACCGTAGGCATCTATCTCGATAGTTATTCTAACTATTCACCGTATGAGAAAATTCAAAATTATTTTCTAAGTCAATCGTAAAATTTACGAAATTTTCCTAAGTGTTTTCGCACTTGGCTCCGCAAACTAGCGTGGATTCCCCGTATTTCACTTTTGGAGAAATTATTCTAAGTCTATGAAAACACTTCTAAAATTTCCAAATTCTAACTTTCTTGAAATTATTCTAAGTTAATGAATGACACAAATGTACTCACAGTTTCATCACAGCACAACACACTAAACGCTTCCGCTTACGCAATCGCTCGCTTCGTGGTCGCACCGGACCCGCTGACGTCACTGCTGGAGCTGCTGCTGCAAACTCAAACCTCCGATCCTCCGTAGTCCCTGCTCCTGTCACTCGTACTGAGCTGGTTCCAGGTCAACCAACCGAAACTTCCGACTCGGTTAGGACCATGTACAATCCCATAGAGGTCCAAAATACTGTTATTCACAACGTAAATAAAACTAGTGTGTAGGTCGAGGATAATTTATTGGGTGCATCGACAAGACTATATCAATCACCAAAAAATCTTAACACCGCCGTTCAGCATTACGTACGTTTGGCACAACGCCATCTATGTACAATAATTACAACTTATATTTAAATACAACGGCTTAACAGTAGACAATACTAAACGCTTGGTCCAGACTTTCGGTGGTCGTAAATCCACACAATACGTGAAAGTGTCAGAGACCGGTTTGTACTGTACGCCAAGGACGGTCACCACATGGGGATTATCAACATTTTCGAATAGGTGGGGGTCCTGCTGGTGCTCTTCGGGCAAACCTACCAGTACATCAGGCGAGTTGGATATCCATTTCCTCAACTCGTAACCTCCCGACTTCAAAAGGGCGGTGAGTTCGTCTCTCAGGACAATCGCCTCTGAGACAGATGAGGCGCCCGTGCAAATGTCATCCACATAGACGTCACTGGCCAAAATGGCGGAGGCGCGAGGGTATCTCAAGCGCTCCTTCTCGGCCAACTCCAACAAAGAACGAATCGCAACAAACGGGCTCGAAGCCAAACCGTACGTATTCGTATTCAATTCATACATCAACAAGGGGTCCCTAGGACTCTCTCTCCACAAAATCAATTGGTACCTCCTATCCTCGGGATGGATGACCGTTTGTCTGAACATCATCCGGATGTCAGTCATAAATACAATTTGGTGCCGCCGGAAGTTGGTCAAAATGTCTGAGATCTCCGTGTGCAGCTTGGGACCTACATGCAGACACTGGTTCAAGGACGCTCCAGTAGAGGTGGGAGCCGAACCGTCAAAGACCACCCGAATCTTTCCGGATTTCAAAACGGCGTGGTGCGGCAAAAAGAAGTGCTCAACGGAGCGCCAATCCAAATCGCTCACGGACATGTGCCCTAACTCCTCATACTCCCGCATGAATTCAACATACTTCTGGCGGAAGACCGGATCCTTGCTCATGCGACGCTCCATCGCCACTAGCCTACGTTCCGCTAGCGGTCGGGATTCGCCCAGAGGAGGTCGGCCGGCACGAAAGGGGAGACGGGTGATCAAACGACCAGAGCGGAGGCGACCAGTGTTATTCTGGTAATACAACTCGCATTCATCCGCTACTGGGTCAACCCGCGGGGCTGGTGGAGGTTCCTCAACCTCCCAAAACTTCTGCACCACTTCGGAGAGAGACACATTAAAAACAAGACCGCGATCCTCATCAAGGGAATCCAAAACGCGGCGAGCAGGGCCCATCACAACTGTACCGAGTGTCGTCTGCAGAGCTACCAAGCCATCTGGCTGCAGAACTCGCTTCCCCGTCAACAAAACTCGCCCCAGGACATCGGCTCCAAGGAGAGCATCAATCGGGCCTGGGCGGAAAAAATTTGGATCGGCGAGTGGGGAATCAGACACCAAAGACAACATACTCGGTCCCAAGTCAACTGAAGGTTGACGGCCAACCACTGTGTCCAACACAATCGCCGAGGTCTCAATGCCTGGCGTGGACTTATTACGTGATGTAAATGTGAAGTCAACATGCCCTAACAACCCGGGGACTTTCACATCGCCAACACCTCTCACGCCTTCCGTGTGGGGGTGCACCTTGAGGCCCAACCGCCTAACTAACCAAGATGACACAACACACCCCTGAGCACCGGAATCCAACAAGGCGCGAACTTCCACATGGTCGCCATTCAATCCCCTGACAAGCACAGAGGCCGTGGGCAACAAAACGGTCTCTGGAGGGGTGGCTACAATCGACCGTAAACACGTTGATTGCTAGTATGTGGGGTCCCCAGACGTCCCCCCATGGTAAGGGGGTCGCTCATAGCGATCCAGTGGGTCCCAATCTCCCACATACTGCCTACGTCCAATTCGCCCGGTATCAGGCGGGTTATATCTCCCGGCCCCTTGAAGACGGGGCGGGCGCCGCTCCAAACGCGGGTATTCGGCGAGCGGCGGCGAGAATCGGTGCCTATCATCCACCGTGTACGTCGCCCCATAGTCGCGGGGGCACGGTGACCGATTTTCAGAGGGGGGGTCCCGGGGACCCCCGGCTGTGCGAGGCTCAACACGTTGCGGGGGGCTTCTACGACCTCCCGCAACGCTCGCAAAATCGAACCCCCTAGTTGGGGACCGATTTCCCATGGGGGGGTCCGTGGGACCCCCGCCCGTGCGAGGCTCAAAACGTCGCGGGGGGCCTCTACGACCACCGGCAACGCCCGCATAACTCATCCCCATCCTTGGGGATCGGTTTCCCATTGGGGGGTCCCTGGGACCCCCGCCCGTGCGAGGCTCAAAACGTCGCGGGGGGCCTCTACGACCTCCGGCAACGCCCGCATAACTCATCCCCATCCTTGGGGATCGGTTTCCCATTGGGGGGTCCCTGGGACCCCCGCCCGTGCGAGGCTCAAAACGTCGCGGGGGGCCTCTACGACCTCCGGCAACGCTCGCATAACTCATCCCCATCCTTGGGGATCGGTTTCCCATGGGGGGGTCCCTGGGACCCCCACCCGTTTGAGGGTCCAAACGTGGCGGAGAGCGTCTGGGGCCACTCTGGTGGCCACTAGAACTGCTGCGGGATGCAAACACCGCGGGGGGTCCGAGACCCCCACCCATACGCGGTGATCCTGCAGCGACGCGCTGCGGCGCTCCGCCGCCCTCTGGGCTGTTCATGCAGAGGAGGGGATGGTGGTTGCCCTTACAAAAGCGGCATGGGTGCGCTTGGGTACATTCGCGCTGCATGTGCAGGCCCAAGCACGAGTAGCACCATGTCCGTTGTCGCGCGATCGCTCGACGGCCTTGGACGCGCTGGTCGAGGAACTTATCACAACGGGTCGTGCTGTGACCCGGTTCCCGACAGTACAAGCAGCGGGCGGTCTCCTGGACGGCGGCATAGCGGCCGGGCGCGCGAGGGGCCATACGCCCCCTACGGGGGGGTCCGGTGGGGGATCTACTCTGTGGCACAGGTCGTTCGGGTCCCATAGGACCGGCCAGAGAGGAATTATCTGCCAGTCTACTTTCTCCTTCCAGGAACGTCAAGAGGTCCGAGAAGGGTGGCAGATAAGTCGCACTATCCCCACCATACTGCTGCTCAAAACGGACCTTAACAGAGTCCGGCAACTTTCCCAGGACAATGTGCAGTAACAAAAACGACCACTGCTCCACTGGGAGTTTTAAATTTTTCAATGCGTTGTAGGCAACCAACAGCGGATTCAACAAAGCCACTCTCAAGTGCATCACGCTGGCAACGCGGGGTAAATTCAAAATGGCGGCAACATGGTTGTCCGCCAGACGTCGTACGTTCTGGTACCGACGGGCAATCAAATCCCTAGCAACGGGGTAGTTTTCATCCGAGGGGGCCAAATGTTGAACCGATTCAAGGGCCTCCCCTTCCAACACGGATAATAAATAAGCTAACTTCTGGCCCTGGGTCAAATCATCCCGGGCATGTACCAGACTATCAAAAATATTAATAAAGCCCTCCCAGTCCTCTAGACGACCAGCAAAACGCCTTAAGTCTAAGGGGGCCAATCTAGCAAAGAGAGGGGGCATACTTTTAGATGTGACCGGGGACGGGCTCGGTTCATTCTCTCTTGCCACTTGCAAAGGCCGAGCCACCTGGGTAATTCTGTCCGCAAAATCATAACACTGGTCCACATCCAAATCGACTTCTTGTCGCATTTCCACATCGGCCTCAACAGTCCTTTCCAAAAATAAGGCATACTGTTCATCAACAACAGCCAAACGTACGGGCAGATCTACGTATCTGTTCAACAAGGCCTCCGTCCTATCAGGTCGATCCAACAATGCGACTGCAGACGCTAACCACCGTAACTCAGAACGTATTTTGGCTTTAGCAGAGGAGGCCGTCATTGTAACGTCACAAATTTATCAACAAAAACAACAAATTCAAAATATTCACTATAACACAAAATCTCCAATATTTTGAGGTTATTGATAACCACAAAATTCCAATATTACAACAACAAAGTATTTATAATGACACAAACTCTTAAATATTTGGAGGTTATCAGAAAACAACAAAACTCAAGTATATAATTATAACTCTAACTCTCAAGAGGTTATAACTTAGACACAAACTAACTTTGACTTTGTAAGTCAAAAGTTATTCAGTTCAAACAAATCACTGACCATTGAAATTCACTTGGATATCGACATACAACAAGATGATTTTAATTATTTCAAAGCACAAGTTTCAATAAGTTTCAATGTGTAAACAATGTCCCAAATCATTTAAGTTTCACTAAGTATTGAGTGCAAACTTATTAGCTAACCTTTTATTAGCTATTATTTTAGCAACAAACTTGTCAATATTCACAACTCAAATTTGCTGACAAAACTAAATAATAATTATTATGAACAAAGAAAGGTATCTGTTTACATTTTGGAACTTCAATACATGACAATTAATTACAAGACATGGAACCAATAACAGAAGGAATGCCCTTTACTTTTCAAATGCAAGTTAATTACCATTTACAAGTACAAATTAATCTAGTCCGGACCAGACTGGGTCATCAACACGGCACTGATTAATACAAAGTTTTGGCGTGGGCCTCTCAGGCCTTCAAGCTACGCTCTTGGCTACCAAGAAATGTTCAGTACACCCCTGCCTAGACCGCGGAATGGCTAGCGCAGTGGAAGCTGGTATTACTAGTATAGACTCCGGACAAAAAACTAGGTTTCAGCCGGGATGTAACTGAACAATTGGACTGCGATACACAGTGGAGAGAATGTTAAGTAAGGTGATTTCACATACGGTTCTGTGGTGTCGAAAATCTCCTCGGCTGCGGAGAGACGGGGCGCGCGCCCCAGGTACCTTCTTCTTCTGCAGACCTTACCAATTAGTGACCTCACTCACAACACAAATAACAGCGTTCACAGGACACTGGGCGTTTCAACAATAGATACACAAAGACACACACGTGGGAGCTTTTTTTATTACTATACTAGCGGCCGCCCGCGGTTTCACCCGCGTGGTTCCCGTTCCCGTGGGAATATCGGGATAAAAAGTACATATAAACCTTCCTCTTGAATCACTCTATCTATTAAAAAAAACGCATCAAAATCCGTTGCGTAATTTCAAAGATTTAAGCATACAAAGGGACATAGGGACAGAGAAAGCGACTTTGTTTTATACTATGTAGTGATATTGTCCCGACAACAAGCGCGTGTGGTAGAAAAGGTTATCTTTCAAGGCATCCGCGACCGGCCACTCCAGAGATGGCATCAAAACCTTGGTCGTACAAAACGGGATCACATAGATAATTTAAGATGTATTCAAACTCGATATGCCAGGCACATTCAACGCGAGCGATTTTTAACAAATTCAGCAAAATTATTCCGACATTTTCCTAACAAGAATTCCAATCAAGTGTCACTGTCAACTTCAAGTGACAGCTAATGTCAATTTGACGTGACATTAGAGTTGCGTTCAGAAACGTCGATCTTTTCCGAACACCCAGACTCAGACAGTGAAGAACCGCAACTTGTTGTGCCTATCGACCTCAGAAAGGAGATCATTCAAGAGTGTCATGATACTCCTGTTGCAGGTCATTATGGAGTAGATAGGACATATCACAAGATTGCTCAAAGATTTTATTTTATAGGTATGAGACGTGCAATTATGGAATATATTAAAACCTGTGCTTCGTGTCAACGCTACAAGGCGACGAATCAGAAACCACAAGGGTTACTGCAGACACCTGTACAGCACCAGCGAAACGAAGTCATTGCCATCGACCTCTTTGGACCCCTGCCACCTGGACGCCAAGGTCATAAATGGATACTTCTTGTCGAAGATACTGCGACCCGTTGGGTCGAGTTGTATGCACTGCGTGAAGCCACCGCAGAAGCTTGTGCTCGCATACTTATAGAAGAATATTTTCTTAGATATGGTCTGCCACGTCGCATTATTTCAGATAATGGTGTGCAGTTTATTTCAGCAGTTATGCAGCAAGTCACGTATGTGCTGGACATCAAGCAGGAGCTTTTGCCATTGTTCCATCCAGAGGCAAACCCGGCGGAGAGGAAGAACAGAGATCTAAAGGTACAGCTGTCCCAGTTAGTTGGTACTAACCACAGCTCTTGGCCTGATCATCTTCCGTCAGTAAGGTTTGCTCTCAACACTGCACGATGCCAATCTACGGGATGTACACCGGCCTATTTGACTTTTGCAAGAGAGCTCCGATCGCCTCTAGAGGTCAAGCATGATCCGCGAGCTATACTAGAGAAGGACAACTTCGTACCTCAAATAACTCCGTACCTCAAACAATTTTTGTTCAAGCTTTCGTCTGTACGTGAGAAAGTGGAGACCCAGCAGGACAAAAGGAAGGAGTATGCGGACCAGTCGCGCCGAGTAGGCCCACAAATTCAAGTCGGAGATCAAGTGCTTCTGAAGACATACGTTCTCAGCAACGCGTCGAAAGGCTTATGCTCCAAGTTCGTGCCACGCAGGGACGGACCGTATATTGTACGAAAAAAGGTTAGTAAGATAAAGATAAGATAAAAATATTCTTTATTCACTTAGACATAATAAATTTGTACTTATGAATCGTCAATATTTTCCTACCACCCATTCAAGACTTTTTTAACTGACAAGAAGAATGGGCGCAAGAAACTTGCCAGCGTTTCTTAGTTAGGTAACGACATTTACAAAAAAAAACATATCGTAACTAATACAACAATTGCTTAGTATAAAAATACATCATATTAAACAGTGATTATGTTATGTGTTACATCATGACCATGCATTGCGGTCATTCAAATAATCGTCTACTTTATAGTATCCTTTGCTCATCAGCGACTCTTTAATGTAACATTTAAATTTATGCAATGGTAGTTCAATTATATGCTGTGGAACTTTATTAAAAAAGGCTATGCTTTTCCCCAGAAATGAGGCTCTGGATTTTTCTAGCCGAAACTTGGGAACGACAAGTTTATCTTTATTTCTTGTGTTAAAGCGATGAATATCGCTCTGCTTTACAAATGTATTATAATACTTTTTCACATAAATTATATTTTCATAGATGTACTGTCCTGCAACAGTTAAAATGTTTATTTCTTTAAATAGATCTCTTAAAGAATCTCTCGATCGGAGGTTGTACATGGCGCGAATAGCCCTTTTTTGGAGCACGAATATACTGTGGATGTTAGCGGCTGAGCCCCACAACAAAAGACCGTAGGACATAACACTATGAAAATAACTAAAATAGACTATTCTAGCCGTTTCAATATCGGTTAAGTTAGTCCAACTACTTTTGAGTTAGGACCTGTCGGAGATTCAAACATCAGTTTAGGAAAATTTCATGTAAAGGAACTGACACTTTTCCATAGTAGGGACTCATCGCACCAGTTACCGGTAGTGCCTAAGCGTAATCGGGGAAGACCTCAACGTTCAGCTCAGCCTAGTAAAGTGTCGCGTTCTGTTTGTAGTAGTTCTGAGGATGAGGAAGATGAGCCTTCTGTACCTCAATATGTGCCTGTATCAGATGAGGTTTCGGATGCTCCTCGGGACGTGCCAGTCCATGTACGGGGTCGTCTACATGAACTGGAGGGGGAGTATATAGCAGACCGGCAGCCCCATCTATCGACCGCCGCCGCCGATAACTACTCGGCCTCAGAGCGAGACAGTGTCTTACCTCTGCGTGCGAGTCGTGGCGTGCGGCCAGCGCGATATAATATATAGTCTGCGGTAATTACAATTTTTTATGGATTTGAACTTCCGGCAGTTCGCCATTGTGATTGACAGATATAGCGTCTTGCAACAGTGTATTAGATTTTTGTCATTGTTCGTAATTAAATTATATAAGATGTCATGCTAAATAACTTGTGTTGTGCTAATTTTCATCAATATATACATTTTGCAATCAAGTCGTCTAGTTTTACTTGGGATACTTTGCCTTCGCCCGTCGTTCTCACTAAAGTCTGTTTTCAAATTTATTTTTTTAAATTATCAAATTAGATATGTCTCAGTTTGGCAATTAAGAACATATTCTTTATTTTTTATGCGAAATGAAGAAACAGATAAGTCTTTTTATGGTATTCAATTCCTTAATACTTACATAATTTTGATAGTATCTCATACGGTTTTGCCAGCTTTTGCAATGTAAGCGCCAGAAAAATCGATTTTTTTGGCGGCTTTAGAACAAAACATGGAATTTTCTCTATTTTACAAGTATCTAACCTTTGGGAATAAATTCTCTAAATAACAGTGAAAACTGCATAAAAATCCAGTGCGTGGTTTAAAAGAAGAAAGCTTAGAAACAGACAGACAGAGTCGGAGAGCAACAGTTTCACGCTGATAAAGTACTTTCTGAAATTTTCATGTGGCTTCACAAAAACCTTTTAACACATTTATGTTAACAAAAGTCAATACCTAACTTTTTCAATAAATAAATCGACTCAGCCGAAAACTGACTTCATTTTAAAAGCCCACACCTGTAACGACACCAAATCACCAACCTGCTCTTGCCTGCCTCTGGAAAAGTGTAGTGTGACTAAGTATCTTGGAGTTCAACTTGATGAAAACCTCTCGTGGTACACACAGATGGACGTATTAGCTGCACGAACGCGAAAGCTGATATGGATCTTTAAAAAACTCAGAAATATTCTCAAACCAGCTTTCTTGAAGTCCGTTTACTATGCACTGGTCCAATCGATACTTAGCTACTGCATCACAGCCTGGGGCGGGTCGTGCAAGACACATATCCTAAAAGTAGAACGCGCCCAAAGATCCCTGCTTAAAGTGATGTTGCGCAGGCCTTACAGACCTTACGTACAGCCTTTACCAAAAATTCTGACGGTGAGGATCCTATTTGTATTGCACGTCATACTTCGCCAGCACAGACATCTAGCCTTTAATAGAACATTATTACATTACACTACCCGTAGAAAGATCAAGATATGTAAATCCAGAAAAAATAACACCGTTTTTTTACGCCGACATACAATATTCCTTGGTCCTTACTTGTACAATAAAATAAATACACTATTACATATTTATCCAAATACCCAATACCAATGCAAGCGTACTGTTACAGATTACCTTCTGACACTGAGTTATATAAGATAAAAGATAACGAATGGCTCCAGTCCATCCAAATAATATAAGTATGCTTAGTACTAGAATTAAATTAAAACTATCTACCTACATAATACTTATGTATATTTTGGTGGAAATCAATCATTTTTTCATATCATTTTCATTCTCATTTCATTTCATTTTCAACTTTGTTTTAATTAAATTTGAATTATTTACATTTTTAGTTTTTTTGCATTCACAATGCAATTTTCATAATAGAAAAATGAAAAATGAAGTATTAAGACAAAAATTGTGAGACGGGTCGATTTTTTCTAAATACTTCATTTTCCATTTTTCTATTAATTTAATTTATTCATTAAGGCATTAAACATTATCATTACATCAATTAAAACTAGTGTTTATGACTATTATGAACATGCACAGCATTCATAAAAAGAAAACAGTTCTATAATAATTATAATGTTAACATAAAAGTACCTACCTACATATTTAAATACCTATTAATATATTAACTTTTTTTGCGTTTTCCGTTCTTATAAGAGCGTTGAAGGGTACAAACTATAAATGAAAGTTACTAATGCGATCGTATCTAACCTAAGCTCACTCGTGCAGACATTTATTTGGTAAACACAACTTTTTCTGACCTAACTTTCTAAGACCTAACTTTTTCTGACCTAACTTCTGCAAACCTCACTTTGTCAGACCTAACTTTTACAAACCCAACTCTTTCTGAGGTCAAAAAAGGTCATAGAAAGTAAATTTTGCAAAAGTTAGGTCAGGCAAAGTAAGGTTTGTAAAAGTTAGGTCAGACAAAGTTAGGTTTTGAAAGTTAGGTTAGGTTAGGTTAGGTTAGGTTAGGTTATAGGGGTGCGAAGTCAGACAACGTCCCCGTCGTGCACCCTGGGCAACGTCGTCGCATTTCCCGCGGCGGCGGCTAATAGTTTGACGGGAGGGGAGCCTCGCGGTTCTATCCGCATTTGCGGTTTCGGTGGCTCCGCGCTGGCGTCCCAGACATATTCTGGGCAGCGGTAGCGCGGTTCGGGCTCGGCCGGCGTCCTGGACAGTCCAGTAGCGGCGGTGCGAGCGTAGGCGGCGGGTCCGTCCGATTGCGGTTGTCGCAATCGGCGGATGGGTCTTCATGGCCAACCGTCGGCGAAGCCGTCCCTTCAGTCATGTTTTGGGGGACGGTGGGGCTGCCCTTAGTTGGGTGTCCCCGCGAGGAGAAAACCTCAATAAAAAACCCTAATCCTACGCCTGCCATGGGCTAGGGGATGGATGGCTGGTGGGAGACCAGTCCCAACGTGGCCAACGGAGCAGGGGACTGGCGGACCCCCTGTTTCGTGAACCATACGCTTACCCGGGTATGGAGCCTCTGCCCGGGTGGACTGATTATTTGCTACCATAATCGTGGGACTAAAATGGAATCTTCAAACAAAACAAAACTAATTTTAAAATTTGGCGGTGGGCCTAGCTCGGGCGAAAGAGAGCGGGAGAAGCCTAGCTCAGGGGCTTTAAACGAGCGGGCGCATTCTGCGTCAGAAATGTTTTCGGCGTCGTCTAAAAACTCCGTTTCGGACGTTTATTCAGCGGATGAGGAGTGTGCTCCTTCTAACACAGGAAGCGCAACCAGCCTTAATGCAGGTGCTAGAAGAAAACGCCCTCTTGAGGAATTTTTAACCCCGGACTCCGTCGGGCCGGGTGGAACGACTGTTGCCGATAGTCCTAAAGTCGGTAAATTCGGGAAAGGTAGAGGTAGGCGTGGCCGTGGTCGTGTGGCAGCAACTGGCCCCCGCCCAGAACGTACGGTGTCTGAATCGCAGCTCAACCTGCGTCGTCCATTGTCGGACTATGAGCGGGATGCCGAAGAGGCCATGGGCGGTGCCGAGGCGACAGGTGGCGCCGATGCTATGGATGGCACTGAAATAATGACGAATGTCGGTCGTTTGGAGGAATGGTCCTTTGAGGAACTACGGTCTAGGTCACCTTTGCCCGGTATTGAATGGGACAGCACGGCGGAGATTAGAAAAGAAGTGTCCGCTAAGCTGAGCTCTATCACAGATGTTTCGCGCTCATCTGGGAAGCTAAAGGGCACACACCAAAAGCGCTTGAACGATGCGGCAAAGGATCTCTTTGACATCTTTGAGACCCTGACTACCCGCTCTCCAGATGATGAATTACGGAGGGTTCACGCGAACAATATCCGTCTTAATAGGCAGCTCGCACTATTACAAGAAGAGGTGAAAAGTCTGAGGAAAGCGTTCTCAGAGCGCAACCAGCAGTGCCAAAGTGGATCAGCGGAGTCGCCTTCTAACTCCTTGCGTCCGGCGTCGACTTCTAACTCCTTGCGCGCGCCATCGCCTACTGATTCCGTGCGTGCGAGATCGCGCTCGCGCTCGCGCTCGCGCTCGCCTTTGCCACCGGTGTCGATACGGCCGGCGCCACTGCCACCGACGCCTCAGCCTCCGACGCCACTACCATCTGCGTTGCCACCTTTGGCAAATATGGAGGCTCTCCAGGAGTTTGCGCGCTCCTTGACAATATCCATAGGTGAAATGGTTAACACCAGGCTCAGCAGCATCGAGGAAAGGCTACCTCCAGCGCCTATACTTAGACCGCCGCTAGCGGCCGACAGAAGACGCGAGATGCCTCCGCCTGCATCAGCACCCCCAGCTCGACAGTCAGCGCCCCCAGCTCGAAAACCGGTGCCCCCAGCTCGACAGCCGGCGCCTCCGCGCCCTCAGGCTTTAACAACAGACCCTTCTTCTGCGCAGTCTCAACCAGAACGCTCTCAAGCGCCAACAGCTTCCACATCCACAGAAGGAACCTGGAGCGAGGTAATAGGCAGAAAGAAGGCCAATAAAGAGCGTAAAGCAGCCCTTGCCGCGGCCAATCAGGCAGGGCCTACACCAGCAGAAGCTTCTGCACAAAAGAAAAAGAAGACCAAGAAGAAGACTAGCCTTACACCTCCGAAAACGGCGGCGGTCGTACTTACCTTGGACGCAGAAGCAATAGAACACGGTGTCACTTACGCTCAAATCATCGGGAAGGCAAGGGCGGAACTGCAACTGAAAGATTTCGGCTTGGAAGGGGTACGCTGCAAGACGGCAGCTACTGGCGCCAGGATCCTCTCGATCCCAGGGCCTGAGAATGGGAAAAAGGCGGATGAGCTTGCCACTAAGCTCCGTGAGGTTTTGTCCGGCGTCGCTAAGGTCACGAGACCCATGAAGTGTGTCGACTTACGCATTTCGGGCCTTGACGATTCGGTCGTGAAGGAGGATGTCATCGCTGCAATTGCAGAAAAAGGCGGATGTCATCCTGACCAGGTGAAGGTCGGAGAAGTCCGATTCGGTGCTGAAGTATGATTGCAACATATTACACAAACAAGATGTTTGCATTATCGCGCATTTACAGAAAATTGGAACACACGCGTAGCATTCTCAGCAATCTAGAATAAGATCGCTTACTAAGATAATGTATCTTTAATTGTACTCAATATTATTATCTCAATATACATCTTGACACCGAACAAGTCACATCTCTTTTATTACCTTAGCCTCGGTAAAGCGTCATACCTCTTCATGGCGACCCTTTGCCAACCGAACTTATAAATTTTTGCGGGAAAATCATTACTACATGGAGCAGCAAAGCAAAATTTTCAACACCATACTAGCAGCAGTCTTCGTTGCGGTGCTATTTGGCTCTACACTTCTGTTCATCGCATTACTTGGGAAGACAAAACAATAATATGGGAGCACCACAAAGTAAAGAAGAAGTTATCATCGCACAAACCGCCAGCGGCGACGCCCAAGCAACGCAGAAAACTTCAAGCCAGCTCACTACAACAGAAATTTTACTATCCGTCATACTGCTTCTCATCGTTATACTCATCATTTACGCCTGCATCCGGAAAATTTGGGACCGAATTGTCAACCGACTCCGTAGAGAATTCAACAGCGCAGTTCTAAGAAACACAATATCTTCCGTGGAACTGGCAACGACGTCGACTCAACCATCAACGTAGACCAGGAGGTGTCCAGGGTAGAAACCCGGCCCATTGTACGAGGGGCAAGGGAAATCCCAGCCCGATCTTCAGTTAGCTGTTTCAAGCGGTCCAGGAACCCATCTTAGAAGTCTGAAGATCCTACACACTCAAGGAGCATGAGAAAACCCCCAGCCCGCAGCCCCAGCCCCCACACGCCACGCCGGTCACCACATACCTACTCATCGTGCAGAGACGTAATTATTTTATTCGCGCGCTATAATGCCACCGTAAGTCGTAAGTTATTTTATACCTAAACGTTTTAAATAATATGTAGGATTACATTTTTTTTTCTTATTAGATAATGTCATTTATTATTTCCGATTTAAATGAATTGCATAAGAAACTATTGTATATTAAAGATAATTTAGTAAAACTAGGACCAGATAGACGTCAAAAAGAGTTAGGTTTTACGAAATTTAATGAAGCGAAACTTGAATACGCGAAATTAGAGTATATTTTAGCTCAAGTACATAATTTAGTTGAAAAATCGGAGGTATCAACTAAAGATATAACTTTAATTAATAAAATAGCAAATGACATTCAGATCATTTATGACAAAATTATTTCTTTAGAGACTTTAAGTGTTAGTAGTATTTCAAAAATGGCAGAAAAAGATAAATTTGACTTGAAGACAGCCATTGCACTTTTACCAACGATGACAGGTCAAGAACACGTCACTAAATCTCTAATTGATGGTATACAATTATATAGTTCAATGATCAGCGATGCTACTCATGGGTTACTTATTGATTTTGTGATTAAAACTAGGCTCTCTCCTAGCGCAAAATTACGTTTAAAAAGTAGTTATCCAACTATTAAAGATTTAATTAGAGATATGAATACGCATTTGATTCAGAAAAAATCTGCTGTTGCTATCCAACACAAATTACAAAACTGTCGTCAAGGTCATAGGTCGATCGAGTCATTCGGCTCGGAACTAGAACAACTTTTTGTGAATTTAACCATAGCACAAGCGGATGACGACGCTACTAAGTTTGAAGTATTGCGTCCCATTAATGAAAAGGTTGCAATCAAGCGCTTTTCAGATGGATTAGTGAATCAAAAGCTTAGTACTATCATAGCATCACGTCACTTTGATTCTTTACCAGAGGCTATAAGAACTGCCCTAGACGAGCAGTCAATGTCTACCAGACACGAGGAAGTTATGAACATTAAAAAGTTTCATACTCGTAATTTCTCACGCACACCTACTAATTATCCGCGTCAGCCAAGTAATTATTCTAATAAATATAGTTACTATAATAGATTTAGCGCAAACAATAGGTACGCTGCCGGAAACACGAGACCACAACAAGGTAAGTACATGTCGCGAGACTCCCGCGCCGCGCAAGGAACACAATCACGTTCACGTGACCGCGGTCGGCCGAGCCCGCGCCCGCCGCGCTCAGCTGTGCCTTTTCAACGTGTGCAGTACGCTAGCCACGAGCAATCGACCAATAGTGAGTCACAAGCGCGTTCTGAGCCCCAGAACGATAATAATTTAGATTTTTTTCGTTCCTACTGAAAATTATGTTTTAAACTACAATAATAGTAGTACCGTAACTTTTAACGTAAGTAATAGCAATATCGATCTTTTAGTCGATAGCGGAGCAAGCCTTTGTGTTTTAAAATACGAATGGTTATGCGATTATCCGAAGTTATTGAATTTAATTACATTTGAGAAGTTAGTTATAAAAGGTGTTAGCGGTAAACTAGTATCTGAAGGATATATTTACTTAGATTTGTCTTATAATGGGTTAGTTTTTAGAGGAAAAATGTATGTGTTTAAAAATATGTCTTGTTCTGCAAATGGTATCTTAGGTGATAATTTTTTGAAACGCTATCAAGCTATAATTAACTATAAAGAAAATACTTTGCTTTTAACTAAAGATAGTAATTATGTGTCTATACCTATATTGAGTCACTATAGACATTTGATACCGCCACGATGTGAGGTAATAAAATATATACCTACATCGTTAGGCGACGATTGTGTTTGTTTATCTAAAGAGATACAGAAAGGAGTTTTTATAGGAAGTATAATAGCGAAACCTTGTAATGGTCGCATGCCAGTAAGGATATTAAACACCACTGAGAAAGAAGTTGATCTAGATCTTACCGATTTAAAGACTTTTTCATTGAATGATTTTGAAGTCTGTAATTTTGAAAAAGAGGAGGTTTCTGTCGATCGTGTAAAAACATTATTAGGATTATTAAATTTACCTGAACTGAATTTAGAAGAAAAACGAAGTATTGAGAGTATTTGCGCTAAGTACGCAGATGTTTTTCATCTGCCAGGCGACAAACTCTCTTGTACAAACCTAATGACCCATAATATAACTTTAAAACCTAATGTCTCGCCAGTTTATGTCAAGCCACATAGATTACCGTTCGCACTAAGGAAGGAAGTTCAGAAACAGATAGATATTATGCTCGAAAATGATATTATAGAAGAGGCTACGTCAGAGTGGTCTAGTCCCGTCTTGCTTGTACCGAAAAAAACAGATAGGTCAAACGAGAAACAATGGCGATTAGTTATAGATTACAGGCAGTTAAATAATCGTATTGAGGACGACAAATTCCCTTTGCCTAATATAACTGATATCTTAGATTCGCTTGCAAATAACATTTATTTTTCAAAATTAGACCTTTCGCAAAGCTATTATCAGTTATCTTTAAGCGAAGATTCACGAAAGTACACAGCTTTCACTGCTGGTGATAAAATTTTTCAGATGAAACGCTGTCCCATGGGTCTCCGGACATCTGCGAGTGTATTTTCACGTCTTATGACTATTGCAATGTCAGGCTTAAATTATAAAAAGGCTTTTATTTATTTAGATGATTGCGTAATTTTCGGGAAATCTATAGAAAACCACAATAAAAACTTAATTAGTATACTAGAGAGATTTAGAAAAGTTAACTTAAAATTAAATCCTATGAAGTGTGAATTTTTGCGAAACGAAATAATATATCTAGGACACAAAATAACTTCTGATGGAATTTTACCAGATGAAAGTAAAATTGCAACCATGCAAAACTATCCAGTGCCGATGAACTGCGACGATGTCAATCGTTTTGTCGCGTTTGCAAATTACTACAGACGATTCATACCGAACTTTGCAAACATTGTTTATCCTTTAAATCAATTAAGAAAAAAGAATGTACAGTTTCTATGGTCATCAGAGTGTCAAACGGCATTTGAAAAATTAAAATCAGCATTAATTCAACCCCCTATTTTATCTTATCCAGATTTTTCAGAAAGTAACATCTTTCGGCTACAAACAGATGCTTGTAAGACAGGTTTAGGATCTGTTTTATCTAACATGAACGGTCAAGTAGTCGCGTATGCGAGTAGAAACCTGAAACCCGCCGAGACGAGATATCCCATCATAGAATTAGAACTTTTAGCAATTGTTTGGTCTGTGAGACATTTTCGCCCTTATTTATATGGACGTAAATTTAAAATTATAACAGACCACAAACCGTTAATTTATTTATTTAACTTGAAAGACCCAACAAGCAGACTTACTAAATTCCGATTATTCCTAGAGGAGTATGATTTTGAAATAGAGTATGTTCCAGGACGAAACAATGCAGCTGCAGACGCATTGAGTCGCATACCTATTACATCTTCTACTTTAAAATCATTACATCAAAACACAGTATCAGTTTTAACTAGAGCACAAAGTAAAAAATTAAAAACCCCCACTGATTCTTCTTCAGAGAGCTCCACCAGCACTAGGCCTGATCAACCTATTGCGGTAGAACTTCTCAAGAAACCCGATGACGTAACTGAATTAAGTTTTAATCAATTAAAGTTTGACAATTATTCAAAGTCTAAAGATAGCATTATTTCTAATGCAAGTTGTTACGTTTACGTACCTTCGCAATCAGCGATATATCTGAGTACCCGATCGTCATCTACCCCAGAGGTGTTAGCGAGGGACTTAGAGTCATTATGTCAAAAAATAGGCATACATGAGGTACTTATTATTAAAGAAAAATGTAACGAGAGTAAAATCAAAAGTCTTGTACAAGCAACAAAAAGAATTAACTCTGTTACCCCGCGCTTTCTCATAACAAAAAATATATTAAGAATATATGATAGTGAACAAAAAAGAGTAATACTAAATGATTTCCATCTATTACCTACCAGCGGACACGCAGGAGTTAATAGAATGATGAACAACATTAAGCAATATTATTTTTGGCCAGGTTTGAGTAATGATGTAAAACTTTTTGTTAAAAATTGCCATCAATGTCAATATCATAAGCATAGTAATAAACATATTAAGCAGCCCTTAACCATAACATCAACAGCCCACTCATCATTCGAAAGAATTAGTTTGGATATAATGGGTCCACTCGATGTTGATGACTATAATAATAAATATGTATTGACATTACAATGCGATTTAACCAAATTCGTTGAAGCGTATCCATTACCTAGTAAAGACTCGGTCACAGTTGCTCAATCTTTTACCAATAATTTCATTTTACGTTATGGTATTCCTAGAGAAATATTGACTGACCAGGGAACCGAATTCATGTCATCAGTGATGTCCGAAACATGTTCTCTATTACATATTAAAAAATTAAATTCTACGGCGTACCATCACGAAACTGTAGGCGCTTTAGAAAATACTCATAAAACCCTAGGAGCTTTTCTGAGAATCCAGTGTAATAATTATAAACATAACTGGAGCACCTGGATTCCATATTGGTGTTTTTCTTTTAATACCACAGTGCATAGTGAAACTAAATATACGCCTTTCGAATTAGTTTTTGGAAAAATTTGTAACCTTCCAAATAATTTACAATCAGAAATCGACCCCTTATATAACTATGACAGTTATCCCCGAGAACTTAAGTATCGTTTACAACAAGCGCAATCCGACGCACGACGTAACTTGATACAATCTAAAGAGAAAAGAAAATTATTGTATGATAAAACTAGCAATAATGTTACCTATCAGTTAGGCGATTTGTTATTATTAAAGAACCAAGTAGGAAATAAATTAGATAGTATTTACAATGGCCCTTATAAAGTTTTAAGAGATATGACGTCTAATGTAGAAATTTTAAAAGAAAATAAAGCTATAATTGTGCATAAGAATAATACCAAACCATTCAATAAATAACTATTTTATTTGATACGTAATTATAAGTATAGGTACTTAATTACATACCATGTTACTTAACACTTTGTTATTGTTATGATTAAGTGTAAAATGTGAAGCTTCCGTTTTAATTCAATACCATTTCAATTCGATACCATTTTAATTAGATACAATTTTAATTAGGTATATTGTTTATATTGTAAAACGTTTTTGTATTAGTACGATTTAATAAATGAAATAGTTTTAACTTTGCTATGTTGATAATGTTTAAATTTTGTTTACTTATTTTACTTAAGTAATTAAATTTTGGTTAAGTTCGTTAAAGTCAATGTTACGAGTCTGTTCCTTTTTGCAGGGAGGGGATGATCCTTCCACTTTTTCAGGGGAGATGAAGTATGATTGCAACATATTACACAAACAAGATGTTTGCATTATCGCGCATTTACAGAAAATTGGAACACACGCGTAGCATTCTCAGCAATCTAGAATAAGATCGCTTACTAAGATAATGTATCTTTAATTGTACTCAATATTATTATCTCAATATACATCTTGACACCGAACAAGTCACATCTCTTTTATTACCTTAGCCTCGGTAAAGCGTCATACCTCTTCAGTGCTAACAGTTTGGGGACAGCTCTAGCGAAATGTCCTGTGGCCGTTGCCAAGAAAATTGTGGAGGCTGGCAGGCTCCTAGTAGGCTGGAGTTCTGCTCAAGTTCGGGCGTTGGATCCTGTACCGATGCGCTGCTACAGATGTCTGAGCCTCGGGCACACAAGTCAGCGGTGTCCAAGCCAGACTAATCGCAGTAATCTCTGCTATCGATGCGGTAGGGCGGGCCATATTGCTGCTAATTGTCAAGCAACTGAATATCGCTGTGACGTTTGTGCGGATGCCGATCGACCCGCATGTCACAGAATGGGGGGAAGAAAGTGCAACCCACCGCAGGTTAAGCCAAAGGAGGGTCCTGGTACGCGGGTGCCCCCCACAGTGCAAAGGACTCAGCCTATGGAGACAGTGGAGCTACCTGAAATTGTCATCAATGGATAGTACACGCCATTTCAAATTTCTCCAGGCGAATATCAACCACTCCACCAGGTCACAGGACCTTTTATCGCAGTCTATGGTGGAGTGGAAAGCTGATGTCACGGTTATTACGGAGCCGTATTACGTGCCAGTCCTGCCCCATTGGGCTGGGGATCTTAACGATTCCGGAGCGGTCGTTACTGATCCCACTTCTCGTTTTCCGCTGGTTGTTAGAGAGAGGGGGGCAGGCTATGTGGTGGTTAAATGGGGAAATATCGTCATCGTCGGGGTATACTTCTCTCCCAATGCAAGCGTCTCCCAACTTGAGGTGTACCTTGCTCAACTGAGTTTAGTGGTCGGTGGGCTCAGTCGAATGCAGGTGCTTGTAATGGGGGATCTAAATTCGAAGTCGGCGTTGTGGGGGTCACCCGTCACCGATGATAAGGGAGATCTAGTCGCGGATTTTATAGCTTCAATGAATCTCTGCGTGGTTAATCGAGGCAATGAATTTACCTGCGTCAGGAGAAACGGAAGATCTATCGTAGACGTCACTTTCGCGTCGCCTGCTCTGGCTTTACGCATCTCTGGCTGGGTCGTTCAAAAAGAGGTCGAATCGCTCTCCGACCACCTCTATATCACCTTTGAGGTAGCTACTCAAATAGCACCCGCTCCGCCCAGGGTGGAAACGAGAATTAGAACGCGGTTCCCAAGGTGGGCTTTTACTCGTTATGATCCTAATCTCGCGGAAGAGGCAGCGATGATTGCGGCCTGGAATCACGAAGCTCGAAACAACCGCAGACAAAGTGTCAACGAACGGGCGATTAGGTTTAAAGAAGACCTTACTACGATCTGTGATGCGGCTATGCCACGTTCTAAAGGCCTGCCTCCAGGAAAAGAGGCTGTCTATTGGTGGTCTGCTGAACTGGCATCTCTCCGGGAAGCCTGTAATAGCGCTCGAAGGGCCCACAAAAGGTGTCGACGGCGTAGGCACTCGGAAGCACAAGAGCAGCTCCTTTATGACGCCTACAGAGAAACGAAGAAAGCTCTCCAAAACGCCATATCAGCTGCAAAATCTAGAGCCAGGGAAGAGTGGCTGCAGGACCTGGATCGTGACCCCTGGGGGAGGCCCTATCTTGTAGTGCGCAGTAAAATGCGACACGGGGCACCACGAACGGAGGAATTTGAGCCGCAACTGCTGCAAGATGCCGTAAACGCACTTTTTCCGCGTAGAGACACATTCGTTCCACCCGTAATGTCCACTCCGGCAATAAATGAGGAACCAGCGGCCAGAGCACCTCCTGTTACTGACGCTGAATTGGATATAGCACTTGATAAACTACGGGCTAAAAAGAAAGCCCCCGGTCCCAACGGCGTTCCGGGACCTGTTTTGGTGGCGGCGTCAAAACATCTTGCGGACCAGATTCGGGAGCTTTTCACATCCTGCCTAGAGTCGGGAGAATTTCCTTCCGCATGGAAGACGGGTCGTTTGTGTCTGATCAAAAAGGAGGGCCGTTCACCGGACTCCCCGTCATCATTCAGGCCTATTGTACTGCTTGACGAAGAGGGAAAGCTCTTTGAGCGAATTGTCGCGGCACGTATCGCCCAACATCTGGCGACAACGGGGCCTGACTTGTCAGATCAACAATATGGTTTTCGCGTTGGTAGGTCCACCGTGGATGCCGTCAAAGACGTTAGAGGTATCTGCGATGAGGCGAAGTCAAGCGGCGAAGGTGTTTTGGCGGTGTCACTAGACATCGCCAACGCGTTTAACACCATCCCTTTTGAAACCATCCTTGAGGGTTTGAGGTTCCATCAGGTGCCGCGGTATCTGCTAGAGCTAGTGGCGAGTTATTTGAATGATCGGCAAGTTAAGTTCATAGGGCCTGGAGGTGTAATGCATAGCCGTAATGTTAGCTGTGGCGTTCCGCAGGGGTCGGTTCTAGGCCCACTCCTGTGGAATATAGGCTACAATTGGGTGCTTCGTGAAACTCTGCCATCCAAAATTCGTGTCATATGTTATGCGGACGACACGCTTGTTACAGCCCGGGGTAACACTTACACAGAAGCTGCACGGTTGGCGGAGGTGGGGACAACACTAGTCATTGAAAGGATCCGTATGCTAGGGCTACAAGTGAACCTCAGCAAGACCGAGGCAATTTACTTCCACGAGCCACGGAAGGGACCACCACAGGAAGCTCAAATTACTGTCGTTGGGTCCAGGATCCCGGTGGAGAGAACAATAAAATATCTTGGGCTGACTCTCGATAGCCGCTGGAGTTTCGTACAGCATTTTAAGAAGCTGGCTCCGCGGCTTGTTGGTACCGCGCTGTCGTTGGGGCGACTGCTCCCAAATGTTGGGGGTCCAAGCGCGACATGTCGTCGTCTGTATGCTATAGTGGTTAGTAGTATGGCTTTGTATGGGGCGCCAGTCTGGGCCGAGGCCCTAAACAACAAAATCCGCTCACTCTTGAGGAAACCGCAGTGTGCGATGGCGCTAAGGGCCATAAGAGGCTACCGCACCGTTGCAGGGGCAGCCGCTTTGGTTTTGGCTGGCACTCCGCCCTGGGAGTTAGAGGCGGAGGTGCTTAGCGAGGTCTATGCGCACAGGGCTGAACGAAGAGCGCGAGGCGAGCGCCCAACTATTGAGGATTGTGAAGCAATACGGCGAGACGCACATGACGCCGTGATTGAGCGCTGGACGGACGATCTAGTCGACGAGGTGTATGGACGACGCACCATTGAGGCGATACAGCCTGTTTTACGCCAATGGTTGGAACGTCGCCACGGTACTCTTACTTACCGGCTGGTACAAATTTTGACCGGCCAGGGGTGCTTTGGTGATTACCTGCATCGAATTCGCAGGGAAGGGAGCCCTAGGTGCCATGAGTGTGGTGCTAGTCGGGACTCGGCGCAGCACACGCTGGAGGTGTGCGACGCCTGGAGCAGACAGCGCCAGACACTCACAGCAGTGGTGGGAAATGACCTCTCTCTGCCCAGCGTAGTCAAATCTATGCTGGACAGTGACAGGTCATGGGAAGCTATGGTTTCGTTCTGCGAGGAGGTGATGACGCAGAAGGAGACCGCCGAGCGATTCCGCGAGGGTGATGCCCAGGCGGACCCGCTCAGGCGCAGGCGGCCCGGGGGACGGCGTAGGCGTTTCGCCGATCTTTTACCCCCATAACAGGGCTAGCGGGTTGAGGCCGGGCAGCCTCCACCCGCTACGTGCAGTTCTGTCTGCGTGTCAGAGGAGGTGCCCAAGTGTGCTCGGGCATCTCCTCTTTTGCTAGGAAGGGGCCTGGAAAACCGGGCTGGCTGGGACGACGTGGTCGAATACCACCAGGAGCCCTCGTCGTCGGTAACCAGCAGGAGAGGGCACACCAAGTCAGTTTTAGTGGGTATGCCCCCCCTCCGGCCCCTCATCGGGTCTATTGTAGCTTAGGTTGGAATGGGTTGGGTGTGGGACCGGGGGAGGTCATTTGGAGAGCCCCACATAACCCCCGCCGCGTGTCCGAGCGTGGGGGTATGCGTAAAGCATTTCTGACTTGCCAAAAAAAAAAAAAAAAAAAAAAAAAAGGTTAGGTTAGGTTAGGTTGCTTCCACATCCACAGAAGGAACCTGGAGCGAGGTAATAGGCAGAAAGAAGGCCAATAAACAGCGTAAAGCAGCCCTTGCCGCGGCCAATCAGGCAGGGCCTACACCAGCAGAAGCTTCTGCACAAAAGAAAAAGAAGACCAAGAAGAAGACTAGCCTTACACCTCCGAAAACGGCGGCGGTCGTACTTACCTTGGACGCAGAAGCAATAGAACACGGTGTCACTTACGCTCAAATCATCGGGAAGGCAAGGGCGGAACTGCAACTGAAAGATTTCGGCTTGGAAGGGGTACGCTGCAAGACGGCAGCTACTGGCGCCAGGATCCTCTCGATCCCAGGGCCTGAGAATGGGAAAAAGGCGGATGAGCTTGCCACTAAGCTCCGTGAGGTTTTGTCCGGCGTGGCTAAGGTCACGAGACCCACGAAGTGTGTCGACTTACGCATTTCGGGCCTTGACGATTCGGTCGTGAAGGAGGATGTCATCGCTGCAATTGCAGAAAAAGGCGGATGTCATTCTGACCAGGTGAAGGTCGGAGAAGTCCGATTCGGTGCTAACAGTTTGGGGACAGCTCTAGCGAAATGCCGTGGCCGTTGCCAAGATAATTGTGGAGGCTGGCAGGCTCCTAGTAGGCTGGAGTTCTGCTCAAGTTCGGGCGTTGGATCCTGTACCGATGCGCTGCTACAGATGTCTGAGCCTCGGGCACACAAGTCAGCGGTGTCCAAGCCAGACTAATCGCAGTAATCTCTGCTATCGATGCGGTAGGGTGGGCCATATTGCTGCTGATTGTCAAGCAACTGAATATCGCTGTGACGTTTGTGCGGATGCCGATCGACCCGCATGTCACAGAATGGGGGGAAGAAAGTGCAACCCACCGCAGGTCAAGCCAAAGGAGGGTCCTGGTACGCGGGTGCCCCCCACAGAGCAAAGGACTCAGCCTATGGAGACAGTGGAGCTACCTGAAATTGTCATCAATGGATAGTACACGCCATTTCAAATTTCTCCAGGCGAATATCAACCACTCCACCAGGTCACAGGACCTTTTATCGCAGTCTATGGTGGAGTGGAAAGCTGATGTCACGGTTATTACGGAGCCGTATTACGTGCCAGTCCTGCCCCATTGGGCTGGGGATCTTAACGATTCCGTAGCGGTCGTTACTGATCCCACTTCTCATTTTCCGCTGGTTGTTAGAGAGAGGGGGGCAGGCTATGTGGTGGTTAAATGGGGAAATATCGTCATCGTCGGGGTATACTTCTCTCCCAATGCAAGCGTCTCCCAACTTGAGGTGTACCTTGCTCAACTGAGTTTAGTGGTCGGTAGGCTCAGTCGAATGCAGGTGCTTGTCATTACAAGCACCTGCCCCCACAACGCCGACTTCGAATTTAGATCCCCCATTGGGGATCTAAATTCGAAGTCGGCGTTGTGGGGGTCACCCGTCACCGATGATAAGGGAGATCTAGTCGCGGATTTTATAGCTTCAATGAATCTCTGCGTGGTTAATCGAGGTAATGAATTTACCTGCGTCAGGAGAAACGGAAGATCTATCGTAGATGTCACTTTCGCGTCGCCTGCTCTGGCTTTACGCATCTCTGGCTGGGTCGTTCAAAAAGAGGTCGAATCGCTCTCCGACCACCTCTATATCACCTTTGAGGTAGCTACTCAAATAGCACCCGCTCCGCCCAGGGTGGAAACGAGAAACAGAACGCGGTTCCCAAGGTGGGCTTTTACTCGTTATGATCCTAATCTCGCGGAAGAGGCAGCGATGATTGCGGCCTGGAATCACGAAGCTCGAAACAACCGCAGACAAAGTATCAACGAACGGGCGATTAGGTTTAAAGAAGACCTTACTACGATCTGTGATGCGGCTATGCCACGTTCTAAAGGCCTGCCTCCAGGAAAAGAGGCTGTCTATTGGTGGTCTGCTGAACTGGCATCTCTCCGGGAAGCTTGTAATAGCGCTCGAAGGGCCCACAAAAGGTGTCGACGGCGTAGGCACTCGGAAGCACAAGAGCAGCTCCTTTATGACGCCTACAGAGAAACGAAGAAAGCTCTCCAAAACGCCATATCAGCTGCAAAATCTAGAGCCAGGGAAGAGTGGCTGCAGGACCTGGATCGTGACCCCTGGGGGAGGCCCTATCTTGTAGTGCGCAGTAAAATGCGACACGGGGCACCACGAACGGAGGAATTTGAGCCGCAACTGCTGCAAGATGCCGTAAACGCACTTTTTCCGCGTAGAGACACATTCGTTCCACCCGTAATGTCAACTCCGGCAATAAATGAGGAACCAGCGGCCAGAGCACCTCCTGTTACTGACGCTGAATTGGATATAGCACTTGATAAACTACGGGCTAAAACGAAAGCCCCCGGTCCCAACGGCGTTCCGGGACCTGTTTTGGTGGCGGCGTCAAAACATCTTGCGGACCAGATTCGGGAGCTTTTCACATCCTGCCTAGAGTCGGGAGAATTTCCTTCCGCATGGAAGACGGGTCGTTTGTGTCTGATCAAAAAGGAGGGCCGTTCACCGGACTCCCCGTCATCATTCAGGCCTATTGTACTGCTTGACGAAGAGGGAAAGCTCTTTGAGCGAATTGTCGCGGCACGTATCGCCCAACATCTGGCGACAACGGGGCCTGACTTGTCAGATCAACAATATGGTTTTCGCGTTGGTAGGTCCACCGTGGATGCCGTCAAAGACGTTAGAGGTATCTGCGATGAGGCGAAGTCAAGCGGCGAAGGTGTTTTGGCGGTGTCACTAGACATCGCCAACGCGTTTAACACCATCCCTTTTGAAACCATCCTTGAGGGTTTGAGGTTCCATCAGGTGCCGCGGTATCTGCTAGAGCTAGTGGCGAGTTATTTGAATGATCGGCAAGTTAAGTTCATAGGGCCTGGAGGTGTAATGCATAGCCGTAATGTTAGCTGTGGCGTTCCGCAGGGGTCGGTTCTAGGCCCACTCCTGTGGAATATAGGCTACAATTGGGTGCTTCGTGAAACTCTGCCATCCAAAATTCGTGTCATATGTTATGCGGACGACACGCTTGTTACAGCCCGGGGTAACACTTACACAGAAGCTGCACGGTTGGCGGAGGTGGGGACAACACTAGTCATTGAAAGGATCCGTATGCTAGGGCTACAAGTGAACCTCAGTAAGACCGAGGCAATTTACTTCCACGAGCCACGGAAGGGACCACCACAGGGAGCTCAAATTACTGTCGTTGGGTCCAGGATCCCGGTGGAGAGAACAATAAAATATCTTGGGCTGACTCTCGATAGCCGCTGGAGTTTTGTACAGCATTTTAAGAAGCTGGCTCCGCGGCTTGTTGGTACCGCGCTGTCGTTGGGGCGACTGCTCCCAAATGTTGGGGGTCCAAGCGCGACATGTCGTCGTCTGTATGCTATAGTGGTTAGGAGTATGGCTTTGTATGGGGCGCCAGTCTGGGCCGAGGCCCTAAACAACAAAATCCGCTCACTCTTGAGGAAACCGCAGTGTGCGATGGCGCTAAGGGCCATAAGAGGCTACCGCACCGTTGCAGGGGCAGCCGCGTTGGTTTTGGCTGGCAATCCGCCTTGGGAGTTAGAGGCGGAGGTGCTTAGCGAGGTCTATGCGCACAGGGCTGAACGAAGAGCGCGAGGCGAGCGCCCAACTATTGAGGATTGTGAAGCAATACGGCGAGACGCACATGACGCCGTGATTGAGCGCTGGACGGACGATCTAGTCGACGAGGTGTATGGACGACGCACCATTGAGGCGATACAGCCTGTTTTACGCCAATGGTTGGAACGTCGCCACGGTACTCTTACTTACCGGCTGGTACAAATTTTGACCGGCCAGGGGTGCTTTGGTGATTACCTGCATCGAATTCGCAGGGAAGGGAGCCCTAGGTGCCATGAGTGTGGTGCTAGTCGGGACTCGGCGCAGCACACGCTGGAGGTGTGCGACGCCTGGAGCAGACAGCGCCAGACACTCACAGCAGTGGTAGGTCAAGACCTCTCTCTGCCCAGCGTAGTCAAATCTATGCTGGACAGCGACAGGTCATGGGAAGCTATGGTTTCGTTCTGCGAGGAGGTGATGTCGCAGAAGGAGACCGCCGAGCGATTCCGCGAGGGTGATGCCCAGGCGGACCCGCTCAGGCGCAGGCGGCCCGGGGGACGGCGTAGGCGTTTCGCCGATCTTTTACCCCCATAACAGGGCTAGCGGGTTGAGGCCGGACAGCCTCCGCCCGCTTCGTGCAGTTCTGTCTGCGTGTCAGAGGAGGTGCCCAAGTGTGCTCGGGCATCTCTTCTTTTGCTAGGAAGGGGCCTGGAAAACCGGGCTGGCTGGGACGACGTGGTCGAATACTGCCAGGATCCCTCGTCGTCGGTAACCAGCAGGAGAGGGCACACCAAGTCAGTTTTAGTGGGTATGCCCCCCCTCCGGCCCCTCCCTCCCCTTTTTTTTTGTGCTGGCAACACTGGCAGCAACACTTAAAAGTTTGCTGTGTAATTTTAATTAATTAATTTTATTAGTAATTCTCTTTAAATTTCCAAATAATTTGTTATAATTAGCTTAATTACGTATTAAATAACAAGTGGAAGTGTTATCAGCAAGTTTAATGAACAAACTTTTGAATTAAAAGCGAGGAAAAATTGACCCAACTGTCAATCAAGAAGACGATACTAATTCAAATTGAAAAGATATAAATACTGTGGACTGCTTCTACTTAAACCTGGGGAGTATTGTTTTCATAATTTACATCACTCACATTGCATTCTCAGACCAATAAAACTTATATTACCGACAAATACATCTTGACAATCTTGATAAGAAACTAACTAACCAACTTATAACTCAATGTAATCAACTAGGTATTTGTACTTAGTTGTTAATTTTCAATAATTTGTTAGACCAACAACTTACCTATATGCTATTATCAACAACAAGTGTTTTCTGATTAAGAATATCATTTGTTTGCATTGTGTTACCTATAGTTAACATTCAATCTTTTAAAATATATAAGTAGGTAGTTAATGTTTGACATAAATTAGACTAAGTTATTACAGGTTTTGCCATCTCCCTTACAGCCTGAATTACTACTTGCAGTATTTAAATTTCTTGTAATAAAGTGAGAAAACTATAAAGAACACTTTTTGAAACCTTAACCACTTGTCTGTTGATTGCCGGATTCCGCCAAATGCTCGGTCTGTTGAAAGCCGGAATCCGCCCAAAATTTTCAAAATGAAAAGTTTTTTTTTAATTTTATTTAATAAATAAAACGTGTGTTTTGTTTTAAACAAAAAAACAATATGTAAAGTATAATCTAGGCTGAATGTTCAATGATTTTATGAACCGCTTGCCATTTAAAAATAAAATAAAGAGCGCGCCAAAAACCCTGTCTGTTAATTGCCGGATTCCGGCATCCACAGTTTGGGGGATTTCGAAAATGACAGTTTAACAAACAAGTGGTTATTTGAGTTCAAAATACCTACCCTCATATTTTGTTATTATTTTAGTTAGGTATTGATCATCACTTTTAAACTCAACTAACACACAAGATTTGAATGCCAAATTGGTTTCACATTCACTGTACACTAATTTTCATTACTAGTACAGAGCTCACTTTCAGTGAGCAACGTCACAATCCATTACGATTTGGCATTGTTGACAACCTCTCTTTACTTGACAAACTGTGGAAGTAAAGCTGACGGTGACCACTACTGTCACAGACATTCACCTTACTGCTACACTTTCCAAACACTACATCTATACAGAGACATCCAAATCATTTCAATTAAAGATTGTGAAACTAGTTTGTAACTTGAATCTTAAGATATTTCTACATGGTCAAATAAATTAACAGAATACTACAGAAAGGCTTAAGTACCTCAACCTACTTTAATAAAAGTTAATTTTATGGTGACATCAGCTGTCACCAGTAGCTACTACTTATAACAAATTTGTCTTATAACAAATTTGTCATATTCATTAATAATTTAGTACAATAAACTTTAATTTAACAACGCACACTTTTTTAAATTGGTTTGCCTCACTTTATATTGCACAAATTAAAGTTGATGGTGACATTTATATCTACTTAACATTCTTTAATAACTTTATTGTTATTCACTACAACTGACACTCTTAATTATTATTTAATTTTTTAACCGCTCATTGTATACAAAATAATAAATAGAAAAGGTAGTTCAAAATTACCTTTTACTAATTATTAAGATAGATAAATCTGTAATTCAAAGCTTTACTGTAATCAGTTATTGATCACATTTGTATATATTTCAGAGGTAGTTACCTAGAACCTTAATAAACAATTATGATGACCCGGAGGACAACGGCAAAGGATGTGGAGCTACAACTTAAGAATACTCTGCAGGATCTGAAGGCAGCCAAAGATCTCAATGAATCTTTAATGAGGGAAAGAGAGGAAAGTGAGCAGGAGATTTACAAGAACATTACCCGCAATACTCAGCTTAAGAATGAACTCGCTGAACTTCACATTAAATACTCAGAAGTCGTACACAAGTGTAACCAAATGCAAGACTTTATTGAGTCTTTTAGGGCTTGTTCTGATACTCATGAACAGGCATTGAGTCGCATAACAGACCTGGAAATTAGTCTCTCCCTTGCCCAGAAAACAGTACTAGATTTAGAAAAAGAAAATAAAAGTATATTAGAAGATAAGCATTCTCAAAGCCTGTTTAGTGAGTTAACGCTATGTAATTCGGCATCACTTGATAATTCAACCTCGGAATGTGTCAACTATGTGGATAAACCATTCTTTAGTAATGATACTATTTGTGGCTTTAGTAGCGGAAAGAAACTAAAAAAATATATTAAAATTAATAGATACATTAGGAAAACACAAAAGTTAATTAAAAGACAAAATTATTATAATAAGTACAGACACTTAAAGAGAGAACGTAAGGTACTTTTAGAACAATTAAATATGATAAACATGGAAACATGTAATAAAAATAAAGAAAGTGAAATGATAGGTAGTCAAATAGGTAACAAAATTGACAATTTGGAACTATCACTAAGGGAAATGTACACTAACTTGTGTGAGTTTTCTCACAAGCAACTAAATAATCAAAAAATGGCTGCCTATGATATGATTGATCTTTGTAATTTTAATTCAGACCGGTTTGAATCACTAGGTAAAAAACGCAACTGCAATTGTACCAAAGTGAGCAACAATTTATGTAAAACTGATACATTAGGTCGGGCTGCTCAGGAGGTTTATATACCAACAAACTCTGACACCTCTAACAATCCCGATAGTATATTACTGAATAATGAAAATAACCCACCTACAAGAATAAGTAACGCTAAAACAATTATGTTCTGCGATGAGATTGGGAAGGGCTTGGGCCAATTAATCCAGAAACATTCTAAGGAAAGTGTTACTAATTATTGTATGCCTGGATCAAGCATAAATGAGATTATGAAAGTAATTGTAAAAAAATCTTATAGTGAAAACACAAACTTGATTGTTTTAATCGGGAATAGAGATAGTATAAACAAAAACCATTTAATATCATACTGTAACTCATTATGCTCTCTAAATGTTAGAAAAGTTGTTATGTTTACATTTCCCTATAGTCAAGGGTTTTCACAATTAGAGAATAAATTAAGATATAATCTTAATTTAACATAAAGCACAATAGCATCTCATAATAGTCAGATACAAATAATTGACATAAATACCCTGTTATGTAATCTTAACTTGACGAAAGATAAATACTATCTGCATAATTATCATAAGCGACAAATAGGATTATCGCTATCTTTTTATTTTAATCAACTAGCCAACAATCTGGCTACTCTAACTTCTGCTTCTTTTGAGCAGCTAAAATGTGACATTTCTAATTCAACTTTGGAATCTGTTCCAAATAATTCGATTCTTTTGAATCCAAATACTGACATGGTTAATTTAAATTACCATTAGAGACAACGGAGGCATACTCTAGCCCAGTATTGACAAGAGGAAGGCCTAAATGTTTAAAAATAGTACACCAGAATATCCAAGGCTTTTCTGCTGGCAAAGACCTAGAAATAAGTTTATTTTTAAATTGTGAAAATATTGATGTGTTATGTGTTACTGAACATTGGTTAAAAGAATATGAATTATTGTTAAATTTGGATAATTATAGTGTTGTAAGTTCATTCAATAGAAAAACTGCAGTAAGGGGGGGTTCTTTAATAATTTTACCTAATAACACACAATATAAAGAGCGAAAGGATATAGTATCCCTCTCTGTTGAACGAATTTGTGAGATATCATGCGTGGAACTTGAACAAATGATTATAATCTGTGTATATAGCCCCCCTGGAGCAAATTACACAGTCTTTGAGTCCACTATGGAGGATGTTTTGAAAATATGCTGTCGTAAGAATAAAAAAAATGTAGTTTGTGGAGATTTTAATATAGACATCTTAGATATTAAATTAGCACAACTCTCCAGTAAATTCCTTAATCTTTTTAAATCATTTAATTTGCTTCACACTTTTAATGAACCAACGCGAATTACGCCAACATCGGCTACTTGCTTAGATAACATCTTTTCCAACTGTAACTTAATTGAGAATTCGGTAATTAATATTATTAAATCCGACCACAGTGGACAACTAGCTTCTTTTGAGCACTATAATGTTACTCCTAAACGCGAAGTAATTTGCAGGCCAATACCGAAACGTGGTATTACTAAATTTAGAAATAATGTACAAGATAAAATTCAATGTTTGCCAGCTTCTGCTGACGCTAATAACTCTTATCAATCATTATTTGATATTGTTGAAAAAGAATTTAGTAACAATTTTAAACAAAAAGTTATAAAGTGTAATGATCGTAAGAAGTTCAGTGACTGGGCCACACCTGGTATTTATAATAGCAGAAGAAAGTTATTTGAACTCTATGCCCAAAAAACGACTTCCTGTGATCCTAGCTTCATTGAATATGTCAAGAAATATTCAAAAACATTTAGGAAAGTATGTGCTCTGGCAAAATCTAGGTATATTTCAAATAAAATTAAATCATCTGAAAATAAAATAAAAGCTACCTGGAGTATTATAAACCAAGAAACTGGCAAAATAAAAAGCAAAATTAATTCATTTAACTTAAAAATTAGTGATCAGACTTTTGAATCAGATATTGAGGTGGCTAGTGCTTTTGAAGGTTACTTTGCTCGAATTCCGTTAGAAACTACTAGCAGACTTAACTCTTGCCCCAACACCGCTGTCTCTCTTATGGAATCTAGTGTGAACAAGTGCCAGGAAACATTTAGTTTTAGCTATGTCACTACCGAAGATATTATTAAAGCATTCAAAGCAATAAATATTAAGAAAACAGAAGATCTCTGGGGCATATCTACAAGTATCATCAAATCAATAATTGATGTGATAGCTCCATCATTAGCAATAATTTTTAACCAATGTATAAGTGAAGGGGTCTTTCCTAATTTAATGAAAAATAGTAAAATAATTCCTCTGTTTAAAGCTGGTGACAAAAGTGACCCAGCAAATTTTAGACCTATATCCATACTACCAGCAATAAGTAAAATATTTGAGAAATTAATTTATGCTCAACTTTTAGAATATTTTAAATTAAATAGTATACTGCATGAGAAACAGTTTGGTTTTTCAAAAGGTAAAAGTACAACTGATGCTGGGGTTGCATTTCTAAAACATGTACTTGATGCCTGGGAGGACAAGCAGGATGTAATCGCTATTTTTTGTGACCTTTCCAAGGCATTCGATTGTGTTGATCACCAAACACTATTAAGGAAGTTAAAACATTATGGTGTTTCTGAAATGTCAGTAAGCCTTATGCATTCATATCTGTATGAAAGAACTCAGAAGGTAGTTATTAATAAAACTGAGTCTACCGGAGCTCCCATTACTATGGGCGTACCCCAAGGATCAATATTGGGCCCGCTGTTGTTTTTAATATACATAAATGACCTTCCTTACTACGCGAAGAATTTATGTGAGACAGTGCTATTTGCAGATGATACATCTCTAGTCTTTAAAGTAGATAGAGGTGATGACTGTTCTGACGAAGTAAATAGTGCTCTTTCAAAAGTGTCACATTGGTTTAATAGTAATAATTTATCATTAAACTCAAAGAAAACTAAGTGTTTAAAATTTTCGTTACCTAATGTAAGACAAGTTGATTTTCATATAAGACTAGACGGCGATATGGTCGAATTCATTAACAATACAAAGTTTCTAGGTATTATATTAGACTCGCGACTACAATGGGATCCTCATATCGAAGCCTTGGCGAGTAGACTCAGTTCGGCCGCATTCGCAGTAAAGAAAATAAGGCTCTTAACCGATATTGAAACGGCTAGAATAGTCTATTTTAGTTATTTTCATAGTGTTATGTCCTACGGCCTTTTGTTGTGGGGCTCAGCCGCTAACATCCAAAGTATATTCGTGCTCCAAAAAAGGGCTATTCGCGCCATGTACAACCTCCGATCGAGAGATTCTTTAAGAGATCTATTTAAAGAAATAAACATTTTAACTGTTGCAGGACAATACATCTATGAAAATATTATTTATGTGAAAAAATATTATAATACATTTGTAAAGCAGAGCGATATTCATCGCTTTAACACAAGAAATAAAGATAAACTTGTCGTTCCCAAGTTTAGGCTAGAAAAATCCAGAGCCTCATTTCTGGGGAAAAGCATATCCTTTTTTAATAAAGTTCCACAGCATATTATTGAACTACCATTGCATAAATTTAAATGTTACATTAAAGAGTCGCTGATGAGCAAAGGATACTATAAAGTAGACGATTATTTGAATGACCGCAATGCATGGTCATGATGTAACACATAACATAATCACTGTTTAAATTGATGTATTTTTATACTAAGCAATTGTTGTATTAGTAACGATATGTTTTTTTTTGTAAATGTCGTTACCTAACTAAGAAACGCTGGCAAGTTTCTTGCGCCCATTCTTCTTGTCAGTTAAAAAAGTCTTGAATGGGTGGTAGGAAAATGTTGACGATTCATAAGTACATATTTATTATGTCTAAGTGAATAAAGAATATTTTTATCTTATCTTATCTTATCGAGTCTATTTTAGCTTAGTAAGTTGGATTAGGTTGGGTGTGGGACCGGGGGAGGTCATTGGGAGAGCCCCACATAACCCCCGCCGCGTGTCCGAGCGTGGGGGTATGCGTAAAGCATTTCTGACGTGACAAAAAAAAAAAAAAAAAAAAAAAAAAAAAAAAAAAAAAAAAAAAAAAAAAAAAAAGGTTAGGTTAGGTTAGGTTAGGTTAGGTTCTTCCGCGTGGCGCAGATCCTCACTGGCCACGGCTGCTTTGGCATCTATTTGCACCGAATCCGGAGGGAAGTGTCACCCAGATGCCACGAGTGTGGCGCTGCCTTGGACTCGGCGCAGCACACTCTACAGGTGTGCGCGACCTGGAGTCGGCAGCGCAGTGACTTAACGTCAGTCTTAGGTACTGACCTTTCACTGCCCAGTGTAGTAAAAGCTATGCTGGAGAGTGAAAGGTCTTGGTCGGCGATGACCTCTTTTTGTGAAGAGGTCATAGGAAATAAGGAAGCCTTGGAGCGACTCCGCGAGGACGATGCCTTAGCGGACCAACTCCGGCGCAGACGCAGAGGAGCACGGCGAAGGCGCTATGCGCATGCTTTGCTATAATGAATGTTTTGTGCGCAATGCGGGATGTCCTTTCCCCGCATTGCGCACACAACACTCGCACACGCGTTCGAGGAGGCACCTTTTTGACCGGGTGCCTCTACGATTGGACCAGGCGTAGCCAAGGTCGACCGGGGTGACCGTGGTTGATTCCGAACAAGGAACCCATGGCGCCGAAAACCGGCAGTGAGGTCAACGGGGGGTTTTTAGTGTTCGGTATGCCCGCAGATCATCTGCGGGTGAGTCCCATTTCCCCCGCTCCAGTTTTCTGGTTGCGGGCGGTGCGTAATAGCATTTTCCACCCGTCACAAAAAAAAAAAAAAAAAAAAATGTTAGGTTAGGTTAGGTTAGGTTAGGTTTTTTTTTTTTTTTTGAACTATTGGTTAAGGTAAGGGGGATCCATAAGGATTTCATAAGGGAAAGGGTGAGTGAGTTATAGGTGGGAGCGTGTGGTTGAGGGAGAGGACACGGCACTATGAGCTCATCCCATGGTCAGGCTTGTTGCCCACCAGTGCCGTGCTCCAGGGGGAAGTAAAAAAGGGAAGAAAGAAAGAGAAGGATAGGGAGAAAGAGAATAGGAAGAGGATAGAAAGAAAGGAAAGAGAAGGAATGGGATAGGAGGAGGAGAAGAATATCAAAATAATATATACTTATACATAATAATACACAATAATGCTAGTAAGTCTGCCACAGGGACAGCCCACCCCCTGAATTTTTTGCGCGCGTGAGACCCAAGCGGGTCAAACCCTCCCCTGGGGCGGCACGTCGATTTGTGCCCCCCGCCACATAAGCCCCCGTGGTAGAAGACCGACAAGACGCCCGAACTGTGCAGCCCGAAGGGCCGCAGGGGCCAGCCCGGTAGGCCCTGCCTCACCCGGGGAAAGGGTTACTGAGGCGTAGGGAGGGTGGAATGTCCCAGTGGCAGTTGACAAGACAGGGCGGGTGCGCCCGCGCGATCAGCCGTGGCCGCGCGGGCGCGCCCGCCCAGGTGCAGATAGGGTAAAACCAATGTGGCATGTGGATCGGGCCAGGCGGGCGTGAACCCCCGGCCGGAGGCCGGTGTAAGTCGTGAGGGCACGCCCGCCCGGCCAGACCCACGGCACTACAACAATAAATGATAAGACGGAATTGAGCGGGCGCGCCCGCGCGGCCAGTGGTGGACGCACGGGCGCGCCCGCTCATATACATATAATTTCAAAAATGGTTATAGCTATGTTAAAATATTCGGAGTAATGTGGAGGCAAAATTGCAATTTTTTTTTTTTTTTTTTTTATATTATTATTATTCCCTTTATTACATTTTAAATACTTACAAAATTATATTTCTAAACATTAAATTTTTACAATGTATAACACTAAAAAATATAACATTTAAAAATACAAAAATGCAGTTCCCCAACGGCAGCAAGATCAAGGTCCCAGCTACCGATGGTTAAGGATCCAGAGACAGGAACCTTCTCACTATACGGGCCGTGTCCAGAAGTACTGCCTTCTGCATCTGACTCCCGATCCATCCACCTAACGCGAGCCTCTTAAGGTGTTTATCGAGGCTCTTGGCTATCAGCCCATGGGCAGATATGACTATCGGAACAACAATTGCTGAATCAATGTCCCACATGTCGACAATCTCGTGTGCTAAATCAAGATATTTGTTTTCTTTATCTTTTTCAGCTTTCACAAGGTTGTCGTCATGGGGAACAGTGACATCAACAATTATTGCGCGGCGTTCGTGTCGATCTATCAATACAATATCAGGCTTATTAGCTACAATAGTCCTGTCTGTAATGATAGATCGATCCCAATACAATGTGGCATGACTATTTTCAAGGACCTGTTTTGGTGCATACCTGTAGTACGGTACCTCGGATGCCACAAGACTATGTTTCAGAGCAAGTTGTTGGTGTATTATCCTGGCCACTTGGTTATGTCTATGCAAATACTCGCCGTTTGCGAGACGAGAACAACCGGAGATTATATGCCTAAGGGATTCACCCGGACGATGGCACGCTCGGCAAATATCCACTGTGCCATCTCTTAGGATATACTTTCGGTAGTTATTCGTCATCACAACCTCATCCATAATTGCACAGACAAAACCTTCGGTTTCACCAAAAAGATCACCGAAACGGAGCCAGGATACTGAGGCTAATAAATCTACGTCGGGCCCATGGAGAGCCCGATAGAATCTGCCGTGTAACTCCTTGCTTTGCCACACAGCGCTGCGGTCGGACGTACTAAGTACTACAGGTTTGCGCCAGTTTTCTTTTGCTAAAAATAGAGGAGTCAGTCCATTGTCAACAGCAACTACATCTCTATGAGGCCCCATATCGACTTGGAGAAAATACTCCCTAAGATTGCATATCTCGCGGTTATGCAATGTCTTAGCATTTAAGAAGCCACGACCACCGCACTTCCGCGGGATATACAATCTCATGGTCGATGAACGTGGGTGATGCATGCGATGTGCTGTTAGCAATGTACGAACTTTTCTATCCAGGGCATCCAGTTCAGTTTGAGTCCATTTAAGTATGCCAAAGGAATACATCAGTACCGGCATGACCCATCCATTGTATGCGCGAACCTTGTTTCCGCCAGACAAAAGACTTTTAAGGACTTTTGAGAGGCGCCCCAAGAAACGCTCACGCAACGACTGTTTCATGTCAGCATCGTTGATGCCTAATGCCTGTGACATACCTAAATATTTATAGGTTTCGTTAATGGAGAGAGATCTAAGATTAATAGAATCCGAGAGTTGTATACCCGTGGATTCCATTATCTGACCACGCTTTACATGCATGACTGCACATTTGTCCACACCAAATTCCATTTTAATGGCATTACTGAAAGCTTCAGTAACCTTCAGTAACGCTGTCAAATGAGAACTGCTATGGGCAAATAGTTTCAGGTCATCCATGTATAGCAGGTGTGATATTACTTGACCATTTCTCCGTAAACAGTAGCCTAATCCTGAACTCTCGAGAAGTGTACTCAGAGGGTTCAAGGCCAGACAGAACCACAATGGACTCAGACCGTCACCCTGGAAGATACCTCGCTCTATTTTTATAGGGTCGCCCTGACCTAGAACCCGTCGAGATCCTGGATAGAAAAGGACAGTTCTCCATTTTCGCATGCACGATATCAAGAAAGTGCGTAGAGTTGTATTTATTTTATACAACTCCAGCACCCTCATGAGCCACGAATGCGGCACGGAATCATAGGCCTTCTTATAATCTATCCAGGAAGTCGACAGGTTCTTTCGGTTTCGACGAACCTGTTGGTTAATAGCCATGTCAATGAGGAGTAGCTCCTTAGTACCACGGGCCCCATTCCTACATCCATTTTGAGAGGCGAACATAATAGAATTTTGATCAATGTGTTTATTAATTTTCGACCTCAAAATGGACGTAAGAATTTTATAAATTGTTGGTAGACAGGTGATAGGTCTATAGTTTTTGGGGTCCGCAGTACTACCAGATTTATGGAGCAGATGGGTTATGCCTGTTGTCATGAATTCCGGAAGCGATCGAGATAATAAAGCACATTGAAATTGAGATGCTAAGCAAACGTGCGAGCTAGGTAACCATTTATACCAGAAATTGTGCAGTCCATCCGGGCCTGGAGATTTCCAGTTGGGTAAGGAACGAACTGCACAAACTACGTCTTGGTAGTCAATGGTTACTTCATTCATATCAGGTATAAGCTCACACGAACGCTCAACATCCCCCATCCACGCGCCTTCAGAGTGAGTGACAGGCACGGACCAGATGTTGTGCCAGAAAGAAATCATGGCATCATCATCCGGCCGATGCATATCAGTATCACTCTGATCCGATTGCTCCCAGGATGCATAAACACGTCGTTGATCTCTCTCGAACATGCGGTTCTGAGTAAAGCGATCGACTCGCACCCTATACCTCCGAATACGATTAGACGTAAGGATTTTCTCTTGGGTAGTCGCCTCTGATGCTCCCGAAAGGATGATTGCCGGCTTGGTGGTCGCCGGCCTCGGAGCGGGCTTGGTTATCCGAGGCTTCTGGGTTTTTCCTGAATTTCTGCCAGCAATAGAGGCATAGCTAAAAGAGGGTGGAGCTTGGGTGGTGTTCTTCAAAATTGGTGGTGATTTATTTGAGGTGTGTGATTCTTCAGTTATTTTCCGTTCAAGGGAGTCGACCTTGGTAGTCAAATTGAGTAAAGCTTGGCTAATGGATTCAGGAGTCGAGTCAGAGTTGGGTAATTGTGTTGTCTCTTCAGTTTGGGTGCTTTTTTCTTCCAGTGGGAATCAACCCCTAAGCCGAAAGTTAAAGACGTTGAGTCTTATTTCAAGCGACCCAAACTGGCCGCGAGTTCCAGCTCGTCACTTGACCTTGCCATGCAGTCTGAGTTGTCGGAGTACGAGGCGACAGCAGCAGCGGCAAGAGCTGATAAAATGAGAGTAAACCTCGAAAAGTTTGACGAAACTACGCGACAGCTAACGCGCAGTAGACCGTCTCTACAGCCGCAGCCACAGAACGTAAGCCCCGAAGCGGCGGAGTTGGACCGCCTTAAAGCTGAAAACGCAAATCTCCGGAAAGATCTCGAGGAGCTGCGAAAGGAAGTAGCCGCTCTTAAAGAGGAGCAGCGGCCAGTACAGAAGGCCACGTCCCTGGACGAGGACGTTATTGAAAGGGTGATTCACTCTGTCACTAGGATCATGATGGAGCACATTGAGCCGAGATTGATGGCAGTGGAGTGCCGTCTCCCCTCGCCTGACGCGTTGCAAACGCCCAAAGTCGCGCCTAGCGCTACCCCTAGAGCTGCCTCTGCTACCTTCACGGAGCACGAAGATGGTGTTACTCCCGAGATTCCCCCTGCCGCCCGCCAGAACGATGACTGGCAGCAGAAGACTGGGCGAAAGAAGAAGAAGGGTAAGAAGGCGAGCCTAACCACTGCAGCTCCTCCTAGCGCCCAGAAGAGACCGCAGGCTGCGGTGAAAGCGCCTGTCAAGGCTAAAACAAAGCCAAAGCTGATCATCCCGAAATCTGCAGCAGTGGTACTGTCTCTCCTCCCGGAGGCGCGCGGAAACGGGGTAACATTTGCCGAGGTCATCAAACGAGCCAAAGCTGTCATCTCCCCTGCTGACTATGGAGCACAGGGGTTCGTTATTAAGGAGAGCCAGGCAGGAGCTAAAATCCTGGAGCTGCCGGACCCTAGCGGTACTATGGCCAACGCTCTGGCCGACAAACTCCGCCAAACAGTCGGCGATTTGGTTGAAGTCAGTAGACCAGAAAAGACGGCCGACCTGCACATCACGGGTTTCGATGACTCTATATCGAGAGACGATGTTCTGGACGCCGTAGCGGCCGTGTCTAGTTGCGCGCGACAGAAAGTCAAGACGACGTCCATTATGGCCGAGAGAGACGGGTCCTGGTGCATCCGCATTAGATGCCCTGTGGCGGCTGCCAAGGCGGTTGCGATGACCGAGAAGTTTAAAGTCGGGTGGAACATCGTTCGGGTGAGGGTTCTGTCCCCTCTTCCTTTAAGGTGCTTTAAGTGTCTGGGGCTGGGCCACACAAAGCCCAGGTGCCCATCGAAAGAGGACAGGAGCAAACTTTGCTTCCGTTGCAGTGAACCGGGCCACATGGCCGCGGCTTGTAGTGTCGTCAAACCCCGGTGCTCGGTCTGCGCTGCGAGTAAGCAGCCGGCCGACCACGTCATGGGGTCCCGCAAATGCAACCCACCAGCGAGTAAGGGGATTCTGCCCGAGCGCAGTGGGCTTGCCCAAGTCGGAGCACGCCCTATAGAGGGCGAGAGTAGCAACAGTGGGATGACTGAGTGATCGGCATCTCCACTTCTCCTGTCGACTGTCGTTGCTCCCCGCTCTCTCAGTCGAGATGAGCTCCGGGATGAAATGACACCCGATAACGCGCGGATGGCGGACTGTCGCGAGGTCCGTTTTACGGTCCGTCCATCTGGGGAGGCGTCCATTTGTGACTGAGGTGCCTCCCGTACGCTTCAAGCTTGGGCCAGGTTTTGCCAAGGCCAACCGGGGTAGTGTGGTCGAATCCCAAAGGGAACCCACACTGCCGTAAACCGGACGAGATGTCACAACGGGGGTTTTTTAGTTGTGGTATGCCCGCTGGCCAACAGCGGGAGAGCCCCACTTCCCCTGCCGTGTACCTCAACGGCGGGGTGTGCATAAGGAGCATTTTTCCCTCGAAAGAAAAAAAAAAAAAAAAAAAAAAAAAGGTTAGGTTAGGTTAGGTTAGGTTAGGTTAGGTTAGGTTCTCGGCCTCATGCGAGTGATGCGGTTCCTGGATCCGAGACCGAGCGCGTCCCCCAGGTGGTGGATAGGGGAACGGCCCCCGGTGGAAGGGGGTTACCGGGCTTCGGCCGGCGCGAACCAAAACCTGGATTATACCGTAACCCTGTACTTAGTACAGGAACGGGGGCTGCCGTGTTCTGTCACGGGGGCTGCGGGGATGTAAAACCCCTTTAAAAAATGTAAGAACAAACCGTAACCCTGTACGTGGTGCAGGAACGGGGGCCGCTACGGGGGCCGCGTGGAGTAAACCACTATAAAAATCCTCAAAGGTCACGGCGTTGGGAACGCAGGCGTCGGACCACCTTAAGGTGGCTGGAAGAGGTTCCAGCCAGCTAGCGCCAACCCTGGGATACCGCCCGCCCTCCCAGTGGTATTAGGGTTACCCAGGTACAGGGGTCTCTGCCTGGGTGGACCGGATATTTCCCCCATACTCGTGGGATTAAGTATGGCAGACTTTAGAAAACCTTTAATAAAAGCAGTTAAGAAGGCGAAGAATGCAACGGTTTCGACTGTTGCTTCCGGTAGTACGGACAAAGCACTGGGTCCATCCAAAAACCGTGCACAAAAGACGACGAGCGACTTTAACAAGTTAGCCTACGATTGCTCTAGTAGTGATTCGGAAGCAGGGGAATACCTTTCCTCCAAATCTGGAGACTGGCATCCAACAGAGTGGCATCCTATTTCTTATGAAGACTACATGCGGGCAGGTTCGAAAAAAAAGAAGTCTTTGGGTAAAACGCCCCCTCCTTCAACCCCTAAGCCGAAAGTTAAAGACGGTGAGTCTTATTTCAAGCGACCCAAACTGGCCGCGAGTTCCAGCTCGTCACTTGACCTTGCCATGCAGTCTGAGTTGTCGGAGTACGAGGCGACAGCAGCAGCGGCAAGAGCTGATAAAATGAGAGTAAACCTCGAAAAGTTTGACGAAACTACGCGACAGCCAACGCGCAGTAGACCGTCTCTACAGCCGCAGCCACAGAACGTAAGCCCCGAAGCGGCGGAGTTGGACCGCCTTAAAGCTGAAAACGCAAATCTCCGGAAAGATCTCGAGGAGCTGCGAAAGGAAGTAGCCGCTCTCAAAGAGGAGCAGCGGCCAGTACAGAAGGCCACGTCCCTGGACGAGGACGTTATTGAAAGGGTGATTCACTCTGTCACTAGGATCATGATGGAGCACATTGAGCCGAGATTGATGGCAGTGGAGTGCCGTCTCCCCTCGCCTGACGCGTTGCAAACGCCCAAAGTCGCGCCTAGAGCTACCCCTAGAGCTGCCTCTGCTACCTTCACGGAGCACGAAGATGGTGTTACTCCCGAGATTCCCCCTGCCGCCCGCCAGAACGATGACTGGCAGCAGAAGACTGGGCGAAAGAAGAAGAAGGGTAAGAAGGCGAGCCTAACCACTGCAGCTCCTCCTAGCACCCAGAAGAGACCGCAGGCTGCGGTGAAAGCGCCTGTCAAGGCTAAAACAAAGCCAAAGCTGATCCCTCCGAAATCTGCAGCAGTGGTACTGTCTCTCCTCCCGGAGGCGCGCGGAAACGGGGTAACATTTGCCGAGGTCATCAAACGAGCCAAAGCTGTCATCTCCCCTGCTGACTATGGAGCACAGGGGTTCGTTATTAAGGAGAGCCAGGCAGGAGCTAAAATCCTGGAGCTGCCGGACCCTAGCGGTACTATGGCCAACGCTCTGGCCGACAAACTCCGCCAAACAGTCGGCGATTTGGTTGAAGTCAGTAGACCAGAAAAGACGGCCGACCTGCACATCACGGGTTTCGATGACTCTATATCGAGAGACGATGTTCTGGACGCCGTAGCGGCCGTGTCTAGTTGCGCGCGACAGAAAGTCAAGACGACGTCCATTATGGCCGAGAGAGACGGGTCCTGGTGCATCCGCATTAGATGCCCTGTGGCGGCTGCCAAGGCGGTTGCGATGACCGAGAAGTTTAAAGTCGGGTGGAACATCGTTCGGGTGAGGGTTCTGTCTCCTCTTCCTTTAAGGTGCTTTAAGTGTCTGGGGCTGGGCCACACAAAGCCCAGGTGCCCATCGAAAGAGGACAGGAGCAAACTTTGCTTCCGTTGCGGTGAACCGGGCCACATGGCCGCGGCTTGTAGTGTCGTCAAACCCCGGTGCTCGGTCTGCGCTGCGAGTAAGCAGCCGGCCGACCACGTCATGGGGTCCCGCAAATGCAACCCACCAGCGAGTAAGGGGATTCTGCCCGAGCGCAGTGGGCTTGCCCAAGTCGGAGCACGCCCTATAGAGGGCGAGCGTAGCAACAGTGGGATGACTGAGTGATCGGCATCTCCACTTCTCCTGTCGACTGTCGTTGCTCCCCGCTCTCTCAGTCGAGATGAGCTCCGGGATGAAATGACACCCGATAACGCGCGGATGGCGGACTGTCGCGAGGTCCGTTCTACGGTCCGTCCATCTGGGGAGGCGTCCATTTGTGACTGAGGTGCCTCCCGTACGCTTCAAGCTTGGGCCAGGTTTTGCCAAGGCCAACCGGGGTAGTGTGGTCGAATCCCAAAGGGAACCCACACTGCCGTAAACCGGACGAGATGTCACAACGGGGGTTTTTTAGTTGTGGTATGCCCGCTGGTCAACAGCGGGAGAGCCCCACTTCCCCTGCCGTGTACCTCAACGGCGGGGTGTGCATAAGGAGCATTTTTCCCTCGAAAGAAAAAAAAAAAAAAAAAGGTTAGGTTAGGTTAGGTTAGGTTAGGTTAGGTTAGGTTAGGTTATGCGAGTGATGCGGTTCCTGGATCCGAGACCGAGCGCGTCCCCCAGGTGGTGGATAGGGGAACGGCCCCCGGTGGAAGGGGGTTACCGGGCTTTGGCCGGCGCGAACCAAAACCAGGATTATACCGTAACCCTGTACTTAGAACAGGAACGGGGGCTGCCGTGTTCTGTCACGGGGGCTGCGGGGATGTAAAACCCCTTTAAAAAATGTAAGAACAAACCGTAACCCTGTACGTGGTGCAGGAACGGGGGCCGCTACGGGGGCCGCGTGGAGTAAACCACTATAAAAATCCTCAAAGGTCACGGCGTTGGGAACGCAGGCGTCGGACCGCCTTAAGGTGGCTGGAAGAGGTTCCAGCTAGCTAGCGCCAACCCTGGGATACCGCCCGCCCTCCCAGTGGTATTAGGGTTACCCAGGTACAGGGGTCTCTGCCTGGGTGGACCGGATATTTCCCCCATACTCGTGGGATTAAGTATGGCAGACTTTAGAAAACCTATAATAAAAGCAGTTAAGAAGGCGAAGAATGCAACGGTTTCGACTGTTGCTTCCGGTAGTACGGACAAAGCACTGGGTCCATCCAAAAACCGTGCACAAAAGACGACGAGCGACTTTAACAAGTTAGCCTACGATTGCTCTAGTAGTGATTCGGAAGCAGGGGAATACCTTTCCTCCAAATCTGGAGACTGGCATCCAACAGAGTGGCATCCTATTTCTTATGAAGACTACATGCGGGCAGGTTCGAAAAAAAAGAAGTCTTTGGGTAAAACGCCCCCTCCTTCAACCCCTAAGCCGAAAGTTAAAGACGGTGAGTCTTATTTCAAGCGACCCAAACTGGTTGCGAGTTCCAGCTCGTCACTTGACCTTGCCATGCAGTCTGAGTTGTCGGAGTACGAGGCGACAGCAGCAGCGGCAAGAGCTGATAAAATGAGAGTAAACCTCGAAAAGTTTGACGAAACTACGCGACAGCCAACGCGCAGTAGACCGTCTCTACAGCCGCAGCCACAGAACGTAAGCCCCGAAGCGGCGGAGTTGGACCGCCTTAAAGCTGAAAACGCAAATCTCCGGAAAGATCTCGAGCAGCTGCGAAAGGAAGTAGCCGCTGTCAAAGAGGAGCAGCGGCCAGTACAGAAGGCCACGTCCCTGGACGAGGACGTTATTGAAAGGGTGATTCACTCTGTCACTAGGATCATGATGGAGCACATTGAGCCGAGATTGATGGCAGTGGAGTGCCGTCTCCCCTCGCCTGACGCGTTGCAAACGCCCAAAGTCGCGCCTAGAGCTACCCCTAGAGCTGCCTCTGCTACCTTCACGGAGCACGAAGATGGTGTTACTCCCGAGATTCCCCCTGCCGCCCGCCAGAACGATGACTGGCAGCAGAAGACTGGGCGAAAGAAGAAGAATGGTAAGAAGGCGAGCCTAACCACTGCAGCTCCTCCTAGCACCCAGAAGAGACCACAGGCTGCGGTGAAAGCGCCTGTCAAGGCTAAAACAAAGCCAAAGCTGATCATCCCGAAATCTGCAGCAGTGGTACTGTCTCTCCTCCCGGAGGCGCGCGGAAACGGGGTAACATTTGCCGAGGTCATCAAACGAGCCAAAGCTGTCATCTCCCCTGCTGACTATGGAGCACAGGGGTTCGTTATCAAGGAGAGCCAGGCAGGAGCTAAAATCCTGGAGCTGCCGGACCCTAGCGGTACTATGGCCAACGCTCTGGCCGACGAACTCCGCCAAACAGTCGGCGATTTGGTTGAAGTCAGTAGACCAGAAAAGACGGCCGACCTGCACATCACGGGTTTCGATGACTCTATATCGAGAGACGATGTTCTGGACGCCGTAGCGGCCGTGTCTAGTTGCGCGCGACAGAAAGTCAAGACGACGTCCATTATGGCCGAGAGAGACGGGTCCTGGTGCATCCGCATTAGATGCCCTGTGGCGGCTGCCAAGGCGGTTGCGATGACCGAGAAGTTTAAAGTCGGGTGGAACATCGTTCGGGTGAGGGTTCTGTCCCCTCTTCCTTTAAGGTGCTTTAAGTGTCTGGGGCTGGGCCACACAAAGCCCAGGTGCCCATCGAAAGAGGACAGGAGCAAACTTTGCTTCCGTTGCGGTGAACCGGGCCACATGGCCGCGGCTTGTAGTGTCGTCAAACCCCGGTGCTCGGTCTGCGCTGCGAGTAAGCAGCCGGCCGACCACGTCATGGGGTCCCGCAAATGCAACCCACCAGCGAGTAAGGGGATACTGCCCGAGCGCAGTGGGCTTGCCCAAGTCGGAGCACGCCCTATAGAGGGCGAGCGTAGCAACAGTGGGATGACTGAGTGATCGGCATCTCCACTTCTCCTGTCGACTGTCGTTGCTCCCCGCTCTCTCAGTCGAGATGAGCTCCGGGATGAAATGACACCCGATAACGCGCGGATGGCGGACTGTCGCGAGGTCCGTTCTACGGTCCGTCCATCTGGGGAGGCGTCCATTTGTGACTGAGGTGCCACCCGTACGCTTCAAGCTTGGGCCAGGTTTTGCCAAGGCCAACCGGGGTAGTGTGGTCGAATCCCAAAGGGAACCCACACTGCCGTAAACCGGACGAGATGTCACAACGGGGGTTTTTTAGTTGTGGTATGCCCGCTGGTCAACAGCGGGAGAGCCCCACTTCCCCTGCCGTGTACCTCAACGGCGGGGTGTGCATAAGGAGCATTTTTCCCTCGAAAGAAAAAAAAAAAAAAAAAAAAAAAAAAAAAAAGGTTAGGTTAGGTTGGCCGAGAGAGACGGGTCCTGGTGCATCCGCATTAGATGCCCTGTGGCGGCTGCCAAGGCGGTTGCGATGACCGAGAAGTTTCAAGTCGGGTGGAACATCGTTCGGGTGAGGGTTCTGTCCCCTCTTCCTTTAAGGTGCTTTAAGTGTCTGGGGCTGGGCCACACAAAGCCCAGGTGCCCATCGAAAGAGGACAGGAGCAAACTTTGCTTCCGTTGCGGTGAACCGGGCCACATGGCCGCGGCTTGTAATGTCGTCAAACCCCGGTGCTCGGTCTGCGCTGCGAGTAAGCAGCCGGCCGACCACGTCATGGGGTCCCGCAAATGCAACCCACCAGCGAGTAAGGGGATACTGCCCGAGCACAGTGGGCTTGCCCAAGTCGGAGCACGCCCTATAGAGGGCGAGCGTAGCAACAGTGGGATGACTGAGTGATCGGCATCTCCACTTCTCCTGTCGACTGTCGTTGCTCCCCGCTCTCTCAGTCGAGATGAGCTCCGGGATGAAATGACACCCGATAACGCGCGGATGGCGGACTGTCGCGAGGTCCGTTCTACGGTCCGTCCATCTGGGGAGGCGTCCATTTGTGACTGAGGTGCCTCCCGTACGCTTCAAGCTTGGGCCAGGTTTTGCCAAGGCCAACCGGGGTAGTGTGGTCGAATCCCAAAGGGAACCCACACTGCCGTAAACCGGACGAGATGTCACAACGGGGGTTTTTTAGTTGTGGTATGCCCGCTGGTCAACAGCGGGAGAGCCCCACTTCCCCTGCCGTGTACCTCAATGGCGGGGTGTGCATAAGGAGCATTTTTCCCTCGAAGGAAAAAAAAAAAAAAAAAAAAAAAAGGTTAGGTTAGGTTAGGTTAGGTTAGGTTAGGTTAGGTTAGGTTAGGTTAGGTTAGGTTGGGGTGCGAAGTCAGACAACGTCCCCGTCGTGCACCCTGGGCAACGTCGTCGCATTTCCCGCGGCGGCGGCTAATAGTCTGACGGGAGGGGAGCCTCGCGGTTCTATCCGCATTTGCGGTTTCGGTGGCTCCGCGCTGGCGTCCCAGACATATTCTGGGCAGCGGTAGCGCGGTTCGGGCTCGGCCGGCGTCCTGGACAGTCCAGTAGCGGCGGTGCGAGCGTAGGCGGCGGGTCCGTCCGATTGCGGTTGTCGCAATCGGCGGATGGGTCTTCATGGCCAACCGTCGGCGAAGCCGTCCCTTCAGTCATGTTTTGGGGGATGGTGGGGCTGCCCTTAGTTGGGTGTCCCCGCGAGGAGAAAACCTCAATAAAAAACCCTAATCCTACGCCTGCCACGGGCTAGGGGATGGATGGCTGGTGGGAGACCAGTCCCAACGTGGCCAACGGAGCAGGGGACTGGCGGACCCCCTGTTTCGTGAACCATACGCTTACCCGGGTACGGAGCCTCTGCCCGGGTGGACTGATTATTTGCTACCATAATCGTGGGACTAAAATTGAATCTTCAAACAAAACAAAACTAATTTTAAAATTTGGCGGTGGGCCTAGCTCGGGCGAAAGAGAGCGGGAGAAGCCTAGCTCAGGGGCTTTAAACGAGCGGGCGCATTCTGCGTCAGAAATGTTTTCGGCGTCGTCTAAAAACTCCGTTTCGGACGTTTATTCAGCGGATGAGGAGTGTGCTCCTTCTAACACAGGAAGCGCAACCAGCCTTAATGCAGGTGCTAGAAGAAAACGCCCTCTTGAGGAATTTTTAACCCCGGACTCCGTCGGGCCGGGTGGAACGACTGTTGCCGATAGTCCTAAAGTCGGTAAATTCGGGAAAGGTAGAGGTAGGCGTGGCCGTGGTCGTGTAGCAGCAACTGGCCCACGCCCAGAACGTACGGTGTCTGAATCGCAGCTCAATCTGCGTCGTCCATTGTCGGACTATGAGCGGGATGCCGAAGAGGCGATGGGCGGTGCCGAGGCGACAGGTGGCGCCGATGCTATGGATGGCACTGAAATCATGACGAATGTCGGTCGTTTGGAGGAATGGTCCTTTGAGGAACTACGGTCTAGGTCACCTTTGCCCGGTATTGAATGGGACAGCACGGCGGAGATTAGAAAGGAGGTGTCCGCTAAGCTGAGCTCTATCACAGATGTTTCGCGCTCATCTGGGAAGCTAAAGGGCACACACCAAAAGCGCTTGAACGATGCGGCAAAGGATCTCTATGACATCTTTGAGACCCTGACTACCCGCTCTCCAGATGATGAATTACGGAGGGTTCACGCGAACAATATCCGTCTTAATAGGCAGCTCGCACTATTACAAGAAGAGGTGAAAAGTCTAAGGAAAGCGTTCTCAGAGCGCAACCAGCAGTGCCAAAGTGGATCAGCGGAGTCGCCTTCTAACTCCTTGCGTCCGGCGTTGACTTCTAACTCCTTGCGCGCGCCATCGCCTTCTGACTCCGTGCGTGCGAGATCGCGCTCGCGCTCGCGCTCGCGCTCGCCTTTGCCACCGGTGTCGATACGGCCGGCGCCACTGCCACCAACGCCTCAGCCTCCGACGCCACTACCATCTGCGTTGCCACCTTTGGCAAATACGGAGGCTCTCCAGGAGTTTGCGCGCTCCTTGACAATATCCATCGGTGAAATGGTTAACACCAGGCTCAGCAGCATCGAGGAAAGGCTACCTCCAGCGCCTATACTTAGACCGCCGCTAGCGGCTGACAGAAGACGCGAGATGCCTCCGCCTGCATCAGCACCCCCAGCTCGACAGTCAGCGCCCCCAGCTCGAAAACCAGTGGCCCCAGCTCGACAGCCGGCGCCTCCGCGCCCTCAGGCTTTAACAACAGACCCTTCTTCTGCGCAGTCTCAGACTGAACGCTCTCAAGCGCCAACAGCTTCCACATCCACAGAAGGAACCTGGAGCGAGGTAATAGGCAGAAAGAAGGCCAATAAACAGCGTAAAGCAGCCCTTGCCGCGGCCAATCAGGCAGGGCCTACACCAGCAGAAGCTTCTGCACAAAAGAAAAAGAAGACCAAGAAGAAGACTAGCCTTACACCTCCGAAAACGGCGGCGGTCGTACTTACCTTGGACGCAGAAGCAATAGAACACGGTGTCACTTACGCTCAAATCATCGGGAAGGCAAGGGCGGAACTGCAACTCAAAGATTTCGGCTTGGAAGGGGTACGCTGCAAGACGGCAGCTACTGGCGCCAGGATCCTCTCGATCCCAGGGCCTGAGAATGGGAAAAAGGCGGATGATCTTGCCACTAAGCTCCGTGAGGTTTTGTCCGGCGTCGCTAAGGTCACGAGACCCACGAAGTGTGTCGACTTACGCATTTCGGGCCTTGACGATTCGGTCGTGAAGGAGGATGTCATCGCTGCAATTGCAGAAAAAGGCGGATGTCATTCTGACCAGGTGAAGGTCGGGGAAGTCCGATTCGGTGGTAACAGTTTGGGGACAGCTCTAGCGAAATGTCCCGTGGCCGTTGCTAAGAAAATTGTGGAGGCTGGCAGGCTCCTAGTAGGCTGGAGTTCTGCTCATGTTCGGGCGTTAGATCCTGTACCGATGCGCTGCTACAGATGTCTGAGCCTCGGGCACACAAGTCAGCGGTGCCCAAGTCAAACCAACCGAAGCTATTTATGCTATCGCTGTGGTAAAGCGGGCCATGTTGCCGCCAGTTGCGGCGCCAAGGAGTACCGTTGTGACGTTTGTGCAGATGCCGAACGACCAGCCTGCCACAGAATGGGGGGAAGGAAGTGCAACCCCCCACAAGTTAAGCCAAAGGAGGGTGCGGGTACAAGGGCGCCCCCCACTGTAGGAGTGTCTTTGCCAATGGAGACAGCGGAGCTACCAGAAATCCAAATTAATGGATAATACACGCCATTTCAAATTTCTTCAGGCGAATATCAACCACTCCACCAGGTCACAGGACCTTTTATCTCAGACTATGGTGGAGTGGAAGATCGATGTTACGGTTGTGTCAGAGCCATATTATGTACCAACCCTGCCTCATTGGGCTGCGGATCTTAACGAATCTGTCGCTATTGCTACAGATCCTTCCTCCTGTTTTCCTTTGGAAGTAAAAGAGAGGGGTTCTGGCTACGTTGTGGCTAAGTGGGGGAAAATTGCAATTGTTGGGGTATACTTCTCTCCAAACGATAGCGTGTCTGATCTTGAGTTGTACTTGGCTCAGTTAAGCGTAGCGGTTGGTAGGCTCAGTCGAATGCAGGTGATCGTAATGGGGGATCTGAATTCAAAATCAGCGTTATGGGGCTCCCCCGTTACTGATGATAGGGGAGATCTAGTCGCAGATTTCGTAGCGTCAATGAACCTCTGCGTGGCTAACCAAGGCAATGAGTTAACTTGTGTCAGGAGAAACGGAGGGTCTATCGTGGACGTCACCTTTGCATCGCCTGCTCTGGCGTTACGAATTTCTGGCTGGGTCGTTCAAAAAGAGGTCGAATCCCTCTCCGACCACCTTTACATCACCTTCGAGGTATCAGCCCCAGCTTCCACGCGTGCGCCTCTTAGGGTGGAAAGAACTAGTCGAGCTAGATTCCCGAAATGGGCCCTGACGCAATATAACCCCCATCTTGCGGAAGAGGCAGCGATAGTTGCGAGCTGGAACAACGACGCACGTGATTCTCGCAGAGACAGTGTTGAAGAACGAGCTGTCAGGCTCCGCAATGATCTCACGGCAATTTGCGACGCCGCGATGCCACGTTCTAGGGGTCTGCCTCCAGGCAAAGAGGCCGTGTATTGGTGGTCTGCAGAAATTGCCTCCCTTCGTGAAGCTTGCAATGATGCTCGCAGGGCCCACAAAAGATGTCGACGGCGCAGGCACTTCGAAGAACAGGAACGACTCCTCTACGACGCCTACAAAGAGTCGAAGAAAGCTCTGCAAAACGCAATATCATCTGCGAAATCTAGAGCCAGGGAAGAGTGGTTGCAGGACTTAGATCGGGACCCATGGGGGAGGCCCTACCTCGTGGTACGTAGCAAGATGCGACAGGGGGCCCCTCGATTGGAGGAGTTTGAGCCGCAGTTGTTGCAGGATGCTGTATCTGCGCTCTTTCCACGAAGAGATACGTTTATTCCGCCCGCGATGTCAGCTCCGGTGATCACTCAGGAATCTGCAGTCAGAGTGCCTCCTGTCACTGAGGCTGAGTTTGATGTGGCGATCGACAAACTTCGAGCTAAAAAGAAAGCCCCTGGGCCGAACGGCGTCCCGGGTTTTGTTTTGGTGGCAGCATCGAAGCACCTAGGAGACAAGATTAGGGAGCTATTCACATCCATTATGGAGGCCGGAGAATTTCCCTCTGCCTGGAAGACGGGCCGCTTGTGTCTACTGAAAAAGGACGGCCGTTCACCGGACTCCCCGTCGTCTCTTAGACCCATCGTGTTGCTTGACGAGGAGGGCAAGCTCTTTGAGCGAATTGTTGCGGCTCGTACCGTCGAACACCTGACGTCTACAGGCCCTGACTTGTCGGACCGCCAATATGGTTTTCGGGCTGGAAGGTCCACCGTAGATGCCGTGAAAGACTTAAAAGGTTTCTGCGAGGAGGCAAGGTTGAAGGGTGAGGGTGTATTGGCGGTATCTCTAGATATTGCCAACGCTTTTAACACTATCCCCTTCGAAACCATACTGGAAGGACTGAAGTTTCATCGGGTTCCGCAATATCTGCTCGAGCTTGTGGCAAGCTACCTAAACGATCGGCGGGTTAAGTTTATTGGGCCTGGTGGCGTTATGTTTAGCCGCGAGGTTAGCTGTGGTGTTCCGCAGGGGTCGGTTCTAGGCCCACTCCTGTGGAATATAGGGTACAATTGGGTTCTTCGAGGCACTCTGCCTCCCCAAATGAGTGTCATTTGTTATGCCGACGACACACTAGTCACAGCACGGGGCGGCACATACGCGGAAGCCGCGCGTTTAGCAGAGGTGGGCACAACACAGGTTGTTGAGAGAATTCGCTTGCTGGGACTAGAGGTGAATATCGGTAAAACAGAGGCCATATACTTTCACGAGCCTCGGAAAGGACCACCAAACGATGCATCTATATCTGTCGTTGGTGCTAGAATAAAAGTGGAGAGCACTATAAAATATCTCGGGTTGACGCTTGACAGTCGTTGGAGTTTTTTGCCGCATTTTAAGAAGTTGGCCCCGCGTCTTGTAGGTACTGCACTATCGCTGGGGCGCCTGCTTCCAAACGTGGGCGGCCCAAGCACGACGTGTCGCCGTCTTTATTGCACCGTCGTTAAGAGCATGGCCCTGTACGGGGCACCTGTATGGGTGGAGGCCCTCACAAACAAAATAAGAGCGCTTCTGCGTGCGCCTCAGTGTGCAATCGGACTAAGAGCCATCAGAGGGTACCGCACTGTTGCTTCAGCAGCAGCCCTGGTTTTGGCCGGTACTCCGCCCTGGGAGTTGGAGGCGGAGGTGCTCAGCGAGGTTTATAGGCATAGGGCTGAGCGTAGGGCGCAAGGCGAGCGCCTGACCATAGAAGAGACCGAGGCGGTTCGGCGTGACGCGCAGAATGCTGTGATTGAGCGCTGGACGGACGATCTGGTCGACGAGGTGTACGGACGACGCACCATTGAGGCGATACAGCCTGTTTTACGCCAATGGTTGGAACGTCGCCACGGCACTCTTACTTACCGGCTGGTACAAATTTTGACCGGCCAAGGGTGCTTTGGCGATTACCTGCATCGAATTCGCAGGGAAGGGAGCCCTAGGTGCCATGAGTGTGGTGCTAGTCGGGACTCGGCGCAGCACACGCTGGAGGTGTGCGACGCCTGGAGCAGACAGCGCCAGACACTCACAGCTGTGGTGGGTCAAGACCTCTCTCTGCCCAGCGTAGTCAAATCTATGCTGGACAGTGACAGGTCATGGGAAGCTATGGTTTCGTTCTGCGAGGAGGTGATGACGCAGAAGGAGACCGCCGAGCGATTCCGCGAGGGTGACGCCCAGGCGGACCCGCTCAGGCGCAGGCGGCCCGGGGGACGGCGTAGGCGTTTCGCCGATCTTTTACCCCCATAACAGGGCTAGCGGGTTGAGGCCGGACAGCCTCCGCCCGCTTCGTGCAGTTCTGTCTGCGTGTCAGAGGGGGTGCCCAAGTGTGCTCGGGCATCTCCTCTTTTGCTAGGAAGGGGCCTGGAAAACCGGGCTGGCTGGGACGACGTGGTCGAATACCACCAGGAGCCCTCGTCGTCGGTAACCAGCAGGAGAGGGCACACCAAGTCAGTTTTAGTGGGTATGCCCCCCCTCCGGCCCCTCATCGGGTCTATTGTAGCTTAGTAAGTTGGATTAGGTTGGGTGTGGGACCGGGGGAGGTCATTGGGAGAGCCCCACATAACCCCCGCCGCGTGTCCGAGCGTGGGGGTATGCGTAAAGCATTTCTGACTTGCCAAAAAAAAAAAAAAAAAAAAAAAAAAGGTTAGGTTAGGTTAGGTTGGGGTCTCGGCCTCATGCGAGTGATGCGGTTCCTGGATCCGAGACCGAGCGCGTCCCCCAGGTGGTGGATAGGGGAACGGCCCCCGGTGGAAGGGGGTTACCGGGCTTTGGCCGGCGCGAACCAAAACCAGGATTATACCGTAACCCTGTACTTGGAACAGGAACGGGGGCTGCCGTGTTCTGTCACGGGGGCTGCGGGGATGTAAAACCCCTTTAAAAAATGTAAGAACAAACCGTAACCCTGTACGTGGTGCAGGAACGGGGGCCGCTACGGGGGCCGCGTGGAGTAAACCACTATAAAAATCCTCAAAGGTCACGGCGTTGGGAACGCAGGCGTCGGACCGCCTTAAGGTGGCTGGAAGAGGTTCCAGCCAGCTAGCGCCAACCCTGGGATACCGCCCGCCCTCCCAGTGGTATTAGGGTTACCCAGGTACAGGGGTCTCTGCCTGGGTGGACCGGATATTTCCCCCATACTCGTGGGATTAAGTATGGCAGACTTTAGAAAACCTATAATAAAAGCAGTTAAGAAGGCGAAGAATGCAACGGTTTCGACTGTTGCTTCCGGTAGTACGGACAAAGCACTGGGTCCATCCAAAAACCGTGCACAAAAGACGACGAGCGACTTTAACAAGTTAGCCTACGATTGCTCTAGTAGTGATTCGGAAGCAGGGGAATACCTTTCCTCCAAATCTGGAGACTGGCATCCAACAGAGTGGCATCCTATTTCTTATGAAGACTACATGCGGGCAGGTTCGAAAAAAAAGAAGTCTTTGGGTAAAACGCCCCCTCCTTCAACCCCTAAGCCGAAAGATAAAGACGGTGAGTCTTATTTCAAGCGACCCAAACTGGTTGCGAGTTCCAGCTCGTCACTTGACCTTGCCATGCAGTCTGAGTTGTCGGAGTACGAGGCGACAGCAGCAGCGGCAAGAGCTGATAAAATGAGAGTAAACCTCGAAAAGTTTGACGAAACTACGCGACAGCCAACGCGCAGTAGACCGTCTCTACAGCCGCAGCCACAGAACGTAAGCCCCGAAGCGGCGGAGTTGGACCGCCTTAAAGCTGAAAACGCAAATCTCCGGAAAGATCTCGAGGAGCTGCGAAAGGAAGTAGCCGCTTTTAAAGAGGAGCAGCGGCCATTACAGAAGGCCACGTCCCTGGACGAGGACGTTATTGAAAGGGTGATTCACTCTGTCACTAGGATCATGATGGAGCACATTGAGCCGAGATTGATGGCAGTGGAGTGCCGTCTCCCCTCGCCTGACGCGTTGCAAACGCCCAAAGTCGCGCCTAGAGCTACCCCTAGAGCTGCCTCTGCTACCTTCACGGAGCACGAAGATGGTGTTACTCCCGAGATTCCCCCTGCCGCCCGCCAGAACGATGACTGGCAGCAGAAGACTGGGCGAAAGAAGAAGAATGGTAAGAAGGCGAGCCTAACCACTGCAGCTCCTCCTAGCACCCAGAAGAGACCACAGGCTGCGGTGAAAGCGCCTGTCAAGGCTAAAACAAAGCCAAAGCTGATCATCCCGAAATCTGCAGCAGTGGTACTGTCTCTCCTCCCGGAGGCGCGCGGAAACGGGGTAACATTTGCCGAGGTCATCAAACGAGCCAAAGCTGTCATCTCCCCTGCTGACTATGGAGCACAGGGGTTCGTTATTAAGGAGAGCCAGGCAGGAGCCAAAATCCTGGAGCTGCCGGACCCTAGCGGTACTATGGCCAATGCTCTGGCCGACAAACTCCGCCAAACAGTCGGCGATTTGGTTGAAGTCAGTAGACCAGAAAAGACGGCCGACCTGCACATCACGGGTTTCGATGACTCTATATCGAGAGACGATGTTCTGGACGCCGTAGCGGCCGTGTCTAGTTGCGCGCGACAGAAAGTCAAGACGACGTCCATTATGGCCGAGAGAGACGGGTCCTGGTGCATCCGCATTAGATGCCCTGTGGCGGCTGCCAAGGCGGTTGCGATGACCGAGAAGTTTAAAGTCGGGTGGAACATCGTTCGGGTGAGGGTTCTGTCCCCTCTTCCTTTAAGGTGCTTTAAGTGTCTGGGGCTGGGCCACACAAAGCCCAGGTGCCCATCGAAAGAGGACAGGAGCAAACTTTGCTTCCGTTGCGGTGAACCGGGCCACATGGCCGCGGCTTGTAGTGTCGTCAAACCCCGGTGCTCGGTCTGCGCTGCGAGTAAGCAGCCGGCCGACCACGTCATGGGGTCCCGCAAATGCAACCCACCAGCGAGTAAGGGGATACTGCCCGAGCGCAGTGGGCTTGCCCAAGTCGGAGCACGCCCTATAGAGGGCGAGCGTAGCAACAGTGGGATGACTGAGTGATCGGCATCTCCACTTCTCCTGTCGACTGTCGTTGCTCCCCGCTCTCTCAGTCGAGATGAGCTCCGGGATGAAATGACACCCGATAACGCGCGGATGGCGGACTGTCGCGAGGTCCGTTCTACGGTCCGTCCATCTGGGGAGGCGTCCATTTGTGACTGAGGTGCCACCCGTACGCTTCAAGCTTGGGCCAGGTTTTGCCAAGGCCAACCGGGGTAGTGTGGTCGAATCCCAAAGGGAACCCACACTGCCGTAAACCGGACGAGATGTCACAACGGGGGTTTTTTAGTTGTGGTATGCCCGCTGGTCAACAGCGGGAGAGCCCCACTTCCCCTGCCGTGTACCTCAACGGCGGGGTGTGCATAAGGAGCATTTTTCCCTCGAAAGAAAAAAAAAAAAAAAAAAAAAAAAAAAAAGGTTAGGTTGGGGTGCGAAGTCAGACAACGTCCCCGTCGTGCACCCTGGGCAACGTCGTCGCATTTCCCGCGGCGGCGGCTAATAGTCTGACGGGAGGGGAGCCTCGCGGTTCTATCCGCATTTGCGGTTTCGGTGGCTCCGCGCTGGCGTCCCAGACATATTCTGGGCAGCGGTAGCGCGGTTCGGGCTCGGCCGGCGTCCTGGACAGTCCAGTAGCGGTGGTGCGAGCGTAGGCGGCGGGTCCGTCCGATTGCGGTTGTCGTGATCGGCGGACGGGTCTTCATGGCCAACCGTCGGCGAAGCCGTCTCTTTCAGTCACGTTTTGGGGGACGGTGGGGCTGCCCTTAGTTGGGTGTCCCCGCGAGGAGACAACCTCACTAAAAAACCCTAATCCTACGCCTGCCACGGGCTAGGGGATGGATGGCTGGTGGGAGACCAGTCCCAACGTGGCCAACGGAGCAGGGGACTGGCGGACCCCCTGCTTCGTGAACCATACGCTTACCCGGGCATGGAGCCTCTGTCCGGGTGGACCGATTATTTGCTACCATAATCGTGGGAATCAAAATGGAATCCAAAACTCAAAAATTAATTTTAAAGTTCGGCGGTGGGCCTAGCTCGGGCGGAAGAGAGCGGATGAAGCTTAGCTCAGGCGAGATAAGTGAGCACGAAATGTTTTCGGCGTCCGAAACGAACGGGGCGTCTTCGAAAGGTTCAGTTGCGGGCAGTCAGTCCAGTTTAGCGCCAGCTGCAGCTGGCTCTTCAGTAGCAGGCAGTATGCCCAATCTTGTCTCAGCGTCGGCTGGCCCTTCAGCGACGGCTGGCGTTTCAGCGTTGGCTGACCCTTCAGCGTCAGCTAGCCCTTCAGCAGCGAGTAGTCAGTCTTGCCTTGCCGCCAGGGGTGTTGGTAAAAAGTCTAAGGCAAAAAAGCGTACGAGAGATGTCCAATCCTCTCCTGAGTCTGATGATAGGGTGAGGACTTCTGCGCCGACCACTAAAAAGCTTAAGCCATTCGCTGTTGGGCGTGGTAGTGGGAAACGCGGTCGTCCTCCAACCAAGAGCATTGGTACTGGTATAGGTCGTGCGAAGGATATGCTGCGGAATATGGCAAGGACTGAGTTTGTCAAGTCGTTAAAACTCCGCCCATTGGACGACTATGAAAGGGACGCGGATGATGCGTTTGAGTTCACTGGTGGAGAGTTCGCTGGCGGACAGTATGACAGCTGGTCGATGATGGACCCAAGCAGCGATTCAGGTTCGAACTTATCAGTACAACCTGGTCAGGATGACGAGAGTGCTGAGCATCTCAGGGCTAAAATGTCGCAAAAATTGGAAGCTATAAGGGGTGTGGCCGAGAGATCAGGGAAACTCAAGGGCTCCTGTCAGAAGGTTCTAAAAGACGCGGTACGAGGTATCTCTCAAATCTTCAACGCCTTAACTGTGCGGTCGGATGATGTAGAAGTTCGTAGGCTTCACGCTGAAAATATTCGCCTCTCATCTACGCTGGAGAAAGTACAGACGGAAATGAAGGCCATGCGCAAAACATTATCCGAATGTCAAGCACAGTCTTCCGTGCCCAGGCCTGCCAAAGATTCGTACGCTCTACAGGCGGAAATGATGGAGCATTTAAAACGAGACTTGTTTGTTTCTATTGGGGAAATGGTGAAAACCCAACTCAGCAGCTTTGAGTCGAGACTTCCCCCAGCGCCCATCATCAGACCGCAGCTGGCGGGCGATAAAAGGAGAGAGCTTCCTTCACCAGCACCAGCTCCTCCACCTCCAGCGCCAGCGCCTTCTCGTCGGCAGGCACCAACAGCAGGCCCTTCTTCTGCTCGTAGTCAGCCAGATAGCCCAGCGACGCCGTTAGCGCCAACCCCAGCACAAGGGGAGTGGGAGACGGCTGAAAGCCGAAAAGCCAGAAACAAGAGGTTGAAGGTGGCTCAATCTGCGTCGCAGGGGGCATCCAACCCACCAGCTGATACGGCCGATGCAGCCGCTCAAAACAAGAAACGCAAGAGGCGAAACAAAAAGAAAGCTGGTCTTTCAGCACCGCGATCGGCAGCAGTCGTCTTGACACTGCATCCAGATGCTATCGCGCAGGGTGCTACATATGCCACCATCCTGTGCAAGGCTAGGGCACAAATGCAGCTTAAGGACTTCGGACTCGAGGGCATCCGCTGTAAGCAGGCGGCAACGGGGGCCAGGATTATCTCCATCCCAGGCCCTGAAAATGAACAGAAGGCGGATCAGTTGGCTTCTAAGCTGCGCGAGGTGCTGTCGGGAGTGGCTAAAGTCACGAGACCCACAAAGTGTGTTGACCTCCGTATCTCAGGGCTCGATGACTCGATCGGGAAAGAGGACATTATGGCTGCTATTTTGGAGAAGGGCGGAGAAGCTTATTCCTCCGACCAGATTAAGGTAGGAGAAGTCCGATTTGGTCCGGGGGGATCAGGCTCGGCTTTGGCAAAATGCCCAGTGCCTATTGCCAAAAAGATTGTAGAAACGGGGAGACTTTTGGTGGGCTGGAGCTCGGCCCTGGTGCGTGTATTAGAACCGCTGCCTATGCGCTGTTTCAGATGCCTGAGCCTTGGGCATACGAGCCAGCGGTGTCCGAGTCAGGTTGACCGTAGTGGGCTGTGCTACCGCTGTGGGAGAGACGGACACATCGCTGCTAGCTGCAGTCAACCAGCTTATAGATGTGCCGTCTGTGAAGATGCTGGGCGACCCTCTGGTCACCGAATGGGGGGCAAGAAGTGTGATCCTCCTCTTGTCAAACCAAAGGAGGGCCCAGGTACTCGTGCCCCTCCCACCGTAGCCGACCCGCTTCTGCCGGAGGAAGCTGAGATAATGTCAGAACAAAGCGATGACTAGTGCACCGCATCTCAGCTTTCTTCAGGCTAATGTCAATCACTCCACCCGGTCTCAAGATCTGCTTTCGCAGACTATGGTGGAGTGGAAGGTTGATATAACTGTAATCTCGGAGCCGTATTTCGTTCCAACCTTGTCTCATTGGGTAGGCGATTTAAGCGGCTCGGTCGCAATTGTAGTTGATCCCGATTCTCGCACTCCGTTAGTGGCTAAGGAGAGGGGACGGGGATACGTGGTGGCTGAATTCGGGGATGTCACTATAGTGGGGGTCTACTTCTCTCCGAACAAAAGTGTAGCTGAACTAGAAGTCTACATTGATCTCCTAGGTCTTGTTGTGGGTCGGTTGGTTGGTCAGCGACAACAGGTTTTGGTCATGGGGGATCTCAACGCTAAGTCGGCCGTTTGGGGCTCCCATGTCACGGACGACAAAGGTGACATAGTCGCAGACTTTGCAGCGTCGTCTGGACTCGCAGTTTGCAATAGGGGCCACGAATTCACGTGCGTGAGGCGGAATGGTGGCTCAATAGTTGACGTGACGTTTGCAACCCCTGTTCTAGCCGCTCGGATCTCAGGGTGGCGTGTGCATGGAGAGGTGGAGTCCCTTTCTGACCATAAATACATAACGTTTGAGGTCGCCACCAACGTGGCATCAACTAACAGACTGCCCCGGAGAAGTGTAGGTAGTGGTGCTCGGTTTCCAAAGTGGGCTCACACACGTTTCGACCCAAATTTAGCTGAAGAAGCCGCAATAGTTGTAGGTTGGAACCATGACGCCCGCGATAGCCGCCAAGATAGCGCTAATCAGCGGGCTCTTAGACTTCGAGAGGACCTCACTTACATATGCGATACAGCAATGCCCCGCTCCCTGGGCCCGCCTCCAGGCAAGAAGGCAGTCTACTGGTGGTCCGCTGAGCTGGCGTCTCTCCGGGAAACTTGCAATAGAAAGCGTCGAGACCACAAACGTTGTCGCCGAAGAAGGCATACCGAGATTGAGGAACGATTTCTCTACGAGGCCTACAAACAAGCGAAACTGGACTTTCAGAAGGCCATTTCACAGGCAAAGTCCAGAGCGCGAGAGGAATGGCTCCAGGACTTAGACCGCGACCCCTGGGGAAGGCCTTTTGTCGTGGTACGCAGTAAAATGCGCGGTGGTGCGCCTTCGCTAGAGGACTTTGAGCCACGACAGTTGAGTGACGCTGTGTCTGGCCTCTTCCCGAGAAGGGCTGCGTTCGTCCCGCCGGTAATGACCTCTCCGACAAGGGAAGACGAGATGACGGTCAGGGCTGCTCCAGTCACCGAAGAGGAGCTCGATGCCGCGCTAGACAGACTCCGAGCGAAGGGGAGAAAGGCTCCGGGCCCAGATGGAGTACCTGGTTTTGTGTTGGTGGAGGCCTCAAAACACCTAGGACAACAGCTCAGGGACCTGTTTTCCCTGTGCCTGGAGTCGGGAGAGTTCCCTTACACGTGGAGGAACGGCAGACTCTGTCTTTTAAAAAAGGAAGGACGTGCTCCTGGGTCGCCCTCATCGTTCAGGCCCATCGTTCTCCTAGACGAGGCGGGTAAGCTTTTCGAGCGCCTACTCGCCGCGCGTATTGAGCAGCACCTCTCAACTGCGGGACCTGACTTGTCCGAGCGGCAATATGGCTTCCGTGCTGGAAAGTCCACTGTTGACGCCCTGCTGGAATTGAGGCGTATTTGTAACAGGGCAACTTCGAGAGGGGAACAGGTGCTGGCGGTGTCTCTTGACATCGCCAACGCGTTTAACACCATCCCCTTCGAAACCATCTTGGAGGGCCTACGGTTTCACGAGGTTCCATACTATCTCCGAAAAGTAGTTGCAAGTTATTTGTCAGGACGTAAGGTCAAGTACATTGGGCCAGGAGGAGCCATGTACAGTCGTGAAGTAAGTTGTGGCGTTCCACAGGGGTCAATCCTCGGGCCGCTCCTGTGGAACATTGGTTTCAATTGGGTCCTGCGAGGTCTTCTGTTGCCCCGCATGAACATCATCAGTTATGCAGATGACACCCTAATCACCGCCCGGGGCAACAGCTACTTAGAAGCGGCGCGTCTGGCTACCGTTGGCGCGACCCTGGTTGTCCAAAGGATAAGAATGTTGGGTTTGGAGGTAGCTCTGAATAAAACGGAGGTTATTTGCTTTCATGGGCCCCGCGATGGCCCACCAGCCGATGCTTTTGTGTCAGTGGATGGTGTAAATGTCCCTGTAGGCAATACTATACGGTACCTGGGCTTGACCCTAGATAGCCGGTGGGGCTTCATACCGCACTTTAAGAAGCTGGCCCCGCGACTTGTTAAGACGGCGCTAGCTCTCGGTCGGCTACTCCCAAATGTTGGTGGGCCAAGCATTAGCTGCCGTCGCCTCTATGCGACCGTGGTTAAAAGTATGGCCTTATACGGTGCGCCGGTCTGGGCAGATGCCATGAATAGGCATATCTGTGCGCTCCTGCGTTCCCCACAACGCGCGATGGCTACACGGGCTATAAGAGCTTACCGTACAGTTTCTGCGTCGGCGGCCCTAGCGCTGGCAGGCACTCCGCCATGGGAGATGGAAGCGGAGGTGCTTGACGAAGTATACCGGCACAAAATTGAGTGTAGGGCACGGGGAGATCGTCTGACCCATGAGGAGGTCCAAGCGATAAGACGCGACGCGCACGACGCAGTTATGCAGCGATGGGAGGAGGAACTCGAGTCCGCGGACTTGGTCGGCGCACAGTTGAAGCAATCCAGCCGGTGCTGAGACAATGGGTGGCGCGGAAGCACGGGTCTTTGACTTACCGCCTTGTGCAGGTACTCTCCGGACACGGTTGTTTCGGGGATTACCTGCACATGATTCGGCGCGAGGTGAGCCCTATGTGCCACGAATGCGGTGCTGCTCGTGACTCGGCGCAGCACACCCTGGAGGTGTGTGCAACTTGGGGCCGACAGCGCCGCACACTCACGGCGGTGGTGGGGACTGATCTTTCCCTACCCAGTGTAGTTAGGGCCATGCTGGAAGACAGCAGGGCCTGGGACGCCATGGCCACCTTCTGCGAGGAAGTTATAACGCAAAAGGAGGCCACTGAGCGGCTTCGCGAGGGTGATGCCCAGGCGCACCCGCTCAGACGCCGACGAACTGGGGGACGTAGAAGGCGCTACGCCGCGCATCTTTTCCTCCCATGATGAAGGATGGAGACGCCACTCGTGACGCGCGTCTCCTAAACACAAGATCGAGGCCAGGATAAGCCATGGCCGGCCGGGGCGGTGTGGTCGATTCCCGATTGGAACCCATGCCACCGACAACCGGCAGAGACGTCACAACGGGGGGTTTTTAGTGTAAGGTATGCCCGCTGTTCACCAGCGGGAGAGTCCCACTTCCCCTGCCCCAGTTATCTGGTGGCGGGCGGTGCGTAAAAGTACATTTTCCCCTCGAAAAAAAAAAAAAAAAAAAAAAAAAGGTTAGGTTAGGTTAGGTTAGGTTAGGTTAGGTTAGGTTTTTTTTTTTTTTTTTTTATTAAGTTTTAGAAATTATCTTTTCTTTATTACATAGTCAGTGCTTTCGGTTTACACTTCATATGTAATACAATTTATTGTGTTTATGGGGTTAACGTAAGTATTGTTGTTAAGCATTTATGAGTTGGGTAATTATGTTTTGTTAAAGTTTTTTAAAGAGTTTATTATGTATGTTATATATTTTACGAATGCTTCTGTGGAGGTATTTTTTGTGATAATTTGTTTGAAGTTGTATGGATCTTTGATGTTATTGGTTGCTATGAGGTATGTGTTTCTATGCGAAGAGAAGCGAGGGCAATGTTTGAGGAGGTGGTTGAGTGATTGTATGGAAGTAGAATCGCAGGGGCAGAATGGGTTATCAGTTATATGGAAACGGTGAAGGTATTCTTTATGGTTCTTTATGGCCGTGGTTGGTTAAAAATTGAGTTATAGCAAATTTAGGTGGTATCACTCTAAGAAAATCTTGGAGCTCGTCGTATGAACAGAATATAGTTTTTGTGTATGAGCAGGTTTGATAAAGTTCTTTAGCTGCCTTAGCAGAAAGGAGCGTGTTCTGATACTTTATGTGTGAGATTGGTACGTGAGAGTAGTCAAGAGCTTTATGCAAGTTAGCGGCATGTTTAGCAGATTGGTCAGCAGCCTCGTTGCCAGCGAAGCCAACGTGACCTTTGACCCAGACAAATTCTACGTGCGTGTTTGTTTCTTTTAGATTTATAAGGTGTTGGTGTATTTGAACAGCTAATGGATGAGTAGTATTGGGGTTTTGTAATTCTGTGAGGGATGATTTACTGTCTGAAAAAATTATAGCTTTAAGTGGGGTTTCAGTGGTTAACCATTTGCAGGCTCGTTCGATGGCAAGCAGTTCGGCCTGGTAGACCGAACAGCATTTGTAGAGTTTGAATTTTTTAGTAGTGATGGTGCCGTTTGGTTTATGGGCAACAAATGCAGCTCCGACCTTATCATCATGTTTGCTTCCATCGGTATAAATATGATAGGTATTCTCGTCTGATGTTTGGTTGAGTTCGTCGGGACTTGATAATTCAGTAAATGTTATTCCAGTTCTAAGTGATGGGTGAGGTAGACAAGATGTGGGAGTGTATGTTTCGATGGGGACTTGGGTTGGTAGGAAACGGGATGTTTGGGTGAGTTTGGTGGATTCTATATCAGCGATTGCTTCTAATTTGTTTGGTAGTGGGGTGAGTTGAGCTATGGATATAGCGGCTGGTGTGCTTGTGGTTCGGAACCCTTGTATAATCTTAATGGCGACTAGTCTTTGGAACGAGAGCAAACGTTTACGAACCAATTTGTAGCTCATTGCTTTGGACCAAACTCCGGCGGCATAAGAGATGATGGGCTCTATGACTTGTAAGTAAATGGTTCTTATGTTTTCGGGATGTATTCCCCATGTTGGTCGAGTGAAGATAATGAGTTTGTTGAGGAGTATTTTTGCTTTGTCGAGTGTGTAATTGACGTGTTTAATGAATTTAAGATTTTTATCAATTATTATTCCTAAATATTTTATTTGGTCAGAGAAGGTTAGTCGTATATTGTTCATGACTAATCTGCAGTCGGCAGCATACGGTGAAAAGTAAATAGCTTGTGTCTTTTCAGGACCAAATTCGAGTTTTACAGAATTGCCCCAATTGCTGATGGTTTTCAAGCATGTGTTTATTTTATTCTGTAAGATGAGTGTGTTTCTTGCATGGCAGATGAGAAGAATATCATCGGCATAGGCTTGTATGTGGCAGTCAGATGGTAATTCCAGTTCCAAAAGTTCGTCAAGGAGTAGATTCCAGAGTATAGGGCCACATACAGAGCCTTGTATGCAGCCTCTAGATAGTTCTTTGGAGGCTTTACAGTTAGTGAAGCGAATTTCAACGGTGCGGTCTTTTATATAGTTTAATAAAATGTTGTATAGATTTTTAGGACAGTTTATATGGTTAAGACGTTTAAATATGGCTGGCCACCATGCTCGATCAAAAGCGGATTTGATGTCCAGCGATACGGCGATGACCTGCTGTCTTTTGCTTTTGGCATTTTTTATAATGTTGAGTGCGTCGTGGATTGCATTGATGGTGGATGTTTGTGACTTAAATCCGTATTGTTTTTTGGAGTCAAGTTTGTTTTTGGACATAAAGTGGCTGAGTCGGTTAGTGATTAATCTTTCTAGTAGTTTGCCCAGTACATTAATGAGGCCAATTGGTCGGAAGGAAGTAAGGTTGGTATAGTCAGGTTTGGAGGGTTTTGGTATTATTTTGGCATATGCATGTTTCCAAATTTTAGGGAAATAATTTAGTTGAAGGCAACGGTTCATGAGGGGGGTGATTATATTCGGAAAATTTTCAGCAAATTTAGTGCAGATATCTGAAGTCAGATGGTCGGTTCCGGGAGCTTTCTTGGGATTCATGTGTCTTAGAGCTTCAATGATTTCAGTAAAATTGAAGGGCGGTTCATCTTCAGATAGATGGTTAGGGTTGATCATGTCAGCTCTAGTCTGTTTTTGTTCAGGGGTGGAGTCAGCATTGTCTTTAGGGAAGAATTGAGTAAGTAGTGAGTCAGCCGTTTGTTTAGGGTCTTTAGTGTATGTTCCGTTTTGTAGTTTAAGGGTGCTAGGTGGTTGGGTCATGGGGCGGGTTTTTATTATACGGTTGGTGACTGACCATACGTCTTCTTTGGTTTGTTTATTGCAGAATTCTTTGAATTGGGCTGTGGATTCTTTACAAATGGCATCGGCGTATTCTTTTCTGAGTTGGTTTTTTGTCTGTATAGCTTCTTCCATAGGTAGTCCGCGTTTACTAAGTTTGCAGAGTTCGTTGTGATTCTTAATGACTTTTTTCTTAATTTCATCTATTTCATTAGTCCACCAGGGTGGTTTAATTTGTCTTTTTGATCTGGTGCGGAATATTTCGTTGCAGGTGTTTTGTATAATTTGTGTGAGTTTGTTGATGTATGCTTCTAGTTCTGTTTCGTTGAGTTGACTAATGTTTGTTTCTGAAAGCTGAGAGGTGATGGATGCTACAAATGCTTCAGTTAATTCCTTGTTGTTGATATTGGCGGTGTTATATTTGAATGTAGATAAGCCAAGATTTTTATCAACTAATGGTGGTGAGGTGTGCAGGGAGAAATGGATGAGGGCGTGTTCAGAGGATTTGCAGATGTCCGGGTCGACTGTCCAATCGGTGATTTGTGTCTGAGCGTCGTTAGTGGTTAAAGTGAGGTCAATAGTCGAGTGGCGTGGAACGCCGTGAGTGATTGTGTGGAAGGTAGGTACTCCAGGGATGTTATGTACTTCCATGTTATGTAATATGGTCATATTGTATACGGAATTTCCTCGAGGGTTGTTCTTTTTAGATCCCCATAGGGTATGCCATCCGTTAAAATCTCCGCACACCACGTGGGAGGAGTTAGGGTGTTTTGAGAGGAAGAGTCCTAATTTGTTTAATGTTGAGTGATCGTCAGTTTTAGGTTCTACGTAAATTGATGTTAAATATATATTCTTATTGTTAGTTTTATTGTTTAATCGTATAATACATAGATTTGGTGTAGAGTATTCAGTCATACCTAGTACGGAGCAGCAATTATCTTTTATGGCAATGGCGGACTTTACGGGTTCAGAAGACTGCGGTCCGGGGAACTGGTATATGGTGTAACCTGGTATACTATTTAGGACTTTAATATTGCTAGTATAAGGTTCGGAGATAAATGCGATATCGGTTTTATTATCAGAGAGAAATTTTTTAACTTCGTGTAGAGCATTTCTGCTGCGTCCAATATTTATTTGCGTGCAAGAAAATGTGCGTTTGGTTTGGTTAACGTTTTTATTAGGATTGTTTTGAGCCATAGTCGATTCTTTCGGTCAATCGGATCTTATATGCGATCCTGACTGGACAGTTGTTCGAGGTGGCTGTATGGGAGGTGTTATTAGTTTCTTTGGTTTTTTGATTTTGCACGAGACAGTTTAGACACTTGGCAGATGATTTGTTATCTTTTTTGGGACAATTTTGGTAGACATGTCCTTCGAGGGAGCAATGACTACAGAATTTAATTGTATTGGGGCATTTGGAGCGTGTGTGTCCGAATTTAAGGCAGTCGAAGCACTGCAAAAGGGGTGAGTGTTCCGCAACATGTATTTTGTGGTGGTCGACATTGAGTCTTTCCGAGTTTATAGCTGCATGCCAGACTTGGGGGGATGCTTTAAAAACGTAGTTGTATAAGTTGGGGTTTCTGTTATTTAGGGTTATGCACGGTGTGAGAATTGCGTTAGTTGTAGTCAAGGAGTTCTTAAGGGTTTCATTTTGGTGGATGATTATGTCAGGGACTTCTTCTACAGGGATGTTTCGGGGGATGCCCTTTAGAACAAACATCGGCATTAGTTTTTTAGCGACTTCAGCGTCGACATCGGGATTAGTTTCTAGTCGTTTGAGTGTTTCTTGGCATTGGTCGTTGTTTTCAAATTCGACTTTAATTTTGTTATTGGATATCGCTTGGAATTTAGCGGGTGCATATGAAACATGTCTAAATGAGAAACTTTTGTGCCACTTGGTGATGGCTTCTTGTTTTGTTGTTGCAGAAGGCACTGTAATAATTAAAGCAGGGTTGCTGGTTTTATTATTTGAGTCTTGTACAGGGGCGGTGTTATTATTTGTGTAAGTTTTGGTTACAGCGGCATACGTTTTCTTTTTAGGGTTGGTATCAGGTGCGGAGAGTTCTTTTTTGAGTAGTGCAAATTCTGCTTTAACGCAGTTTGACACTTCTTGTTTAACACATGAGACGATTTTGTTCGTCAGGTTTGAGTTAAGGTTTGGTTCAGTTTCCGTTAGGGTGAGGTCTACAGGATTAGAGATAGATTGAGCGTGTTTCTTAATAAGGTTAGCAAGTGCAACTATAGCGTCCTTGTTTTTCTTGGTGACACTTTTGCCTAGATTTATGTACTGAATAATGTTTTCAGATGCTTGGAGGACTATTTCGAGTGAAGTGCTTTCGTCAACGTTGATGGGCTCTATAACTGTTTCAGGCTTCGTCGGTGCCGTCAGGTTAGTTGTTTCGGGCTCTGCCAGGTTTGTTATAGAGCCGGTGGGAGACGCATAAGGAGGTGAGATGCTAGTATCTGATTGAGTGGCAGGTGCTTGAGTTATATTGTGTTGTGTTGTTAGGTTTTTGGTGGACATTTTCCTCCAATTCTGAGCGTTTGTTGTGGCCAGACGTGTGAGAACAACCGCAGGTGTGCCGTTACGTTTCGCAGAGCAGGTAGTTTTTATTGGATTCATTTTTAGTTAGGGTTAGGTTAGGTTCATAGAAACCCGATCACCCAAATCTTGGAAACCGAGTGTGCCACATTAATTATAAAACAAATTATATACAAAAAGTGTTTAGTTGGCCCGCTACAAGCACGTTTAATACGCCAAATTAGGCGCCGTGCTGAGCCTAAATAGACTTTAAAAACAAACTGATGAAAACTATATAAACAGAGAAATTATTAAAGAAAAACTAAAATTTAATTGTTCTATATTCAAGAGTTATGTAACACCGCCTAGCAATAAATCCTAGGTGGTGTGGTTCAAATTTAGGAATTGAACACGTAGGCGCAAATATATATTACAGAAAACCAAAAGAATCAAGGCAATATACCATATATTTGTGGAGATAAAACTTTGAGTCTAGAATAAAAAAAATCGTCTAAAAGTTAGGATAGGGTTAGTTTAGGTTTAATAAAAATCCGAAAATCGCAAATATCTTAAAGGCCAATAAAGATATTGACTCCAATTAAATTGCTGTGGATAAAGCTCAATGAGATGCGGGTTTTGCACAAAGAGCTAGGTATTTAGCCATAAAACTGAGTTAGTTATTAAGAAATTAAATTTAGAAAAAATGAAAAATTAAATGTTGAATAAAAATTTGAAGACACTTGCTACAGTCGCGCACGTAGGCTTCAAAAATGCGCCGCGCAGAGTTCTTAAGTAATAAAAAATAAAAGGTAAAAAAAGATTGGAAGATAAAGGAAATATTAGATTTATCCACTTTTCGGAATTGGAGCAAAAATAAAAATGGGTTATACGCTAAGAAAAAATCCAATACTACAGCAAAGGTAAAAATAAGAGCTCAGAAACGTTTAAACTAGTTAGTTAGATGATTCACAATAAGCAGAACGATTCTAGGTGCAATAGAACCAAAGTTATGAATTGTTTTATATTTCTATTTTACTATGGGAAAAAATACGAAAAAGTTGAAAATTAAAATTGAAGTTGTGGCTAAACTATGAGGTATAGGATGATGAAGTTTACAATGAAAAACTGTGAAACAATGAGATCTATTATACAAAGAAAGAAAACCAAGGATCGGTTAAAACTGAAAAAAGTTGAAGCTGAATAACTGTCGAAATTTAATGAACTTTTTTAAAAAAATTCAAAGAATTAGTTACAGAAAATAGAAAATAAGGGTTATAGAAATGAAAGTAGTACTAAAAGATGCCTTAGGGGTCCCCGAAACTATAAATGAAGACAGAAATTAAAAAAGTTAAACGTTGATTTAGTTATGAATTTATCAAAAATTTTAGGTGTGAATTTTAGGTCAAAAAGTTTACCTAAGCGGTGAATTTTTTCTTAGGTCCCATACAAAAGACATCAACGCGAGCTGATTTTTCTATGGGACCTGGACTAAGTTGGGAATTGGAAAAATGAAGAATTAGAAATGTTTTTTTCCGGAAAAAGTATTAGACGGAAGTCCGTCGGGAAAGAAGTAGGGGGGTAAGCAAAAAATCAGAGGTTTTGGTGAATTTTGGCAAGACAATAGGAGCACTCTAAGTGTTTCAAATTGAGCTTGGTTAGGTTAGGTTAGGTTAGGTTAGGTTAGGTTAGGTTAGGTTAGGTTAGGTTAGGTTAGGTTTTTTTTTTTTTTTTTTTTTAAACTTTTGGTAGACGTAAAGGGCAATCCATATGGATTTTATACGGAATGGGTAAATGAGTAATTGGGAAAGATAAAAAGTTGTGAGGGAGTGGACGCGGCGCTATGAGCTCATCCCATGGTCAGGCTTGTTGCCCACCAGTGCCGCGCTCCGGGGGTAAGAAAAAGGGGTAGAAAGAAAGAGGAGGATAGGGGGACACAACAGAACGAGGATAGAAGAAAGAAAGCAGAAGATATTGGGATAGGAGGAGAAGAAGGGCATCAATATAATATATACTTATACATAATGAACTAATAAACACGATTACAATAAGACTGCCACCGGGACAGCCCACCCCTAAATTATTTCGCGCGTGGGACCCGAGCGGGTCAGACCCTCCCCTGGGGCGGCACGTCGATTTGTGCCCCCCGCCACATATGCCCCCGTGGTAGAGAGCCGACAAGGCGACCTAGCCGTGCAGCCCGAGGGGCCGCAGGGGCCAGCCCGGTAGGCCCTGCCTCACCCGAGGAAAGGGTTGTTGAGGCGCAAGATGAAGAGTGGGGTGTCCCGGTGGCAGTTGACAATAACACACAAGCTGAATTAGGAAAAAAGTGTATGGGTGATAAAATAAGTGAAGATAAACCTCCATCCCGTGAGGGCAGTGTGACAAGGCAGAACGGGCGCGCCCGCGCGACCAGCCGTGGCCGCGCGGGCACGCCCGCCCAGATGCAATTAAAGCTAATACAAAGTGGCATGTGGGTCGGGTCGGGCGGGCGCGACCCCCCGGCCGGGGGCCGGTGTTAGTCGCGAGGGCACGCCCGCCCGGCCAGACCCACGGCATAGTAACAATACGTGGTAAGATTAGGTTGAGCGGGCGCGCCCGCTCAGGTACAGTTAGTATTAGCATAAAAAAAAAATTGTTTTCTTCGTGGCTAGACGAGTCCGCAGCCGGACCGCTCACAGCGGCCCCTCTCCACCGCCTTCTCCACGCCGTTCGCGCAGACAGCCGGGTGGGGAGATCGTCTCAGCCGCCGGCGCCACCCCCCCCCCCCCAACCCCGCAGGCGCGGCCGCCGCCGCCGCACACCACGGCCGCGCTCCCCCGCCCGGGCAACCGCCGAACAGGCGCCCCGCGCCGAAGACCGGCTCCCGCGGCCCGCAATCACCCAGGGCAGACCCGCCCGCGCCCCGGGCAGCAGACGCACCGCATAAACTGCGGGAAACTTCCTCCCAGTGTGCGCCCGAAAGCGGCCAACCCTTGACCCATGTGCACAAAGTTGGGGACCACTGCCGCGCGCACACCGGAGGGGTTAGGTTAGGTTAGGTTAGGTTAGGTTAGGTTAGGTTAGGTTAGGTTAGGTTAGGTTAGGTTAGGTTAGGTTAGGTTAGGTTAGGTTAGGTTAGGTTAGGTTAGGTTAGGTTAGGTTAGGTTAGGTTAGGTTAGGTTAGGTTAGGTTAGGTTAGGTTAGGTTAGGTTAGGTTAGGTTAGGTTAGGTTAGGTTAGGTTAGGTTAGGTTAGGTTAGGTTAGGTTAGGTTAGGTTAGGTTAGGTTAGGTTAGGTTAGGTTAGGTTAGGTTAGGTTAGGTTAGGTTAGGTTAGGTTAGGTTAGGTTAGGTTTTTTTTTTTTTTTTTAAACTTTTGGTAGACGTAAAGGGCAATCCATATGGATTTTATACGGAATGGGTAAATGAGTAATTGGGAAAGATAAAAAGTTGTGAGGGAGTGGACGCGGCACTATGAGCTCATCCCATGGTCAGGCTTGTTGCCCACCAGTGCCGCGCTCCGGGGGTAAGAAAAAGGGGTAGAAAGGAAGAGGAGGATAGGGGGACACAACAGAACGAGGATAGAAGAAAGAAAGCAGAAGATATTGGGATAGGAGGAGAAGAAGGGCATCAATATAATATATAGTTAGGTTAGGTTAGGTTAGGTTAGGTTAGGTTAGGTTAGGTTAGGTTAGGTTAGGTTTTTTTTTTTTTTTAAACTTTTGGTAGACGTAAAGGGCAATCCATATGGATTTTATACGGAATGGGTAAATGAGTAATTGGGAAAGATAAAAAGTTGTGAGGGAGTGGACGCGGCACTATGAGCTCATCCCATGGTCAGGCTTGTTGCCCACCAGTGCCGCGCTCCGGGGGTAAGAAAAAGGGGTAGAAAGAAAGAGGAGGATAGGGGGACACAACAGAACGAGGATAGAAGAAAGAAAGCAGAAGATATTGGGATAGGAGGAGAAGAAGGGCATCAATATAATATATACTTATACATAATGAACTAATAAACACGATTACAATAAGACTGCCACCGGGACAGCCCACCCCTAAATTTTTTCGCGCGTGGGACCCGAGCGGGTCAGACCCTCCCCTGGGGCGGCACGTCGATTTGTGCCCCCCGCCACATATGCCCCCGTGGTAGAGAGCCGACAAGGCGACCTAGCCGTACAGCCCGAGGGGCCGCAGGGGCCAGCCCGGTAGGCCCTGCCTCACCCGAGGAAAGGGTTGTTGAGGCGCAAGATGAACAGTGGGGTGTCCCGGTGGCAGTTGACAATAACACACAAGCTGAATTAGGAAAAAAGTGTATGGGTGATAAAATAAGTGAAGATAAACCTCCATCCCGTGAGGGCAGTGTGACAAGGCAGAACGGGCGCGCCCGCGCGACCAGCCGTGGCCGCGCGGGCACGCCCGCCCAGATGCAATTAAAGCTAATACAAAGTGGCATGTGGGTCGGGTCGGGCGGGCGCGACCCCCCGGCCGGGGGCCGGTGTTAGTCGCGAGGGCACGCCCGCCCGGCCAGACCCACGGCATAGTAACAATACGTGGTAAGATTAGGTTGAGCGGGCGCGCCCGCGCGGCCAGCGGTGGTCGCACGGGCGCGCCCGCTCAGGTACAGTTAGTATTAGCATAAAAAAAAATTGTTTTCTTCGTGGCTAGACGAGTCCGCAGCCGGACCGCTCACAGCGGCCCCTCTCCACCGCCTTCTCCACGCCGTTCGCGCAGACAGCCGGGTGGGGAGATCGTCTCAGCCCCCGACTCCGCCGCCGGCGCCACCCCCCCCCAACCCCGCAGGCGCGGCCGCCGCCGCCGCACACCACGGCCGCGGTCCCCCGCCCGGGCAACCGCCGAACAGGCGCCCCGCGCCGAAGACCGGCTCCCGCGGCCCGCAATCACCCAGGGCAGACCCGCCCGCGCCCCGGGCAGCAGACGCACCGCATAAACTGCGGGAAACTTCCTCCCAGTGTGCGCCCGAAAGCGGCCAACCCTTGACCCATGTGCACAAAGTTGGGGACCACTGCCGCGCGCACACCGGAGGACCCCCACGGCCCATGCGGCACCCCGCACCACCCGGAGCCCAGACGCCCCCGCCCCGAGCACTCGCGGACCGCCGGCGCCCATCCTCGCAAAAGTGAGAGGCGTCCATTCAGCGACCATCCAGGCCGGGAAAACGCAGCCGCGACGCGCCGCGGCGATGGCCGCACCCACGACGCGGGAGGCGCAACACCAACAGCGGCGCCGGGCATCCTGCCGACCCCCCACGCCGTCACCGAGGAGGCACGCAGTGGCAGCGGAGACAAGAGGTGTAGCGGAGTAGTGGCGTTTATTTATAGGCATATTGTTTTTTTTTTTTTTTTTTTTTTTTTTTTAATTTTTTTTTTTTTTTAATTTTTTTTTTTATATAAGTAATGGTATTTATAGGCATTTTTTTTTTTTTTTTTTTTCTCATTTTTTTATTTTTTTTATTTTTTTTTTTTTAATATTAATAACTACAAAGCAAATGGTTCACATATAATAACTACAATAAGTAACATGGGCCGGGTAGGGCGGTTGCGGTACCGGTGCCCAGTGGCAAGGGCACGGGCACGCCCGCCCGGCCCGGCCTTACACATGGTGATACTGCGCGGGCGGGCGCGACCGCACGGTCAGTGATAGTGACAGTCGCGCGGGCACGCCCGGACGCACATTCCAACGAGTGCACAGACATTGTATAACTACAGTGTAGAGATGAAACTACAATAGTTATGGCAAATTAACATGGTGCCTTTGGCAAAGTCCATTCTTATGCTAACACAATTATAGTGTGGCGTGGGTCGGGTCGAACGGGCGCAGCCCCCCAGCTGGTAGCCGGTGGTAGTCGCGAGGGCACGCCCGGCCGGCCAGGCTCTAAGCGTGGTTATACAGTGCGGGCGCGCCCGCGCGCCCAACGGTGGCCGCGCGGGCACGCCCGCCCAAATAGGCATTAAAACTAGGTACTTAAACATAATTATTAACAGATGTATGTGACAGGTACGAGTCAAGTGGGTCGGGCCGGGCGCGGTCCCGCGACCGGTGGCCGGAGCAGCGGCGAGGAAGCGACAGCCGCGGGGGGACGCCGCCCGGTCAGGCTCCAAGCATTATAGTGGCATGACAGTGCTGTGCGGGTGCACCCGCGAGGCCCGTGGTGGTCTCGCGGGTACGCTCGCACAGTTGCGTTTATAACAAAAGCATATTAATATATAAAAGACCTTAACTTAACAAACGAGCTATGTACAATGATTACCCGCGAACAGGGTTTTTTTTTTTTTTTTTTTTTTTTTCCTTATTATTATTTTTTTTTTTTTTTTTTTTTGTAAATAAGTAATGGTATTTTATAGGTATATTGGTGGCTTATTTTTTTTTTTTTTAATTATTTTTTTTTTCCCTTTTTTTTTTATATTTTTTTTTTTTTATTTTTTTTTAATTTTTTTTATTTTTGTGTATATCTACAAAGCAAATGGTTAACATACAATAAATAGTTGTAACCGGGTTGGGCGGGCGCGGTACCGGTGCACGAGGCTAGGGCACGGGCACGCCCGCCCGGCTCGGCCTTACACATGATGATACTGTGCGGGCGGGCGCGACCGCACGGTCAGTGACAGTCGCGCGGGCACGCCCGCCCGGACGGACATTCAAACGAGTGCCCAGACATTCTATGACTACAGTGTAGGTATGAAACTAAAAATAATTATGGCAAATTAACATGGTACTTTTTTTTTTTTTTTTTTTTTTAACTTATGCTTACACAAATATAGCCCAGATAGGCATTAAACTAGGTACTTAAACACAATTATTAACAGATATACGTGACAGGTACGAGTCGAGTGGGTCGGGCCGGGCGCGGCCCCGCGACCGGTGGCCGGAGCAGCCGCGAGGAAACGACAGTCGCGGGGGGTCGCCGCCCGGTCAGGCTCCAAGCATTATAGTGACATGACAGTGCTGTGCGGGTGCACCCGCGAGGCCCGCGGTGGTCTCGCGGGTACGCCCGCACAGTTGCGTTTAAAACAAAAGCATATTAATATATTTAAAAAAAAAAAAAAAAAAAAAAAAAAAAAAAACGATAGAGTCACACAATGTCCAACCTGGCGGGCGCGACCGCGCCACCGGTAGCGCGGGCGCGCCCGTCCAGCCATAGCAGTTATCGTGGCAACAGTGATAATAATACAAGAATGTCGGGCGGGCGCGCCCGCGCGACCAGCGGCAGACCAACGGTCGAGCGGGCGCGCCCGCCCGGTTGCAGGTCCGTGAAAATATATAAGTTCTCATGAGTTTTTTTGGTTTTTATAATAGAAATCAGCAGATTTACAGTAAAATAACATAAATGAAATACATAAATAGATACTAGGATGAAGGGATGGGACATCATGGAGAAAGATTGTTGAACGACTTGAGTTTGGAGAAAATGTCCGTAACAAGCTTTGCGAAGCTCTTAAGAATGGAAGTCGAATGCTTCGCGCTCATAATGTCTGGGAGGTGAAATGGGGAAGCGATATCAATGTTATAGGGCAGAGCCGACAGGTAATCCTGACGGATGTAGGCGAAGCGGAGACAATCCTCAACCAAGTGACGAGGAGTTTGGGGAGAGACGCGGTCGCAAGGGCAGCAGTCCGTTGGTGCAATATGAAATCTGTGTAAGTAAGAGAGGTGGGCGCCGTGAGCCGTAATAAATTGAGTGAGATGAAAGTCGTGCGGTAAAGAGGTAGCCAGATCCAGGCAAGCCCTTGGGGTGGGAAGGAGGGTCCTGGTGTACGCCCCCTGACCGGCCCTCGTGTACCTGTCTTCCCACGCCGCGTAGGCGGAGCGCGAGGAGTGAAATTTTACGTACGAGATGGGGAAATGCGTGTATGCCGGGACGGAGTGGGAGGACGCCGCGCTCCTCGCGGCCTCGTCCGCCAGCTCGTTGCCCGGGATGCCGGCGTGTCCTTTGACCCAGCAAAATGAGATGCCGCCTGACGTGTTATTGGTGTGATCGGCCACGATACCATGAATGAGGGACACTAACGGAGTGGTGCTGCTTCTGGAGCCCAGGGCTTCCAGGGCCGATCTGGAGTCGGAGAGGATCAGCGCTTCCGGGTGTCCCTCGCTCACGACTATGAGGCAAGCCCGATATAATGCGTACAATTCCGCCTGAAAGACGGTGCACGCGTTGTGCAGTTTATATTTGTAGTGTTTCACTCTATCCCGGGCTCTCGCGTCCGGGTTGACTCTGACGCAAGCGGCGCCCACCTCGCCGGTTTCGGACTTACTGCCGTCTGTGAATATCTGCACGCACCTGGCTGTGCAGGCCCCGTCCACTTCGTCCTGGGTGGGAGCCTGTTGGAATCTTGCCGAAATGCGCTCCGCTGGATGGAGCAGCTGTGCTATGGGAGTTGGGAATTCGTATGGTACATCGGAGGGTAAACGAGTCGTAACGCCAGTCACTCGGGCCAACTCGTTTTCCCTGATCCTAAGGATGTCCAAATCCAGGGGGAGGAGACCCGCGATGGCGATTGCCGCGTTCGCCGAAACAGTTCGGTAGCCTCTGATAATACGGATTGCGAAGCCCCTCTGCAGAGAAATAAGGGCCCGTCTTACGTAGACTTTTTCCGCGACGTGTCCCCAAACCCCAGCCGCGTACGAAACAATGGGAACGATGACATATTCATAAATGGCTTTGACGTTTTCTGAGTGAAGTCCCCAGGTGGGGCGGACGAACACACAGAGCCTGTTGAATATGGACTTAGCTTTATTAATGGCGTGTTTGACATGGGATTTGAAGTTCAGTCGGTTATCGATGACCACCCCGAGGATGGTAAAGTTTGGGCTAAATTTGATGTGGACGCCGTCCATGCGAATCACCGCTTTGGCCGCACTGGGAGTGAAAGCAATCGCCTTAGTTTTACCGGGTCCGAAGAAAAGTTTGACCCCTCTTCCCCAAGCCGCGATGGTCTCCAGGGCTGCGCACACCCTCTCCTGCAGCAGGGGTATGCTCTTGGCGGACGCAACCAAAAGAACGTCATCCGCGTACGCCTGCAACCGGCAGCCCTCCGGGAATGTTAGGTCCAGCAGGTCGTCCAGCACGCAGTTCCACAGAGCGGGGCCACACGCAGAACCCTGCACGCACCCCCGCTGTGTGTGGCACGAAGCCGTGTAACCCGCGTGGTTCAAGATAACCGATCTGGGCGTTAGGTAATTGGCCAGTGTTTTGAATATATTGCGGGGACAATTGGAACGTTTGAGCCTGTCGAGTATGGCAGGCCACCAGGCCCTGTCGAACGCCGACTGAATGTCCAAGGAGACTGCGATGGTGTGGAGCCCCATAGATTTGTTTGTCTTGATGTCTTTGATCGCGTCCAGAAGAGCGTGTGCCGTGGAGGTGTTTTTCCTGAATCCATATTGCCTATTGTTGAGGTGATCACTAGTGGAGGCCGCGTGCAGGAGGCGTTCAGTGAGGAGCTTCTCCAGCATTTTGCCGAAGACGGGGATTAGGCCAATTGGCCTGTTGGCTTTAGGGTCAGATGGGGAAAGCGATCCCGGCTTGGGGATTATGCGAAGAATGGCCAACTTCCAGAAAACTGGAAAATACCCTAGTTGCAAGCACCTGTTGGCCAGGGTTGTGATGATGTCAGGGAAACATTTGAATACCGTGATGCATATGTCCGAGGTGAGTCCGTCGTGCCCGGGGGCCTTTTTAGGTGAGATGGCCGCGATGGCTTCCAGGACCTCATCCTGCGTGAACGGTGGGTCGTCAGCGGAGCTGGGAGGGGTCGCGCAGTTCCTGCGCAGCCCCGCCTGCTGGGGTGTGTCCTCTTCCGGGGGGTCGGGTGGGTAAAAGTGGGCTAGAAGGGCCTGCGCTGTGTCGGCGCTGTCGGTGGTGTGTCCGCCATCGCTCGTGCGTATAGTGGAGGGGGGTGGCCTGGGCTTACCCGCCTTCAAAACAGGGTTGGTGATAGCCCATACCTGTTCCGCCGAATGTGAGTTGCAGAATTCCCTGAAGCTACTACTAGAGGCCTTCCGGATGCCTTCAGAGAGCTTCGTTTTGGCTTCAGACAGAGCCGACAGTGCGTCCGTAAATAAGTCCTGTGGGGAGTTGTTGGCCTGTAACGTGCGAACCGCTCTCTTTGCCTGATTAAGCTTGTTCTGTAGGACATCCAGGTCGGCTGACCAAAAGGGCTTGGAGCCCAGCCGTTTGCCGTAACCCGAGCTGTCGTGAGACTTGAAGGCCTCACCCGCAGCCTGGTGGATAAGGGAGGTGAGAGTGCGGATGCACTCTTCTAGTTCTGTTTCGTTTATATGGGATATGTAGTCTGGGGAAATGTCAGACTCCAACATCTTCGCGGAGAGTAAGGATCTGAAAGTTCCCCAGTCCACATTGCCTCTGGTGGAGAATCTGCGCGTGGTGAAGGGGGCTGGGTTTGATAAGTCCGAGGCGGAGGAAGAGCCTGCTGTGAAAAGGAGTGCTGCGTGCTGGTTATTTGGCATAATGCTGTCATCCACATGCCAGTCTGTTACGGGGAGGTGTATGGAGGTAATGGTCAGGTCTATGGCGCTTTGCCGAGCCTGCTGGTGAGTGACACATTCAAAGGTAGCCGAACCGTCATTGTGACATAAGAGGTTGTTTTGGATGATGTAGTCCGCAACTTCCGTGCCCCGCGCGTTACATCTATTATGGCTGTCCCATGTGGGATGCCATGCGTTGAAATCCCCTGCAATGAGGTGGGGGGTCGTAGAGTCATACAAGCGGTGGGCGGATGACAGGAGGTCCAGGTATGGAGGGAGGTCACCGTCCTTATGGGCGTAGACCGAGGAGATTAGGAGGTTGCGATCACCGGCTGAAAGTAGCACGGTGGCCAAGTCCGGAGACGAGCACTGCGTGACCAGCACCGCTCTGTATTTAACCGCAAAGTTGTCCCGAATGTATAATACCGCTCTGATTGTTTGATTCTGTACTGGGCATTGGTACGTGGTAAACCCCGAGATGCCCTTAGCTACCTTGGTCTTTCCCGTGTATGGTTCGGCGATGATAGCGACCTGAATTGAACGGTTATTCTGTAGGTAGTGACCGAGCTGGCAGAAGCTTTTAAAGCATCTGTCCGTGTTGACCTGGATGAAATTGGTGCGCACAAAAAGAGAGGTGGGGGGGTTAACAATAGTATTAGGAGACGGGGGGGAGGAGGGAAGATTGGGCATAGAAGAGCCGTCAGAATGGTTATTGGCCATAATCTATTTTATCTTTTATACGTTCAAGCATCGCCGCCATTCTGGGGCATCTGCTATCAAAAGAAGAGTGGTTAGTATTAAGTGGTTTAAAATTTTCCCTCCTTCCGCCGTTGATGGTGTTAAATCTGGTGCAGTTTGCGCATCTCGGGGACTCCCCCCCCATCGCACACTCTGAGGCGCCATGTTCAGGGCTGCCGCACTGGTGACACAATTCCTGGCCCTTGCAGGTGCCCGCCGTATGGCCGAAGCCGTGGCATCTACGGCATTGTTTGAAGGGGGAGAAGTCCTCGACATGCACGAAAGAAAATCCGATGTTTACCTTGCGTAGGGCGACAAGGGCCCGCCACGCCTGGGGGGAAGTTCTCAAGACCACATTGTACAGGTCAAGGTTCCGGTTGCGTCTAGTGAATAATAGCTTAATATCATTGGGATTAAAAATGTTTGTGTCCAGATTTTGGTTGATTATTAGTTCCACAAGGCTACGCTCCTCGTGGGATTTGTGAATTCCCTTGATGATTATCATGGGGCTGAGCTTACGCTCCTTTTCCGCACGCAGACCGGAGGACGGGGGAGCCTCCCTGATCCTCCGCTCGGCAGCTGTGGCACTCTCCAGGCTGTTGAATGTGAGTTTTACTTTACCCTTCGAGAGTCTGGTCGCCTTGACTGGGCGAATACCGTCACTGTGGGTTGTTTGAAGTACGTTTTTAAGAGTTTCAAATATCGAGTCCGGGGTGGCGTCTGCGCGGGGGCCCGCCGAGATGACCAGAGCTGGCAGGGTAGGCGCCGGGGGGGCGGCGTCGGCTAGGACTGATGCGTATGATCTTCTCTCTTTGTGCTTGGCGGGGGGTCTCGGCGCGTGAGGTGCCGGCCTTCCCGGCTCGCCGCCCCCCTCCCCCTCCACCCGCGCCAAGTTGCGCTGCAGGAGGTCATATGTGTCCGAAACCTTCTGGACGGCCGCGCAGAATTCAGCCCGGTCCTCCGAGAAAGGCGCATGGGAGGTGGGAGAGAGAGGGAGAGACGCTAACTTCTCTTCGAGTGATTTGAGTGTGGTTTTTATGTCGCTAATTTCGCGCCTTAAATCCTCAAAGTGAGAGCTTAAAATGTCTGGGGCCTGTGATAATTGGGTGTCCATAGGTGGTAGAGGGGGAGAGTCACACCGCACGGATGGAGCCGCGAGAGATGTTTGTGGAGTTCGTATGGATGCGGTGGGCGACCACTGGGATAAGAGTCTCCTTCTCGCGCGAGTATTAGGGGATCCCCCCTGAACCCTGTCAATAATCATGTCGCAATATTGGTTGATTGTAAGCTTGTGTTCTTTTCTTACTGACCTGTTCCTGCTGTTGGGGTCGACCCTCAGGGCGTCCTTGATTTTGCTAGCGTATGTGACGATCTCGTCCGCGGCCCTTTTAGCTCCCTGAACCATGTTGGTGTTGGACAGGTTCCATTGGGCGGGTTCTCCGCCGTCGCCTCCGGCATTCGTTGGAGATACGCTCCGCGGGGGGGCATCCACCAGGTTGGTGTCTGCATGGGAGCTGTAAGCGCCGGCGTTTATGCCCTCTTGAGGGATGGTGCTCAAGATGTCAAATCTATTAGGGGATGTGATGGATGTGATGGTGGGGGGAGGTTCGCGTGCAAAATTTTCTGTGAAGTTTCTAGAGTTGGCCCGGGTCAGGCGTTTGCCTGGCACCGGTGACCTTTGGGTGGTCATAATGGTGACAAGGAAAGGGGATGTGAGTGCGCTATTGCAGGTGTACCCCGATTACCTTACCTTGGGAGCGAGAGGGCATTCACCCCGTCAGCGGTGCTTGTACCTACGGCCGCCTAGGCGTGCCCGATCGTGGTCGGGAGCCACCTATCTGAGGCAGAAACGCGCCCGCAACGGAAGCGAGGATGCGCCCACCCTGAAGCGGAACCTACCTATCGGGAGCAAGGGCGCGCCCACAACACGACCGGGAGCACCCACGGCCAGTGCAGAGGTACTTTGTGGGCGCAAAAGCACTCCCGCGGCAAGCACGGAAGCACAGTCAGCTGAAAGAGATAGATGACTCACTCCGCCGTCGCGGAGACGCACATGCTCAGGGGCAAGGCTTTGTTCGCCCTACGGCAAGTGCTCACGTGGCTGGTAGCCAACGCGCGTCCACCCGGGAGCTGAGGTCCGCTCAACCGGAGAGGTGTCGTGCTCGCGAATGGGGTAGGGAAGCGCCGACCCAGAAACGAGGACCCGCCAATCGGGAGCGACAGTGCGCCCGCAATACGGACGAAGGTACTTACAATCAAAACAGATGTGCTATATGGGCGCAAAGGCACTCCCGCGATAGGTGCGGAAGTTCAATAAACCGGAAATGAAAGGTAACTCACCCCACGAACGCGGGAACATGCATGCTCGGGGGCGCAGCTACGCCCGTCCAGCAGCAAGTACTCACACAGTCGGTATCCAGCGCGCGCCCACCAGGGAGCAAGGGGCCGCTCAACCAGGGGCGATCACGTGGTCGGGAGCGCAAGCGCGGGCGCGAGGCGCCAACGCCCTGCACACACACCACCGCACTGACTCACAACACGCACACCACCGAAGGCAGGGCCACGCTAGCGCGCCCGCCCGTTGCCAAGGCAACACAGACGCCGCGCCCGCTCCCCACCGAAGAGGAGGTCGTACGACCGCGCCCGACCGTTGCCACGGCAACAAAGACGCCGCGCCCGCTCCGCGTCGAGAACAATGAAGGCACGCCCGCCCGGGAGTGGGAGCGCGACCACCACCACGCCGACCGCACTAAGTGTGAATAGACAATGGGCGCGCCCGCCCGGGAGTGGGAGCGCGGTCTCGCCGAACCGAGAACAAAGGAAACAATGGATAACAAAGGGCGCGCCCGCCCGCCCGGCCGGGAGCGGGAGTGATAAAAACTACCGGCGGAGCTCCGTCAAAACGTGCCGCACTCTAGGACGGCCCGCGCACGACTGGTTAGGTTAGGTTAGGTTAGGTTAGGTTAGGTTTTTTTTTTTTTTTTTTTTTTTTTTTTTTTTTTTTTTTTATATGCTCCCCGCTTTGTAGCAGGCCTTTTTTTGCTTTTGTCTTTTTTATCTTTCTTTTTTCTTTTGTTTGTTTTTTTCCCTTTTTGGGATATTTTCTTTTCAAAATTTTCTTTCTTATATAATATTACATTTTTGTATTACTTGTGTTATGTACTTTACATTATTATTTCTATTTTCTAATTCTATTATTTCTGTTTCATTACATTTTGTTCTTATTACTGTTTATAACTATCGTATATTCTTCGTATTTTCACTACTAGTTACATGCCATGATTAATACATTGTTTCCTTGCCTTACATTTTACATTTTAATATTACTTATTTACATTTATTAAACCCTTCGCTTACTTCTTATTTATAATTTTTACATACATTGATTTTCTTTACCTTACATAATTCCTCGTTTGCATTTCTTTAATTTCTTACATTAATTACAATTTGTCATACATATATTCTATTACTTTCTTTTACATACAAATTTTCTTATCTTCTTTTTATTTCTTCTCTTTTCTTGCTTGATTCTTTTTGCTTGATTCTTCTTGCGTGGTTCTTCTTTTCTTTTCTTACTGGAGTATTACGTTTCTTATTTCTAGTTACAGTTCTTGTTTTTCCTTTTTACAGTATATTCTTACTTTCTAATAAGTACATTACTTAGCTTATGTATAGTTTTATTTCTGTAATTATTGCTTCCTACCGTCTATTTCTTTCTCTTTTATTTACTGCAATTCTTATATTTCTACTTATATTTTCCCCTATTCTTGATTTCTTTGTCTTTGTTTATTATGTCTTATATATGTATATCTTTGCTAATGTAATACTATTGCTTTGTCTGTTTTCCCTACTTATAGCTGTGAGAGATTTTATATTTTCAGCTTTGTATCTACTCCTATGTTCTAATAATATTTTACTTTTCTCTTTATGTATGTATATTTTGTTGCGTAAGGTATCTGTTCACTTGGCGTTTACTAGTAACTGAGAATTTTTTGCCTACCACTACTTTGCCTACTTTGGCTTGTTTGGGCCCTTGTGTGTGTGTGTTGTGTGCATGTACTGGATTTTTCCGTATGGGCGTGAGTCTTGGTATAAGGCTACTTAACCCCGAGGCCATCCCGGAGGCGGGCTGGTCGCGGTGTGGGTTGGTTTCACCTCCGCAAGTGGATGGTTGCAAAAACCATTTTTTGTTACCATACATTGTTTTAGCTACTACCTTCCCTGTCCAGCGCGTTTCCAGCTCCCCTCCGTGGCGGCATTGTCTGGGTGGTTGCCTTCCGTCTCTTCGCACTCTTACGTACTTGGCTGCTCCAGGGTGTGTGCTTTTGTTTGTCCCTACTGTGTCCCTATTAATACTGCCTAAGTTAGCTTGCCATTCAGATTTTCTATTTTGGCGGCCCTTAGCAATAGGCCACCTTTGAGCGGGCCAGCTTGTCCCACATATCCCTAATGGGACACATGCTGTCAAAGGTGTTGTGCTGACTTTCAGTATGCTTGGCCCGCTTACAGTTGAGGCAGCTGGGGGGACTCTCCTTTTCTGTGCACACGGCATACACGTGGTTTCCCCCGCAATGGCTGCAGCTGTCCGAGTCCTCCGTACAGACCCGCCTGATATGGCCGTAGCCCAGGCAGCGGGAGCACTGGATGATCGGGGACTGATCCTCTACCTTGGAGATGCCCCATTGTAGCTGGATAGTCCCCGCCTCTGTCAACTGCCGCCAAATCGCGGGGGTCACCTTTACGACCACGTGCATCACGTGCGGGTTTCTCGTTCTCTTCTCGTATATGGCCTCTATTTGCTCTTTCGTATCCTTGCTCTTCTCTAAAACGTTGGCTGCTTTCCTTTTTATGGCCTCCTCTACTTGCTCTTTTTTCTTGTCCCCCCTTACATATCGCACTACTACCAGCGGATCCTTGTTTTTAGCCTTTTCTACTTTCAGTGTCTTCTCCTTCTCCAGTCTCTTTCTCAGCTTCTCTACTTCTTTCTCGTCCTCGCATCCTATTATCACCTTTTGATCTTTTGCTTTTCTTACTTTTTGGATTTTAATCCACTCCTCATCGGCGCCGGTATCCGCCGTCTTCCTGACTGCGTCCATAACCTGGTCGCTGGTCAGCATTGGGTCGGTCGACGCCACTATGATGGAGTGAAGAGTTCTGCCGTGGGGCGGTCTCTGCCGGGCCTCCGTCAGAACTTCTGCGTACGTTGCCTTCTGCGGCTTTGGAACTTTCTCTCTTTTTTCTATGCTTTCAAGTTTCTCTATCATTACCCTCTTGGTTTCTTCATGCCTCTCTAAGGTCTTTTCTGTGTTCTCCTTTGTCTCCGCTAGTAGTTTTCCTATATCTTCTGCTGTTTCCCTTTTCTCGATGTTGCCTAACTTCTCTATTATTACCTTCGTGGATACTTTTTGTCTCTCTAGGGTCTCTTTTGTATGTTCCTTAGTATGCTCTATTAGTTCTTGCATACTTGTAAGTCTATCTCCAGTCAGCTGTATATGTTCCTGCTGGTTCGCTATGTATTGTCGTTGGTTCTCTTCTGTCTTTTTGATGACTTGAAGAACATCGTAAAGGATGTCCCTTTCCCTATTTATAAGTATCCCTCTTTCTCTTTCTTCTTCCTCTGTCACTCTTTTCTGACTCGAGGGCTCTCTCTCATCTATGTCTATGAGCCTTTGAGCCAACTCCGACACCATCTCGTTGAGGTCGTTCGCCTCCTTGGTGATAAGGGCCTTATCCTCTTTAGTTACCGACTTGTGTGTCGAAGTTGCCTCCAAGGCCTTTAAAATCCTATCTCTGAGCCTTACCGCGGCGTTTCTGATTGCGTGAGTAGACATCGCTGGGAGAAGGTGCGCTATGCCCAAACTTTCCGGGATCTTCTCCACTTTCCCCTGCGGAGTCTTGTGGACCACCGTATCTTCCCGGAAGTTTGCAGCCCTACCTCTACTGTTACCATTGGCACCTCTCTGCTTATTCGACATTTTGTAATTAATAAATTAGGACGACACAGTATAGAACAGGTATGTGTAAAGATCGGATAGAATTTAATAGTATTTAAATAAAGTTAAGTTAAAAGACTAAAATTGAGATAAGATTAAAATAAAATTAAAATAAGATTTGATTTAAATAAAATTGAAATAAATGAAGTTGAAAATAAAATTGAAAAGTATTAATTTGGATAGGTAAATTTAAATTTATATTTAAAGTTAAAACTGAGGAACGTTAAGGTAAGGTTAGGTTAGGTTAGGTTAGGTTAGGTTAGGTTAGGTTAGGTTAGGTTAGGTTAGGTTAGGTTAGGTTAGGTTAGGTTAGGTTAGGTTAGGTTAGGTTAGGTTAGGTTAGGTTAGGTTAGGTTAGGTTAGGTTAGGTTAGGTTAGGTTAGGTTAGGTTAGGTTAGGTTAGGTTAGGTTAGGTTAGGTTAGGTTAGGTTAGGTTAGGTTAGGTTAGGTTAGGTTAGGTTAGGTTAGGTTAGGTTAGGTTAGGTTAGGTTAGGTTAGGTTAGGTTAGGTTAGGTTAGGTTAGGTTAGGTTAGGTTAGGTTAGGTTAGGTTAGGTTAGGTTAGGTTAGGTTAGGTTAGGTTAGGTTAGGTTAGGTTAGGTTAGGTTAGGTTAGGTTAGGTTAGGTTAGGTTAGGTTAGGTTAGGTTAGGTTAGGTTAGGTTAGGTTAGGTTAGGTTAGGTTAGGTTAGGTTAGGTTAGGTTAGGTTAGGTTAGGTTAGGTTAGGTTAGGTTAGGTTAGGTTAGGTTAGGTTAGGTTAGGTTAGGTTAGGTTAGGTTAGGTTAGGTTAGGTTAGGTTAGGTTAGGTTAGGTTAGGTTAGGTTAGGTTAGGTTAGGTTAGGTTAGGTTAGGTTAGGTTAGGTTAGGTTAGGTTAGGTTAGGTTAGGTTAGGTTAGGTTAGGTTAGGTTAGGTTAGGTTAGGTTAGGTTAGGTTAGGTTAGGTTAGGTTAGGTTAGGTTAGGTTAGGTTAGGTTAGGTTTTTTTTTTTTTTTTAAACTTTTGGTAGACGTAAAGGGCAATCCATATGGGTTTTATACGGAATGGGTAAATGAGTAATTGGGAAAGATAAAAAGTTGTGAGGGAGTGGACGCGGCACTATGAGCTCATCCCATGGTCAGGCTTGTTGCCCACCAGTGCCGCGCTCCGGGGGTAAGAAAAAGGGGTAGAAAGAAAGAGGAGGATAGGGGGACACAACAGAACGAGGATAGAAGAAAGAAAGCAGAAGATATTGGGATAGGAGGAGAAGAAGGGCATCAATATAATATATACTTATACATAATGAACTAATAAACACGATTACAATAAGACTGCCACCGGGACAGCCCACCCCTAAATTTTTTCGCGCGTGGGACCCGAGCGGGTCAGACCCTCCCCTGGGGCGGCACGTCGATTTGTGCCCCCCGCCACATATGCCCCCGTGGTAGAGAGCCGACAAGGCGACCTAGCCGTGCAGCCCGAGGGGCCGCAGGGGCCAGCCCGGTAGGCCCTGCCTCACCCAAGGAAAGGGTTGTTGAGGCGCAAGATGAAGAGTGGGGTGTCCCGGTGGCAGTTGACAATAACACACAAGCTGAATTAGGAAAAAAGTGTATGGGTGATAAAATAAGTGAAGATAAACCTCCATCCCGTGAGGGCAGTGTGACAAGGCAGAACGGGCGCGCCCGCGCGACCAGCCGTGGCCGCGCGGGCACGCCCGCCCAGATGCAATTAAAGCTAATACAAAGTGGCATGTGGGTCGGGTCGGGCGGGCGCGACCCCCCGGCCGGGGGCCGGTATTAGTCGCGAGGGCACGCCCGCCCGGCCAGACCCACGGCATAGTGACAATACGTGGTAAGATTAGGTTGAGCGGGCGCGCCCGCGCGGCCAGCGGTGGTCGCACGGGCGCGCCCGCTCAGGTACAGTTAGTATTAGCATAAAAAAAAAAAAAAAAATTGTTTTCTTCGTGGCTAGACGAGTCCGCAGCCGGACCGCTCACAGCGGCCCCTCTCCACCGCCTTCTCCACGCCGTTCGCGCAGACAGCCGGGTGGGGAGATCGTCTCAGCCCCCAACTCCGCCGCCGGCGCCATCCCCCCCCAACCCCGCAGGCGCGGCCGCCGCCGCTGCACACCACGGCCGCGCTCCCCCGCCCGGGCAACCGCCGAACAGGCGCCCCGCGCCGAAGACCGGCTCCCGCGGCCCGCAATCACCCAGGGCAGACCCACCCGCGCCCCGGGCAGCAGACGCACCGCATAAACTGCGGGAAACTTCCTCCCAGTGTGCGCCCGAAAGCGGCCAACCCTTGACCCATGTGCACAAAGTTGGGGACCACTGCCGCGCGCACACCGGAGGACCCCCACGGCCCATGCGGCACCCCGCACCACCCGGAGCCCAGACGCCCCCGCCCCGAGCACTCGCGGACCGCCGGCGCCCATCCTCGCAAAAGTGAGAGGCGTCCATTCAGCGACCATCCAGGCCGGGAAAACACAGCCGCGACGCGCCGCGGCGACGGCCGCACCCACGACGCGGGAGGCGCAACACCAACAGCGGCGCCGGGCATCCTGCCGACCCCCCACGCCGTCACCGAGGAGGCACGCAGTGGCAGCGGAGACAAGAGGTGTAGCGGAGTAGTGGCGTTTATTTATAGGCATATTGGGTTTTTTTTTTTTTGTTTTTTTTTTTTTTTTTTTTTTTTTTTTTTATATATAAGTAATGGTATTTATAGGCTTTTTTTTTTTTTTTTTTTTTTTTTGTTTTTTCCCATTTTTTTTTTTTTTTTTTTTTTTTTTTTTTTTTTTTTAAATAATAATAACTACAAAGCAAATGGTTCACATATAATAACTACAATAAATAACCAGGGCTGGGTAGGGCGGGCGCAGCCCCCCAGCTGGTAGCCGATGGTAGTCGCGAGGGCACGCCCGGCCGGCCAGGCTCCAAGCGTGGTTATACAGTGCGGGCGCGCCCGCGCGCCCAACGGTGGCCGCGCGGGCACGCCCGCCCAAATAGGCATTAAAACTAGGTACTTAAACATAATTATTAACAGATGTATGTGACAGGTACGAGTCAAGTGGGTCGGGCCGGGCGCGGTCCCGCGACCGGTGGCCGGAGCAGCCGCGAGGAAGCGACAGCCGCGGGGGGACGCCGCCCGGTCAGGCTCCAAGCATTATAGTGGCATGACAGTGCTGTGCGGGTGCACCCGCGAGGCCCGTGGTGGTCTCGCGGGTACGCTCGCACGGTTGCGTTTATAACAAAAGCATATTAATATATAAAAGACCTTAACTTAACAAAAGAGCTATGTACAATGATTACCCGCGAACAGGGTTTTTTTTTTTTTTTTTTTTTTTGTAAATAAGTAATGGTATTTAATAGGTATATTGGTGACTTTTTTTTTTTTTTTTTTTTTTTTTTTTTTTTGTGTATATCTACAAAGCAAATGGTTAACATACAATAAATAGTTGTAACCGGGTTGGGCGGGCGCGGTACCGGTGCACGAGGCTAGGGCACGGGCACGCCCGCCCGGCTCGGCCTTACACATGATGATACTGTGCGGGCGGGCGCGACCGCACGGTCAGTGACAGTCGCGCGGGCACGCCCGCCCGGACGGACATTCAAACGAGTGCCCAGACATTCTATGACTACAGTGTAGATATGAAACTAAAAAAAAATAATTATGGCAAATTAACATGGTACGTATGGCACAGTTTGTTTTTTTTTTTTTTTTTTTTTTTTTTTTTTATATATTTTTTTTTTTTTATTATTTTTTTTTTTTTTTTAAACTTATGCTAACACAAATATAGTAATGGCATGGGTCGAACGGGCGCGGCCCCCCAGCTGGTAGCCGGTGGTAGTCGCGAGGGCGCGCCCGGCCGGCCAGGCTCTAAGCGTGGTTATACTGTGCGGGCGCGCCCGCGCGGCCAGCGGTGGTCGCGCGGGCACGCCCGCCCAGATAGGCATTAAACTAGGTACTTAAACACAATAATTAACAGATATACGTGACAGGTACGAGTCGAGTGGGTCGGGCCGGGCGCGGCCCCGCGACCGGTGGCCGGAGCAGCCGCGAGGAAACGACAGTCGCGGGGGGTCGCCGCCCGGTCAGGCTCCAAGCATTATAGTGACATGACAGTGCTGTGCGGGTACACCCGCGAGGCCCGCGGTGGTCTCGCGGGTACGCCGGCACAGTTGCGTTTAAAACAAAAGCATATTAATATATTTAAAAAAAACGATAGAGTCACACAATGTCCAACCTGGCGGGCGCGACCGCGCCACCGGTAGCGCGGGCGCGCCCGTCCAGCCATAGCAGTTATCGTGGCAACAGTGATAATAATACAAGAATGTCGGGCGGGCGCGCCCGCGCGACCAGCGGCAGACCAACGGTCGAGCGGGCGCGCCCGCCCGGTTGCAGGTCCGTGAAAATATATAAGTTCTCATGAGTTTTTTTTGGTTTTTATAATAGAGCTCAGCAGATTTACAGTATAATATCATAAATGGAATACACAAATAGATACTAGGATGAAGGGATGGGATATCATGGAGAAAGATTGTTGAACGACTTGAGTTAGGGACAAAGAAGAGCCGTCAGAGTGGTTATCGGCCATAATCTATTTTGTCTTTAATACGTTCACGCATCGCCTCCATTCTGGGGCATTTGCTATCAAAAGAAGAGTGGTTAGTATTGAGTGGTTTAAAATTGTCTCTCCTTCCGCCGTTGGTGGTGTTAAATCTAGTGCAGTTGACGCACCTCGGGGGGCCCTCCCCCCTCGCACACTCCGAGGCACTATGTTCAGGGCTGCCACACTGGTAGCACAATTCCTGGCCTTTGCAGGTGCCCGCCGTATGGCCGAAGCCGTGGCATCTACGGCATTGTTTGAAGGGGGAGAAATCCTCGATGTGCACGAAGGAGAATCCGATGTTTACCTTGTGTAGGGCGACAAGGGCCCGCCACGCCTGGGGGGAAGTTCTCAAGACCGCATTGTATAAGTCAGGGTTCCGGTTTCGTCTGGTGAATAGTAGCTTAATGTCGTTGGGATTAAAAATGTTAGTGTCCAGATTTTGATTAGTTACCAATTCTACGAGATTGCGCTCCTCGTGGGATTTGTGAATTCCTTTGATGATTATCATGGGGTAGAGCTTACGTTCTTTTTCCGCGCGCAGACCGGAGGACGGGGGAGCCTCCCTGATCCTCCGCTCTGCGGCTGTGGCACTTTCTGGGCTGTTAAAGGTGAGTTTTACTTTGCCATTTGAGAGCTTGTTTACCCTGACCGGGCGAATACCATCTCTGTGGGTTGTTTGAAGTACGTTTTTAAGAGTGTCAAATATCGAATCCGGGGCGGCATCCGTGCCGGGGCCCGCCGAGATGACCAGTGCCGGCAGGGTAGGCGCCGGGAGGGGGGCGTCGGCCAAGACTGAAGCGTATGATCTTATTCCATTGTGCGCGGGGGGAGGTCTCGACACGTTAATAACCGGCCTCCCCGGCTCACCACCCCCGTCCTCCGCCGCCCGCGCCAAATTGCGCTGCAGGAGGTCGTATGTGTCCGAGACCTTCTGGATGGCCGCACTGAATTCAGCACGGTCCTCCAAGGGAGGCGGAGGGGGGGTGAGAGAAAGGGGGAGTGACGCAAACTTCTCCTCGAGTGATTTGAGTGTGGTTTTAATGTCGCCGATTTCGCGCCGCAAGTCTTCAAAGTGGGAACCCAAATTGTCTGGGGCCTGTGATAATTGGGTGTCCATGGGTGGTAGTGGGGGAGAGTCGCACCGCACGGATGGAGCCGCGAGAGATGTTTGTGAAGTTCGTATAGGTGCCGAGGGGGACCACTGGGATAGGAGTCTCCTTCTCGCACGAGTGTTAGGGGAACCCCCCTGGACCCTATCAATAATCATGTCGCAATAGTGGTTGATTGTAAGTTTGTGTTCTTTTCTTACTGACCTGTTCCTGCTGTTGGGGTCAACCCTCAGGGCGTCCTTGATTTTGCTAGCGTATGTGACGATCTCGTCGGCGGCCCTTTTGGCTCCCTGGACAATGTCGGTGTTGGTCTGGTTCCATTGGGCGGGTTCTCCGCAGTCGCCACCGGCGTAGGTCGGAGAACCGCTCCGCGGAGGGGCGCCCGCCGGGTTGACCCCCGCATGGGAGCTGGTGGCGCCGGCGTCTGTGTCCTCTTGAGGGATGGTGCTCAGGATGTCGAATCTATTGGGGGATGTGATAGTGGGGGGGGGTTCGCGTGCAACATTGTCTGTGAAGTTTCTAGAGTTGGCCCGGGTCAGGCGTTTGCCTGGCACCGGAGACCTTTGGGTGGTCATAATGGAGACAAAGAAAGGGGATGTGAGTGCGCTGTAGTAAAGGGAGCAGGGAAGCGCCCGCCCAGAGACGGGAACCTACCTATCGGGAGCAACGGCACGCCCGCAGTACGAACAAGGGTACTCACAAACAGAGCAGATACAGTGTTTTATGGGCGCAGAGACGCTCCCGCGACAGGTGCGGAAGTTCAATGAACCGGAAACAAAGGGTGACTTACCCCGCGGACGCGGAGACGCGCATGCTCGAGGGTACGGCTACGCTCGTCCCGCAGCAAGCACTCACCAAGTCGGCACCCAGTGCGCGCCCACCCGGGAGCAAGAATCCGCTCGACCAGGGGCGATTACGTAGTCGGGAGCGCAAACGCGGGCACGAGGCGCCAACGCCCCGCACACACACCACTGCACCGACTCACAACACGCACACCACCGAAGGCAAGGTCACGCAAGCGCGCCCGCCCGTTGCCAAGGCGACACAGACGCCGCGCCCGCTCCCAACCGAAGAGGAGGTCGTACGACCGCGCCCGCTCCGCGTCGAGAACAATGGAGGCACGCCCGCCCGGGAGCGGGAGCGCGACCGCCGCCACGCCGACCGCACTAAGTGTGAAAAGACAATGGGCGCGCCCGCCCGGGAGTGGGAGCGCGGACTCGCCGAACCGAGAACAAAGGAAACAATGGATAACAAAGGGCGCGCCCGCCCGCCCGGCCGGGAGCGGGAGTGATAAAAACTACCGGCGGAGCTCCGTCAAAACGTGCCGCACTCTAGGACGGCCCGCGCACGACTGGTTAGGTTAGGTTAGGTTAGGTTAGGTTAGGTTAGGTTAGGTTAGGTTAGGTTAGGTTAGGTTAGGTTAGGTTAGGTTAGGTTAGGTTAGGTTAGGTTAGGTTAGGTTAGGTTAGGTTAGGTTAGGTTAGGTTAGGTTAGGTTAGGTTAGGTTAGGTTAGGTTAGGTTAGGTTAGGTTAGGTTAGGTTAGGTTAGGTTAGGTTAGGTTAGGTTAGGTTAGGTTAGGTTAGGTTAGGTTAGGTTAGGTTAGGTTAGGTTAGGTTAGGTTAGGTTAGGTTAGGTTAGGTTAGGTTAGGTTAGGTTAGGTTAGGTTAGGTTAGGTTAGGTTAGGTTAGGTTAGGTTAGGTTAGGTTAGGTTAGGTTAGGTTAGGTTAGGTTAGGTTAGGTTAGGTTAGGTTAGGTTAGGTTAGGTTAGGTTAGGTTAGGTTAGGTTAGGTTAGGTTAGGTTAGGTTAGGTTAGGTTAGGTTAGGTTAGGTTAGGTTAGGTTAGGTTAGGTTAGGTTAGGTTAGGTTAGGTTAGGTTAGGTTAGGTTAGGTTAGGTTAGGTTAGGTTAGGTTAGGTTAGGTTAGGTTAGGTTAGGTTAGGTTAGGTTAGGTTAGGTTAGGTTAGGTTAGGTTAGGTTAGGTTAGGTTAGGTTAGGTTAGGTTAGGTTAGGTTAGGTTAGGTTAGGTTAGGTTAGGTTAGGTTAGGTTAGGTTAGGTTAGGTTAGGTTAGGTTAGGTTAGGTTAGGTTAGGTTAGGTTAGGTTAGGTTAGGTTAGGTTAGGTTAGGTTAGGTTAGGTTAGGTTAGGTTAGGTTAGGTTAGGTTAGGTTAGGTTAGGTTAGGTTAGGTTAGGTTAGGTTAGGTTAGGTTAGGTTAGGTTAGGTTAGGTTAGGTTAGGTTAGGTTAGGTTAGGTTAGGTTAGGTTAGGTTAGGTTAGGTTAGGTTAGGTTAGGTTAGGTTAGGTTAGGTTAGGTTAGGTTAGGTTAGGTTAGGTTAGGTTAGGTTAGGTTAGGTTAGGTTAGGTTAGGTTAGGTTAGGTTAGGTTAGGTTAGGTTAGGTTAGGTTAGGTTAGGTTAGGTTAGGTTAGGTTAGGTTAGGTTAGGTTAGGTTAGGTTAGGTTAGGTTAGGTTAGGTTAGGTTAGGTTAGGTTAGGTTAGGTTAGGTTAGGTTAGGTTAGGTTAGGTTAGGTTAGGTTAGGTTAGGTTAGGTTAGGTTAGGTTAGGTTAGGTTAGGTTAGGTTAGGTTAGGTTAGGTTAGGTTAGGTTAGGTTAGGTTAGGTTAGGTTAGGTTAGGTTAGGTTAGGTTAGGTTAGGTTAGGTTAGGTTAGGTTAGGTTAGGTTAGGTTAGGTTAGGTTAGGTTAGGTTAGGTTAGGTTAGGTTAGGTTAGGTTAGGTTAGGTTAGGTTAGGTTAGGTTAGGTTAGGTTAGGTTAGGTTAGGTTAGGTTAGGTTAGGTTAGGTTAGGTTAGGTTAGGTTAGGTTAGGTTAGGTTAGGTTAGGTTAGGTTAGGTTAGGTTAGGTTAGGTTAGGTTAGGTTAGGTTAGGTTAGGTTAGGTTAGGTTAGGTTAGGTTAGGTTAGGTTAGGTTAGGTTAGGTTAGGTTAGGTTAGGTTAGGTTAGGTTAGGTTAGGTTAGGTTAGGTTAGGTTAGGTTAGGTTAGGTTAGGTTAGGTTAGGTTAGGTTAGGTTAGGTTAGGTTAGGTTAGGTTAGGTTAGGTTAGGTTAGGTTAGGTTAGGTTAGGTTAGGTTAGGTTAGGTTAGGTTAGGTTAGGTTAGGTTAGGTTAGGTTAGGTTAGGTTAGGTTAGGTTAGGTTAGGTTAGGTTAGGTTAGGTTAGGTTAGGTTAGGTTAGGTTAGGTTAGGTTAGGTTAGGTTAGGTTAGGTTAGGTTAGGTTAGGTTAGGTTAGGTTAGGTTAGGTTAGGTTAGGTTAGGTTAGGTTAGGTTAGGTTAGGTTAGGTTAGGTTAGGTTAGGTTAGGTTAGGTTAGGTTAGGTTAGGTTAGGTTAGGTTAGGTTAGGTTAGGTTAGGTTAGGTTAGGTTAGGTTAGGTTAGGTTAGGTTAGGTTAGGTTAGGTTAGGTTAGGTTAGGTTAGGTTAGGTTAGGTTAGGTTAGGTTAGGTTAGGTTAGGTTAGGTTAGGTTAGGTTAGGTTAGGTTAGGTTAGGTTAGGTTAGGTTAGGTTAGGTTAGGTTAGGTTAGGTTAGGTTAGGTTAGGTTAGGTTAGGTTAGGTTAGGTTAGGTTAGGTTAGGTTAGGTTAGGTTAGGTTAGGTTAGGTTAGGTTAGGTTAGGTTAGGTTAGGTTAGGTTAGGTTAGGTTAGGTTAGGTTAGGTTAGGTTAGGTTAGGTTAGGTTAGGTTAGGTTAGGTTAGGTTAGGTTAGGTTAGGTTAGGTTAGGTTAGGTTAGGTTAGGTTAGGTTAGGTTAGGTTAGGTTAGGTTAGGTTAGGTTAGGTTAGGTTAGGTTAGGTTAGGTTAGGTTAGGTTAGGTTAGGTTAGGTTAGGTTAGGTTAGGTTAGGTTAGGTTAGGTTAGGTTAGGTTAGGTTAGGTTAGGTTAGGTTAGGTTAGGTTAGGTTAGGTTAGGTTAGGTTAGGTTAGGTTAGGTTAGGTTAGGTTAGGTTAGGTTAGGTTAGGTTAGGTTAGGTTAGGTTAGGTTAGGTTAGGTTAGGTTAGGTTAGGTTAGGTTAGGTTAGGTTAGGTTAGGTTAGGTTAGGTTAGGTTAGGTTAGGTTAGGTTAGGTTAGGTTAGGTTAGGTTAGGTTAGGTTAGGTTAGGTTAGGTTAGGTTAGGTTAGGTTAGGTTAGGTTAGGTTAGGTTAGGTTAGGTTAGGTTAGGTTAGGTTAGGTTAGGTTAGGTTAGGTTAGGTTAGGTTAGGTTAGGTTAGGTTAGGTTAGGTTAGGTTAGGTTAGGTTAGGTTAGGTTAGGTTAGGTTAGGTTAGGTTAGGTTAGGTTAGGTTAGGTTAGGTTAGGTTAGGTTAGGTTAGGTTAGGTTAGGTTAGGTTAGGTTAGGTTAGGTTAGGTTAGGTTAGGTTAGGTTAGGTTAGGTTAGGTTAGGTTAGGTTAGGTTAGGTTAGGTTAGGTTAGGTTAGGTTAGGTTAGGTTAGGTTAGGTTAGGTTAGGTTAGGTTAGGTTAGGTTAGGTTAGGTTAGGTTAGGTTAGGTTAGGTTAGGTTAGGTTAGGTTAGGTTAGGTTAGGTTAGGTTAGGTTAGGTTAGGTTAGGTTAGGTTAGGTTAGGTTAGGTTAGGTTAGGTTAGGTTAGGTTAGGTTAGGTTAGGTTAGGTTAGGTTAGGTTAGGTTAGGTTAGGTTAGGTTAGGTTAGGTTAGGTTAGGTTAGGTTAGGTTAGGTTAGGTTAGGTTAGGTTAGGTTAGGTTAGGTTAGGTTAGGTTAGGTTAGGTTAGGTTAGGTTAGGTTAGGTTAGGTTAGGTTAGGTTAGGTTAGGTTAGGTTAGGTTAGGTTAGGTTAGGTTAGGTTAGGTTAGGTTAGGTTAGGTTAGGTTAGGTTAGGTTAGGTTAGGTTAGGTTAGGTTAGGTTAGGTTAGGTTAGGTTAGGTTAGGTTAGGTTAGGTTAGGTTAGGTTAGGTTAGGTTAGGTTAGGTTAGGTTAGGTTAGGTTAGGTTAGGTTAGGTTAGGTTAGGTTAGGTTAGGTTAGGTTAGGTTAGGTTAGGTTAGGTTAGGTTAGGTTAGGTTAGGTTAGGTTAGGTTAGGTTAGGTTAGGTTAGGTTAGGTTAGGTTAGGTTAGGTTAGGTTAGGTTAGGTTAGGTTAGGTTAGGTTAGGTTAGGTTAGGTTAGGTTAGGTTAGGTTAGGTTAGGTTAGGTTAGGTTAGGTTAGGTTAGGTTAGGTTAGGTTAGGTTAGGTTAGGTTAGGTTAGGTTAGGTTAGGTTAGGTTAGGTTAGGTTAGGTTAGGTTAGGTTAGGTTAGGTTAGGTTAGGTTAGGTTAGGTTAGGTTAGGTTAGGTTAGGTTAGGTTAGGTTAGGTTAGGTTAGGTTAGGTTAGGTTAGGTTAGGTTAGGTTAGGTTAGGTTAGGTTAGGTTAGGTTAGGTTAGGTTAGGTTAGGTTAGGTTAGGTTAGGTTAGGTTAGGTTAGGTTAGGTTAGGTTAGGTTAGGTTAGGTTAGGTTAGGTTAGGTTAGGTTAGGTTAGGTTAGGTTAGGTTAGGTTAGGTTAGGTTAGGTTAGGTTAGGTTAGGTTAGGTTAGGTTAGGTTAGGTTAGGTTAGGTTAGGTTAGGTTAGGTTAGGTTAGGTTAGGTTAGGTTAGGTTAGGTTAGGTTAGGTTAGGTTAGGTTAGGTTAGGTTAGGTTAGGTTAGGTTAGGTTAGGTTAGGTTAGGTTAGGTTAGGTTAGGTTAGGTTAGGTTAGGTTAGGTTAGGTTAGGTTAGGTTAGGTTAGGTTAGGTTAGGTTAGGTTAGGTTAGGTTAGGTTAGGTTAGGTTAGGTTAGGTTAGGTTAGGTTAGGTTAGGTTAGGTTAGGTTAGGTTAGGTTAGGTTAGGTTAGGTTAGGTTAGGTTAGGTTAGGTTAGGTTAGGTTAGGTTAGGTTAGGTTAGGTTAGGTTAGGTTAGGTTAGGTTAGGTTAGGTTAGGTTAGGTTAGGTTAGGTTAGGTTAGGTTAGGTTAGGTTAGGTTAGGTTAGGTTAGGTTAGGTTAGGTTAGGTTAGGTTAGGTTAGGTTAGGTTAGGTTAGGTTAGGTTAGGTTAGGTTAGGTTAGGTTAGGTTAGGTTAGGTTAGGTTAGGTTAGGTTAGGTTAGGTTAGGTTAGGTTAGGTTAGGTTAGGTTAGGTTAGGTTAGGTTAGGTTAGGTTAGGTTAGGTTAGGTTAGGTTAGGTTAGGTTAGGTTAGGTTAGGTTAGGTTAGGTTAGGTTAGGTTAGGTTAGGTTAGGTTTTTTTTTTTTTTTTTTTAAACTTTTGGTAGACGTAAAGGGCAATCCATATGGATTTTATACGGAATGGGTAAATGAGTAATTGGGAAAGATAAAAAGTTGTGAGGGAGTGGACGCGGCACTATGAGCTCATCCCATGGTCAGGCTTGTTGCCCACCAGTGCCGCGCTCCGGGGGTAAGAAAAAGGGGTAGAAAGAAAGAGGAGGATAGGGGGACACAACAGAACGAGGATAGAAGAAAGAAAGCAGAAGATATTGGGATAGGAGGAGAAGAAGGGCATCAATATAATATATACTTATACATAATGAACTAATAAATACGATAACAATAAGACTGCCACAGGGACAGCCCACCCCTAAATTTTTTCGCGCGTGGGACCCGAGCGGGTCATACCCTCCCCTGGGGCGGCACGTCGATTTGTGCCCCCCGCCACATATGCCCCCGTGGTAGAGAGCCGACAAGGCGACCTAGCCGTGCAGCCCGAGGGGCCGCAGGGGCCAGCCCGGTAGGCCCTGCCTCACCCGAGGAAAGGGTTGTTGAGGCGCAAGATGAAGAGTGGGGTGTCCCGGTGGCAGTTGACAATAACACACAAGCTGAATTAGGAAAAAAGTGTATGGGTGATAAAATAAGTGAAGATAAACCTCCATCCCGTGAGGGCAGTGTGACAAGGCAGAACGGGCGCGCCCGCGCGACCAGCCGTGGCCGCGCGGGCACGCCCGCCCAGATGCAATTAAAGCTAATACAAAGTGGCATGTGGGTCGGGTCGGGCGGGCGCGACCCCCCGGCCGGGGGCCGGTGTTAGTCGCGAGGGCACGCCCGCCCGGCCAGACCCACGGCATAGTAACAATACGTGGTAAGATTAGGTTGAGCGGGCGCGCCCGCGCGGCCAGCGGTGGTCGCACGGGCGCGCCCGCTCAGGTACAGTTAGTATTAGCATAAAAAATTTGTTTTCTTCGTGGCTAGACGAGTCCGCAGCCGGACCGCTCACAGCGGCCCCTCTCCACCGCCTTCTCCACGCCGTTCGCGCAGACACTCCGCCGCCGGCGCCACCCCCCCAACCCCGCAGACGCGGCCGCCGCCGCCGCACGCCACGGCCGCGCTCCCCCGCCCGGGCAACCGCCGAACAGGCGCCCCGCGCCGAAGACCGGCTCCCGCGGCCCGCAATCACCCAGGGCAGACCCGCCCGCGCCCCGGGCAGCAGACGCACCGCATAAACTGCGGG